>OU426879.1:2024977-2625530 GCA_911387805.1 Cantharis rustica
TGGCGTAAATTTTCGCTACGCCACTGATCTACACTAATTTTAAACGTCAATGGCAATGTTAAACAGGGCCGTATTTAAACTAGATTTTCGGGGGGGGGGGGGTAAAATATTATAAAATGAATAGCTAATTTATTAAAATATAAAGGAAATTTTTTTAAATTTAAATTTTGTTATATTAATTTTTGAAATGTAATGTTTGGAGAAAAGCGAGTAGAGGAAGTTTTTTTTGCCAAGATGGCGGACACGACGGAGGCCCAGATTTTGCTCCGCTGATTTTTTAAGTATAATTTTGTGCAAGTATTTTTGCAATTAAGATTTTATTTTTGAGTATTGTTATTCGAAAATTTTGTTTGAAAATATTTTGGTTTGAAATTTTGTGAAAAGATTGTTTTTATTCAACTAAAATGATTATTTTTATGGGCGATTTTTCTTTAATTGAGTTCGATATTCAGAGAAAATTTCGATTTTTGTGAACTTTATTTAATGGTTGAAAATAATTTGTCGAGGAAGCGATAAATTTTGATTTCGGGTTAAATTCTGGGGGGCGTTATCGCGAATAAAATTCTTATTTTACCGATGGCGATAGTTCACAAATCTTAAGCAAATGTACACTTATGTACAAATAGACAAAACATAAAACAATTTATGGGTTTACAATGCCCACTCTAATTTATTGCGGAAGTGTTATTTTAAGCTATGCTGCCCATGATGGTCATAAAATTTATGTTCCTTTTAAAATTAATAGTAATAAATGTAATAAATAAATAATAGTAAGAATTAAGATAAAATATCTATTTCATTTATTTCGATATAATTATTTTTCAAAAAATCAAAAATAAATCATAAGAGTAATAACTAACAATTAATTAAGTGGCCGCAGACTTTTACACAGTACTGTAAATATTTATGGCATTTTTATATTCTTCATCTTCAGTTTTTATATTTTTGCAATTTAGTAGTAGGTGTATTCAATACGAATTTCCAATTTTTTAATTAGGGATTTAATTTATTAGAAATATCTCTTTAGTTTCAATTTTTATTTAAACACTTCAAGTTTAATGTTTTTGTTATAGTTGTAAAAATTGTTTTTGTTTTTTCTGTTTTTTTTACGATTGCAGTCGAACTTCCAGTACTTTATTAATTGATAAAAATTTCGGGGGGGGGGGGGTTGTAATCCCTAACCTCCCCCCCTTAAATACGGCCCTGATGTTAAAGGATGTCTGTAAGCATCCCAATGTTTTGAGATTTAAAATATAGGTTTTTGTAGAAAAAAAGTTTTGTATTCTTTAAAAAAAGTTAAAAACGCAAGAGGTTGGTGAATTGAATGGCTCTAACAAAGAACGTTGAGTACTTCGTGAAACAATTTTGATTCTCACGAGGACGTGTCCTTCTTTTAAAGGAGTCCACGAGTTTGCGAAACAAAGTGAAAAAACAAAACCACATTGCGATGTGATTCAATCAATTGCAGTCTCTCCTGATTAATCTATCAGTCGTCGATTTTTGTCTGGCCATATTAAGGATCAGACGACACTTTTTTTAATTAGAATCAGAAACTTTAGAAAACGGTGAAAAGACCTGCATAAAAGTTTTGAATGAGTCCTTTAAGCTAAAAGAAAACTGCATTGGAGTAGGATCAAGAATTCTAAATAAAATTGTGAAGGAACCCTGAAGAGATAGAAAACTTTGTATGAAGGCTGGATGGATAAGACACCTGAAGACTACAGTATAACCACAATGGGTCCTGGGTATGACGGAAAACTGCATCCCTTGTTGCTCCGGAAAGTAACAAGCTTATTATAGAGTATACCCTTAATTTTCGATTTAGAAATAATCTCTAAATAAAAGGATAAAAATAAACACGTTGTCGTTGTCTCGTCAGTCCGAGCACTTAGTAATACGCATAAATTAATTAACGCGATTCGCAAGATCCTTAAAAAGGATAAATCTCTAGACTGCGCAGACCTTAAAAGTTTATTTGCTGCTTTTTTAGTAATTAACGCAAATAATTGTACTACGACTAAAACTTTTACAACAAATTTTAACCATTTTGCGAACTAACTATAAGAAACAGTAGAGAATTGCCAAGTTATTACCGAGGAGTTAAAAATGCTGCTTGCAGGCTGGAGTTAGCTCCGACTCGGACGCGACTCAATTCCATTGTAGTTTTGGTGTTTTATTTACCATGAAATTTCTATAATTGAAAATGTGAGCGCTGAGTTTTTTAATTTGGAAAAATAGAATGACGACGGACGTATGAATTTTAATAATCCAAGCTTTATAAAACAATTAAGAACGCGTGATGTAATCGTTAAATTAAATTCAATCTGACCTAAAGCAAAGTAAAATAAACGAAAAAATGTAGCGATAAGCTTTAGAAACAAAAGGGAAAAATATTCAGGTCCTAACACCGTTGTGATCGGACGCATACTTGTTTGAGAAACTGATTAAAAATTCAGCCGCTAAGCTCCCGAAAGTGGCTGAAACTCTGATCGGAAGATTTTGCAATTATTTTTACCATCTTTTCGTTTACCTATCTTTTGCACCTAAAAATTCTACTATAAATTTTTATTCCACTGCGTTAGCGTTGTAAATTTTAAAATTCTAATTTTTCTCCTTCCTTCCTTCGTCCTTTCTTTTTGTTTCGAAAAATTTTGATAAAATTAGAAGAATGTTTTAAACGTAAAAATGTCAAAGTTATAAATTTATTATTATAGATTTTATAAACAAAGCTTATTTTTTTAGTCCGCAAGCTTTGGAGCACTTAATCCTTATTTATTGGTCTACAATACCAAACATCTTACTAATTTATTATATTGCATAGTTTAATAGCATAAAAATTCTAAAAATGATATACCGGGGGTATAAATATATTAACTTTTTGATTGCTGAATGAAAATTTTGGGTCCGTGTCAATGTTAACTCTCGTTATCAACACTTGGTGTACTTAGTGCGGAGAGAACATCTGGCATTTTGACCTAGAGTTTTGAAAATTCAAAAATTTTCGCATAGTACAAATAATTTACAATTAATTAAGTTAGTTTGACTGCGACAAATTATTCTACTACAATATCAACAATCATATCATAAGCTTTAATCGCAGATTTAAATAGATTTGCTGGGATTAATGAGCTTAAAATTTGATTATGATAGTTTAATGTTTTGTTGTGCATAGCAATATTTGAGGTTACAATAAAATATGTAGAACAAAAAAAGTAAAAGTAAACAAATATGTATAAAAATAGATTTATCACCTTTTCGATCTCGTGTTCGGCTCCTAGGGGTGGCTGTTGTAAAAGGCAGTTGCGAATGGTCCATTGTTCCGGACCCTGACATTGCTGAATGAGCGTCCCGAAAATCTCCGGTCTCGGCCCAAACTGTAATATAATACCATCATTGCTCGCCGTTTAACACAACTTAATATTATAATTAACACAATTAAGAATACAGAGTAAAAAAGAAATTGGTGGCCCGAAATAAATTTGCTATTAATTTGGTATCGTGCCATAATTCTTTTCCCAACAGCTCCTCCTACACTAATTGATATTAACCGAGCTTGTCACCAAATATAAATTTGTCTAAATACTTAAAACACATGCTAGAAGATGCATCGACTACCTTATGTTAGTTGACATTTTTACGAGCATAATTTATATGTAGTAAGCTAAATACCGAGTGATAACCACAATTTTCGACATCGTTTGTGTTACGCTCTCGTTTGTACCTCAATATTTCATTTTTAATGTTAAAAAACTCATTAACGGTTTTCAAATTGTCACTCTTACTTATCGGTGACGTCGAATTTTTTAAATAACACTTAGCCGCTTAGTACATTTCGATGTTCCAATCACACTTATCTAAAAATATGACACCTTTTTAACAATAATTACTCCTGCAATTGAAATTTTTGATACAAGTGCACAGGATCACCTAAATCATAAAGCAAACCCATTATTTATTTTTGGTTTAAGTGTGAAAACATCAACAAATCTAAAAATCTTTTCTGTGATTAATGATATATAAAGGAGAGTTAGTAATAATCCAAAACAATCATTAGATAATCACCAACTAATCTTGCTCCATAGTTTGGAATTCTTTGTGTAATTTTATACGCCGACGATGCTACAATGTAATAAATTCTTAATGTTTAATTAAACACTAAAGTTTCAGGTAATTTTGAAAAATTATTTCAAACTTTCCAAGTTTAAGTTCTCCAAAAAATCTGCTTCGTTTGCCCTACAAGCCCGATCGTCTAATAATTTTATTCTAACTCTGAGTATAATCGCGAAATTACTACCTCAAGGTAACTGTTATTCATTATTTAGTGCAAGCTAATACTCCAGAACTTCTAATCTCAAGTAATTAGATAATTATGAGTAATTCATAGCGGGAAGTGATTCGGCAATAATTCTTACTGTCAACAATTGTCATATTTAAAGGCTAGGAAGTGGTGGAAACATAATAAAAAATAATTTTAATTTTGGAAATAATTCAGTTACCGGAAAACCTGACTTTATATGCCGCCCATCGCTGGGTATTCTTAATGAAAAATAAACATGATTTACTCGGAGCAAATCTACTTTTCGTGTAATTTTTGATCTCTCGCTGAAGTAGTTCCAAATCCCATTTTAGTGCAGTATTTTGAATTGTAATATTTTTTTTATCGTGCAGAATCATTTGTATTGCAAATTTTTCCAAATAACTTTACGAATTTACGAAAAAAAAACAAAAGTACATGAAAAAACAGCATTTTCATTGTTTTTACAAACAATTGTACACAGGACGTGCGGAAATTTCACAACTGTTAGAAGAAAATTCATCGTATCGACAAGAATATCTTCTCAAGAAAACAATGAATTTTAAATACAATTGCGTATTTACGACGGTGCGTGCGAATTTGCAACAAAATTGGTACAAAATAAATTTTTATCTCAATAATTGAGTAAACCAGGTTTTTCCGAAAGGTTTTTAATATTGACTTTATTAATATCATAAACAAATTTTTCTAAAAAAATAACTTATTTTTAACATTTCTTAGATTCACTAATTTTTTATCTACACTGCTCAGATAAATTAAAATCGGTTAATTAATTTAGAAGTTATATTGAATAGAAAACCTGAATTTAGAATTATATAAAATTATATAATATCAATAATTCAAACTGTTAAACGGAGACAGAGGGATCTGGGGGGGGGGGGGGGTAAATACCGAATAATAATATTCTGTTTATAGTCAATATTATAAAATTATACTAATCAGCTTAAATTTCTAAACACTACACCGAATAATTCGCGTATAATTTACGAATTAAAAAACAAAACAAAAGAATCTCGATCTTATTTGTTGTCATTCTTACAAATTCATTTTTGTGACAATTTAATTTGTGGAACCACAAAATTTGGACATCAATTCGACGAATTATATTATTCGGCAATACCACTGAAGCATTTAAACTAATTTTCAAATTTATAATATTTTTTCGGAAACTTGGGAAAAGAATTTTTAAAACGAAATTAATTTAGTTTTTAGCCAAGTTTGTCCCTAGGATGCTGGCGTTGTGATAATACGGCAAATAAGAGTTTCATTTCGCAAAAAGTTTTAATTTAAGAAAATTATTAATCTAGAGGTTAATGGTCATCACGGCCGAGTGATAACGCTAAGGTACCCGGTTCGAATCCAGGGTGAGGGTGTCTAAATTCAGTTTATAATAGAAAATTAACCTAAAAAATGAACTTTTAAGTCTATAGTGTGGTAGTATTATGTAATGTTAAAATAAACAAACTCAATTATATTATTAAAATAATGAATTTTAACTATTTAGTAAAAAATACATACTTATATAGAAAAATAATATTTAAAAAACAATAAAAACGACAATAATTCACATTTAACAAGTCAGGACAAGAAAATGAATTATAAAAATTTACGTTATAAAAACTAATAAAAATTTAAAATAAAAACTTTGTAATACGATATAAAGACCCCTATTTCACAATTATTATTGATCATCTGTCGTATTTAACATAAGAAAAACGTAAAAATAAAATAAAAAGAAGCAAGAAAACATTATACCAAACAAAATTGAAAAAATATCTCTCACATTGTATATATTTTTATATTTACACAATAAATAATATAGTATAATTTAATTTCAATACAATATGATATTAAAAGATTTAGATTTGTAGAATTTTTAACAATTATTGCTTTTCTTCAGTTAAACCGACATGATTTACTGCTATGTAGAAAGCTTAAGTAAATATTCGTAAAATTTCAACGATCATGTTTGACTGCAAAAAACCGCTAAATAAAAAATTTTAAATTATCGAAATAATTTTGAATCCGGTGCTTTGATTTGATTTACAGTTATTATTAAATCTGAATATATCATGGCATACATACGAAATATTACGAAGGTAATATGCTAATGAGCTTATTTTTTGTGCCGATCAAAACATTTTATTTTAAGCAGTTGCCACTTTTGTATGTTATATAAGCGTTTTCATTCCTAATTTGGTTTAAAAAAAGACAATTAAATGATCTATTATAAAAATCAGAAATTAGTATACCGCATGAAAAGTATTTGAAAGTCAGTAGATTTTATATTGTTTGAAGTTTGATAGTTTGATCATTACGCCATTTTTATGACGTTTTATATAATAATAATCTTAAATTGCGCAATGTAAAAACTACTCAACAATATTAGATTAATAGCCGAGCTATCAATGAACTTTCTATATTGCAGAATTGCGATGGTTAAGTAAATTTGTGAGGGTAAAAATGCGTTTACTCCGCTGCAAGTTAAAACAAACTGCACATTTTTCATATTAATATCATTTATCACAGTTGCCAACGTTAAGAGTGGTAAAACTTTTCGAGTAATAGTTGCAAAGACTATAAAGCTCAAGTAATATTTAACCCAGGGCTAACTCACTGTTGATGCAAGCAGAGTAGCTGAAGTTAAGCAAAATAAAGTAAACTCTGATCTGAGGATGATCTTCTGTTATAAAACTGGCCTTCTGATCAGATAAACAGTTAGTTAACTCTGGGCTAACTTCATATAGCAGCTGAAACTTTTTTTTACTCATATTCATATTCACATTTCATTGCATTTAAGTTACCGTAAAAAAATATTTATTCTGAAACTAAAAGTTACAAAAAAAAACAAGTTTTTGGAATTTTTAGAAAAAGCTGTTACCTTATTTAGTGGCCTTCGCCTGACACTTTTCACGTTGATTGTTGGTTCTAATTTTACAACAAATACTACTGCAAACCTTCTTGGGATTGAGAACTCACGAACAACCCTGTATTTTGTGTTCTAGCGTTTATTTTTTAATAAAATGCAATTTCACGGAGTAGAATCTAAAGTGTGCAATACGAACACCTCGCGAAGAAAACTAAACACAAGAAACGATTTTATAACGATCATATATTTAAATTTTTATCTGTGTTTATTAAAAAAACCAAAATCAGTGGCGTACGTGACCTCCTTAGTACCAGAAATTTTAATACATAAAAAATTGAATTATAACATTTTCGTTCTAAAATCCTAAAAATAATCATGTAAAGATGAACATTTATCTATGAAAAACGCAAAATTAAATAATTTGTTTATAATAATAAATAAAAGATTTTTTTAATACTTTTGCATTATTATACTCAAACTTTATGGAAGGATTGCTTAATAAACAATACGAAGCTTTCAAAAATATGTGTTATTTGTAAAATTATATATCTTTTAAATTATATTTATTTAGTAACACACAATTTCATAAAGGTTAGCAAATAAAACAACAATGAATTGTCGTGCGTCTGTGCACACATCGTAACATATTTAAATATTAAAACTAAAGAAAGTCATATCATGTCTTTTATTTGGCCTAAACACGAGTTATATTACACTTAGATAAGATTTTTATATAAAAAAAACTTTAATTAAAAAAGTTTCCAGTTGATTGTTTAGTGTTTATATTTAAATATTGAAATTATAATGCTTAAAATATCTCTCGTTTTTCAGCGTATCACCCTGTAAACTGAAAATTGAAATAGTGTGTGTTAAAAATTAACAGAAAGAAATAAAGTACAATTCCAATGTCACTAAAGAGAAAATGGGTCTAATAGCTTCGTTCAATTTATTTAGTCAGAACCCTTTTATCGCAAAAAAAGGATAAAATCTTGAACGCAAAGGCAACAATCGTCCTAGCACAGTTGTATTTGTAACAAATTCTGATAACCAATGCTGCGCCAAATCAAACAATAATTAATCTTGATATATAATTAGTATTCAAAATTATACCATACACATACCTCAATTTTTTCTTCTTCTGACTTCTTTATAAACTCATAATTTAATACATCTGAGAAAGCTTCAAATACAATTTGATCGTTCAATCACCGAAGGAATTAAGTTAGGGGATTCCTGCATTGTATTTTTTATATTAAAGTTCTTCATTTAAAATGCCTTAATTAAGAATCAATTTCACGGTTCTCAAATTAATTCGTTCTGCGCCACTGTGATTTATTTGTTATGAATAATTAAATAATAGTAGTACCAAATTAATAATTAATTATTTGTTTTAATTGTTAAATTGATTGATTTTTAATTATCGAAGTATAATCTCTTAATAATCAGGTAAGCCAAGATACAAAATGTGTATAGACCGACGGCTAAAAGCTCATTGTTCTCGCCGATCAATTTGATTAACGTCGTTTTGGCTTTTGTTTTTAATTTACTTAGTTTGTTAATAATTGTTTTAACAATTAACGTATATTTAATGAGGATTTAATTAATCCTAACACTGTCTAGTATTGTTCTACAAGATATATGAGAGGAAAGTCGAATTTTAAAATATTCTTTGCCGTGTGACATGGTTAGATTTTTTTGTGACGACCAAACAGCCAAATCCACTACCAGAGCCGAATAAGAATAAATTATCTGTTGTCTATAAGAAACTCTAGAATGTCATTATTCTGTCTTTTATTTGGCCTAAATATAATTTATGTTATTATTATTATTATTACACTTACGATTGATTAGATAAGATTTTTTTTAAGAAAAAGTAATTTTCCGATAATTTATTGTTTATTTAGCTTTTCTTTTCTCATCTTTCAATATTTTACTCTGTGTATACTAATAATTATGTGATTAAAACTGCCGATATAGCAATTTGGGGGGGGGGGGGGGAAACAAGTAACAAAGGGGGGTTAGAAAATTTTCGTTCGTATGTTTGTGTTTTGAAAGAAATTGATAAAAGAATTTTTGACAAATTGATCAGGTTTTTATTTTTTTAGCTGCAAAGTCGTGGGGATCTAATTAATAAAACTGACGCAACTAACAAAATCTGCTGTGGCTCTAATTCCCATTCCCATGTTTTGAGTTTTTTACTATTTTTAAAGCAACTGAAATAACAAATCGTTTTCAAACCGAAATACTCTGTTAAGACAAGCGACTGTCGTTTTAAGAAGGAAAATTAATCACGCTTTTTTTTGGATGTAAAATTTTGTTTAATTGTTAATTTGGAAAAGTGTGAATAGTTAATCCCGAAAATATGAATGCGGACCCTCACAATACAATAATAATTACTGATCGATGTAAACAATACACATTAATTCCTTATAGCATATTGATGATATCTGTGGGTCATTTTGGGAGGTAATTCATGCGTGTTACATACAAAACATTTATTCAATACATTGATAGCTCTTTTATAAGTTCAGTCGATCAATCAAACTTTCCATACGCCGAGCGAGTTAAAACTCGAGAAAAATTGAATGGGATCTTGCATTATAGGGGTAGTGACTAAAATGGGGCCAGCGAGATGGAATAATTCGTTAATCTATAGCTATAAGGGGTGTTTGCTGTCATAGGTACACGCGAGATCTGACACTTGCTACATTCTCATGCAATTTTTCAACTTTGCTCCATTTTTCATTATTTTCAATATTCTTTGGGATTTCGCTTCGACTCAAAAAAATTTTTGGCTTTTTTTGCACGCCCCAAATGTTGCTTTACATTAGCAAAAAATCATTCGTAACTTTTTTAGGCATTTTTAAACACTCGCATCCACGAAACGGGGGTTGTAAAACACTAATAACATCACGTTTTACAAGCGACGGTACAGCACCTGACTCCGTTCAGACATGGGGGCGATTGCGATGGGAGGAGGCGATACTCACCACCGGGCTCGCGACACGTCCATTAAGCCCTTAATCTGAGCTTCCTTTAGGATTTTAGGAAGTCATTTATCAGTCACATATTACACCGCCAGGTGGCATGCACATAAACTAAAGTATTAAACCATCAAGAAGAGGATTTCAAAAATTAAAACCGATTATCGTCGACGACGATCTTTTTAAACTTGGAGGAGCGAGCGTTAGATTCTTAAAAATATCTCGACATTTTTTATGCAAACAAATTGAAAATCTAAAGTAAGTCCACTTAATCTTAGACAAGACTGCGAATTAAGTTTTTATAATGTGGAAAAAAAAGAAATACTGCGAAAAAGCTGTTCTGTGGGTTTGGAAGAATAAATCGGCAGTACTTTCTTTAAGAACCTGATCCTGGATAATCTAGGATGCGCTATCAACTTTTATACCATAATTCCAGAGCACAATTTTAATGATCCTTTAATCCAAAGTATTACTCTGATCTAACAGGAATTAATGCTTGGCAAATTTCTTGTCACGCCTTCAAAACATTGTCATCTCGATAACTTTTTAACAAACAAACGGGAGTTTTAGAAATTTGATCAAACAAATTAATTTCCTGAAAATTATTCGCTAAACAAAAGTTATTGTCAAAGGCATCGACAGATGTGACTTATTTAAGCTTAAATGAGGTTTTCCAAAAGGGTTGTTGTGGTCTATTATTTCGCACTATTATGAAGCCAAACTTAATTGCAAATTTACCAATTTATTTTCGACTTCTATGCATTCAATTTCGGATTAACCTAAACCATCTGTCTTCGATAAATTGCAAAAGTATTTTTCCGAAAAAAGAAGAGAGCAGAGAAACTCTATAAATTTGATTTGATTTTTTTCGAACGCCCCCGAAAATATACCTACCTTCCCAAAAATATTGGGTTACTTTTTATAGTGGTAGTTGCGAAAAGATGACATCGTTCCGGATGACTTGTGGTTCTCGGCAAACATTTAAATCCGCACGTCCCCAAAAATTAGTTCTCAAGATGTTTTATTTGTCTATAAATTTGTAACTTAAATCCTTGTCAAAAATTTAAAGAAAAGGTCACGGCTCGCCAATCGTATAATAATTTCCTGTGTCAACCACATAAATTTGGACGACAAATTATGGAAACGTGTGGTTTATAAATTTATGCCTCCTCTTCTTTGTAACAACCCGAAGTTCTCCAAATTACACCAATTTCATTAACAGGAAGAGTTCATATATGACTATAAAGGACCATCTCAGGGGATAAGAAACTCGCAGTAATCCCAGCTAAACCAGCCATATGCGAGTGAATTTGGAATGGTAATACCATTCGCGATAAGCAAGGGTTGGAATGATTTTTCTCTCTTATCTAACCACCTATAGTTATTTTTCGTCTCGCTTCCTTTCCCATATAAAACGGCAATTTTGAACGAGGACGGCTGTTTAAACGTGAAATAAAATTTATTACTAATGGCTACACATATGAAAACCACAGTCACCGAGGAGAAAGCAACGATGTCTTTTGTAACGTCATTTGTAGTCCCTCGACGGTAATTACTAATTTAGTGGTACATTTAGCAGCACAAGCTTATACTCTTTCTTTTTGGGGTAGGTAATTTAAAACAGTTTTGTCGAATAAATGTTTTTGCATATGCAACCATATTTATCAAAGTCCTTGGATAAACAATTTTCTTCCAATACTAAACCAACACGGAACGATTTTTAAACAGAGATAAGAATTTGTGTAACTCCCAAATTTGAACAGATAATTTAAGTTTGTTTACTTTAGTCAAAATGCATTAACGTAGAAAAACTTTTGAGTTTGTGCAATTCGCAGTGTCGAAAAAGTTTCGGGATCGACAGGATGTTAATATGATCCAATTATCCTTTAGTAGCAGTTTTTATCGAATTAGAGATAAAAGAGTTTTATTTGTAATTTATGTCGATAGTTAAGTTTGTTAAATCAATCAGTAAACAGTGAACGTGTTAGATGAATGAAGGGAAGATGGTTGATTCATTAACTGGAAGGCTTACCGGTAAAACCTGCTGATCCTGGTATTTCGGTAATAGCCACCTAAAAGCGAATTATACAGGCTGTATTTTCCGTCGGTTATCAACGATACCGATGATCATCGATTAAACTTTTTATCCAATAAACCAAATTTCTATTAAATTACTTTCGCATTTTTTTACCAAAGTTTTAGCTGGAAAATATTATTTTCGACTTGTTTTTGCGTAATTCGCGTTGTTCGTTTTTAGATAAAGCCAGAATATTTAATCCGATAAATTCCTATTGAAAAATTTGGAAGAAATATTACACAATTCAAATGTCTTAATTTTGAAAATTTTAATCACTTAAAATTTTGGTATTTTAGAAAAGAAGTCGACGAAATATTTACATGTAAATAAATTCTTGTCGAATTACTTCCCTTAAATTTTGCAGAAATTTTGTGTCATTTAATTGTACTTATTGTGAAAACAATTTGCCAGTGACGGGCGGCGGCGCCAAAGTACTACTTTAGTATCACCAGCTGCCCGCCGGTCGTAAAAGTAAAGTTAAATAAAATTTAATAATTAAGTTTCGTTTTTTAATTGGAGCAAATAAATAATTTTTCCTTTACAAACAGAATACAAAATCTAGTAGTAGTATTTTCTCCCTCTGCGTGAAAAACTTAAAATTGCAGTTATCCTTTCGGACCTTTTTGAATTTAAAATTATTGACTCTTTTTCGTAAATATGTTTATTATGAAATAATTATATTTTATTCAAATTGGTTCACTTTAAATTGTAAATTTAAAAGAAATTCAGGGATAACGAGGCCTGCGCGGCCTTCCGGCCGTACAACCTAGACAAATAATATATAATTATCTTCAAAACATAAACATTTATATTTTATAACAGTACGCACCGGGAGGTCTGGAGGTAATGAAATATTCTTCAGTACATGTATGAAATATATTTCAGTATGTGAAAATTACAATCGTAAATTTTAAATATTTGATTAGTAAATTATTATAAAATTATAGAGATAAATATCCCAAAAATGTTGTCTCTTTTGGAAATCCTGGAATACCTTATAAATTACTTTAAAAGAAATTAGCAATTTAGGATGTAAGAAAACAAAGTTGTAAGAGCGAACAGAAAACCACAGTCAATTACAAAACTGTGGAAGCAAAAAATTTTTTTAATTTAGAAAATCAAATTTTTAAACTCTTGGTAATATTTTGAAAATCGTTAGAATTCCGAGTCCCGTGTACAATTTCTTATTTTCAGGAATATTTTACCCCTCATAGAAATTACATAAATCAGAAATGATAACTTTTTATCCGGTACCGAATAATTAACATCTTTCACTGTTTTTTTGAGAAAAGTTACAATATTTAAGCCCCACGGTTGTTTAAAATGGATTGTGGAATTGTATATTATGATTAGCTGCAGCATTTTCTGCGACGTAGTTCACCTGGATTTGAACCTGGTATTTACATCTCTGCAGTTGACAGTGGCGTAACTATAACATCTGAGACCCGTGACAAATTCATTGGATCTCCCCCCCCCCCCCCAGTAAAACTCGTCACGTTGTAATTGAATTGCTTAAGAAGTTACTCAACAGTATTATACCTTCAAATTTAAAAATATTTTATTTAAAAATATTACCTTGACAAAAATGTTTTTCCCTGACATTGGCGTTAAAAATTTTAAATTTCCTGACTTTCTCAGGTCATTTTGCCAACCCTGCCACCCTATAGTTACGTCACTGGCAGTTGATCACTCAATCGCTACTTATTTTATCATTACAATATAAAATTATATCGCTCGAGAAATAATACACACTATTCTGTTATTCGCACTATGATCGCTCTATCACTATTTATTTTATTATTACAATATAAAATTATATTGGTCATGAAATAATATACACTATGCCGTTTTATCATCTGTAGTTGTTTTTTTAAATATTATTATTTTGATTATTTCAATTGCTTCTCTACTTTCCAAATTTTTTGCTTAGGTTCCTAATATTTTCTCGCAAATGACCGGGAGGTCTGGGGGTATGGAATACCCTTCAAGATTGGTAACTGAATAACTCTTCAGTTCTTATTTATGAATAAAACACAAGAAATGTACTGGAAGATATTCCATAATAGATTAAATTAATTTCAGCTAGACTTCAGCTCAATGAACTTTTACAGCCAATTTTATATTGACACATTCGTAACAAATTTAACACAATTTTTTTAAATCTATGTTGGTATATCTAATGTTGTTAAAACTTTTAAAATTTATTGAACTTCTGTTCAACTGAGCTCAGCTTGAGGTTTTATTGTGAAAGTGGCTCTCGAATCTCAATTTTGCAATAAATAATTTTTAGAGAAGCAGATTATTTTGTTTCCTTTAAAATTTGTCAAAACAATGAATACCTTAATTTTTCTATTGGTTACTTAATTGTTTGTTTTATAATTAAATACTGAAAATAATTTCGATATTTTAAAAACGGTAGAAAACTTTAAAAAAATATTTTCAGTATGCATGAGAAAAAAAGATTTTTATGTTAATTAAGTAGACAAGAAGCATACAATTTTTAGCAATGAAATCTAATTAACAAAATAAAATTATAATAGGTAGCAGATAGAGATTTGATGACTTGAACCCGCGAATCTAAGTATGTGAATCTTGAATTAAACCTATAGCGTTTTATTTCAGTCGCATTGGGTTGCCCCATGAACTGGGCAAATTTACACGGAACCTAGCCTCAGCCTACGGCTTCGTAAAATTTATATTCTAATATTTCCGTCCCAAGGCTGTTACTTACGAGACTACCACTCTAAATTCACTGATGTTATTGTTACTTTAAAAAATTACTTACTTTTATACTATCTAAATTTTAGTCGGGGTACTACAACAAAATTTATTTTTGTGATGCTTTATAAATTCAGGTCTTGTTATTCATCACTTTACAGTGTAAACAAATTTTTATGGTCACAACCATGGGATGATTGACTGATCAATTGATCATTTTTAACTTTAACAATATCCCAATTTTATTTGTCTCGCCAAGTACTTTTTAACTTTCCACTTGACGTTCTCGATACACAAATAACTATTTAACGTTAACTGAATTCAAAAAATAAAATAATGTCTTTTGACGTTTGAAGAATGATTTTTCCTGAAAAGTCTGGGACGTTCAAACGAGTTGACTCTCATTTTTCTCCCAAACCTCTCATTGTTTTTAAGTTGGTAACTTAAAATGAACCAATCGGGGATGAATTGTGTAAGGAAAAAAATGCAGAAATTTAATTTGAATATAATTGATCTTAATGTTGGATAACCGGTCTTTGCAAAAGAATGTCCGTTGTTTTCAGTGTCAATGTTACCAACACCGAAAGCTAATGAATAATAACAGGATAGTTTTTTAGTTTAGGTTTAATTGTCCTAAAACTACTAAAATAAGGATTAATTAATAAATATGTTCTGTGAGTGCATCTAAATCAAAAGTCGTCAATTTAGCAGTTAATAAATATTTTCGTTAAATATTTTGTTCTTATCGTTCAGAATTTCAGGTTGTCATTTTTGAAAAAAAAAATAATGCTCTTAATTTCAATGAACTTAATTATTTTTATTAGTTAGTAATCCTTTGCAAACCAATTAAAATCAAGCATTAAAATCAAGAAAACCGTAAGTGTTTCTTTTTCCTCATCAGGCTCAGTACAGGGAAAAGAAAAACTTATGGTTTTTTAAATTAAATCCAAAACTTTTGCAAAGAAATACAATTACATAGTTCAATTCACCTACGACGTTAATTATGAAAAAATTATATTTGCTTTTTTTTAATTTTACATTTTTACGTGTATACAACACTATTTTACAAACAAACTGTCAACTTTATATTCGAAAATTATTAGGTTCCTACTTATTTTAAAATTCTAAATTCAAGAGAAAACACTAAAACATTTAGATTGTTATGTTGGCTTGTAGCATCTCTATATCTTATTTCTTTTGATCAAAACATATCTTATGTGATCAAAATAGCTAATTTATTTTTTGTTGGTGATTTTGGCAAACCAAAACTGTATTTTCATAGAATCTCGTTAATTCATTCAGGCTTGTTACTAATTTCAAATAGATAACGACACATATTTACAGGCATCACTCCAAAAATGATCTCAAATGATTCATATGAACTCACATACATAGATCATGAAAAAAATTTAAATAAAATCATTTTTACCAACAACAATTATTAGACTTTAAATAAGGGAGTTATTTAAGGAAGGATTAATTTGAGAACTAAATAAATGAAAGCAATTTTAATCAGAAATACAAAATAATATAAGTAGACAAATTTAATTTTCCTTCTAGATTACAAGAGCTTTATAAAAATTAATAAGTAAAAATTAGGTTACATGTTTTGATCTTATTCGTGATTTTTACTGCGAAGCAAGTTTGTTGAACCAAAATTGTAATTTTAAAAATTACTTTGAAATCTAAACATTCTTTAAAGAGATAAAAAATAGTTTAGGTGTCTTTTAGGCGTTTATAACGGTCATTGACAGATGCTAGTTCAGATTGATAAGATTTAATCGTTCAACGAAAGTTAAACATCAAAGAGCAGATAGGAAAATAATCAATTTGACTTTTTTAATTTGGCAGATTAATTTTGAAATTTTTGTTTTCAAAACTTAGAGCCTGTGACAGTGAAAGGAAAATTTGATAATTTTAATAATTTAGATTAATTTATAAATATTAGGTTGTATTATGAACAATTTTATTTACTAAACACCACAACCCCAAGAGCCTTATAAAGTTACGGCTAATTACTCCACGAGAATTGCCCCATGTGATTGCTACACTACCCTTTTAAATAGCTTAAAACGGTATACACAAGGGAAACACCCTAATCTAATAATTGCTATTTTAATACTTTACTTATATCAATCAGATTTAAGTTTCTGTTTACCTAATCAATTTTTGTGGCACGGCGCGGCGCGACGCTTTAAATTTCGCCAAAAAAGATAAATTACCAATAATTGCACTTTTATTACCAAATGATTGAATTTTACGATGTAATTTTTAAAATTGCAATTTACGCTAATTTTTACGACTTTGGGTGATTGAAAAAGTGAAAATTGAAATTTTCGCTCTGGCCGTATTCTAAATTAATTCTAGTAAAAATCGAACTCACCACGTTTAAGTTTCTCCAATGGTTCGTGATGCAAACTCGGTGGATGAACAATGCCATGATGGTGAGGATCGTGCGAGGTGACGTGATGTCCTAGTACAGATGCCGACGCTCCGCTCATAATACCAGAAATAGCGGAACTAACTGATGCCGTCGCCACCGAATCGTGCATATGATGAACGTTGTGTAAGTCACTACCTGCCGAGGATGTGGTTACACCAGTAACCAGGTCCTGAAGACACATCGCCGGATCTGCCAGCGATTCCATGCGCTCCATTCCAAAGTACTTATACAGTTTGCAAAATTTTGTGGTACGAGAAAATCAAAAACTTGTCACACGTAAGTGCGGTCTCTCTTATAATAACTCCTTCTGCGAATTACTTTGACTTTTGTTTCTCATTCTTCGAGCTGTAAAAAGTTTTTTACAGTCAGGTCGTATTTAAGAAAAAAATGTGATAATGCAAATAATGAACATTTTTTGGAAAAAGTGAAAAGATGCACAAATCAGTTATAAAAATCACTCAGTAGCCGGATCACTTAGACAATCGCACGTAAATCCAGGTGCGACGTGAACAAAGAGCAAAAGTCGGTTAAGTTCATGAAAAAAAGGTGCGGAGCTTAAAAACAGCTTTGGCCAGGTTTAGATCGGATAAAGAGCGTCGCGACGGAGCCGACGTCGGTATGAGAGCTTTGCGGGTACTAAGCCCGAGCTTTTCATCCCCTCTTTGTCTCCCACCCACTAATTTAACACGACTCTCGTCCAATCACTTCACGATACTTATTTTCTCATTTGCATTAATAATTTAACTTTACGCCACTTAATTCAATACGTTACCCTTAATTTGTGACTTTTGGACGATACAAAAAATTAAAAATACTTTTATTATTTATAACTAACCGAGAGAAATGAGCTTAAGTCGACGGCTTTACAATGAAGTGGTCGGATCGCGCAGGATTTCTGGACTTGCTAAAAGCTTATAAGCTTTTGTGCATATCCTAGAGATTTTCAGAATTGGCTACTTGATTTTAGATTTTGTTAAAGATATTTTAATTGCCTCGCACATTTTTTCGGCACGAGCCGTAAATTTTCAACAAGTTGCGCGATTTGGATTTGGGCCTCGGGCGATTCTTTTTTAATTAACCAAATTATTTGGACGTACTATACACCATTTCGAAAACAAATATTTTTATTAGCAATATTGCCGTGTCGTAAACGAAACAAATATTTCCCCAGAGATAAATAGCTATCATCGATAATGTGGCTACGTAAAATATTTGTAGGCCTGATTTTATTACACCTAGACTTCCGATAATGAAAATTTATTACCCGATGATGATAGTTTGAAAATTGATTATTTATATTTTACTTCGTCAAAGCACACGCGGGCATCGGGCGGATTTTGGCGTGTAAATAAATCGGATTGATGGGTGAAGGATCAAAAATGAGAGAAAACATACCATAAATTTATGAGCGCACTAATCGAAAAACTAGATAAACTTCTTAAGAAATCACATGCAGGTATCGGTTGTATATAATGCGTATCACAGTTTATGAAATAACGGGCAAAGTAAGTAGCGAAAATCCGATATAGAAATCCGAAAAAATACTTAAATCCACCATTCATCCACTTCAAATTCCTAGTTGTCAACAAAACTGTTCCGTGTCCGCACCGTTAATATCTTACAAATCACTGCCAGTGCAAATACGGTAGCATCAGGCGGTTTTACACGAAATCCTATGAAAGTATTAAAAAGTCTTAAGCGCTTAGCGGTCGTACAGATATCGGGTTAGGACTTGATACTGTAAAGTCCCTGTAATCTGGGCCACTTCCCAGCGCGGTTTAACCATAAGTCGTTTACTCTATATATCATCATAGGTCCTCCGGACGACCCTTGCGAGACACCCATTGTCCTTTCGGCAACAATCGCACATCTCCGACTCGTCCGTCACCTTCTCGCCTCCACAACCTCCGCACACCCTCACTCTCTCCAACGGAATACAACGCGATACCCTTATCTATAACGCCGAAAGTTTGGATCACGCCCCCGCGTGTAATTCAAAGAGCATGCGTGCATATGTCATGTTTTCCAATTTATCATCTCTCTTGAACACATCCCAAAACTTGTTCCTCTCCCTGTCATATTTCGGGATCTATTGACGGTAGGTGGGGCTTTCAAAGGCGTTAAGTCAGAGGAATATGACTGTGCTTACGGTTTGCACGTTTCATATTGATATAGGATTCGCTTGTTTATTTCTAATTTATGGTATGTTAATTTTCCTGAAATTTATGAATTGATTTATGAACCTCAAACATTTTTGTTTATATCATTGACTTTTCCAATCGAAAATTTCAAATTAGAAAGACGGCTCGTGTGCATGCCGATTGCACTTGCAAAACTGGTAGGACTCGGGTGACGTTTCGTCACTTTTTCGCGATATACAGTTCGTCATTTTTATTATTGCCGAGAGGGACACGTGGAGGGCCTCAATAGTGTCACTCGCGTAAGCCATAAGTAAATTTAATCTTATCAGAGTATTTTACGACACCGCCATAAAAAAATTATTTACAAACCTTCCAGTTTGCATTCAATATGAGAGGAAATCAGATGATGTGAAATTCGTTTTTGAAATTTGTACGAATTTGTGATTTCGCATTGGGAAGAGGAAAAGTTAGCGGTGATCCGAAATTGGGAACAAATTTGTCGGTATGTTTTGTCAGTTTCTTTTTAAATTCGAGTATATTCTTTGGCAAGAAAATAATTCAATATGTAAAGTTAGTCATTCAGAAAATAGTCTAAAAAATATAACATCGGTAGAAACACTTCTGAACAAGTAGTACGTTATCAAGAGCTGTCAATCACAAGAAAATAATAGTAAAGCTCCGCCTATGGAGATAACCGTATATCAGCCAGTAGCACACAGAGGTGGGGCTGGCGTCCAACATGGCGCTGTCTGACGCTCACGACGCTTATTGACGCACAGATTTAGTTGCCGACGCTTAGATAATGCAACATTCCGACGCCGAAACTTCTTAATACGTTACGCTTTTTCGAAATTGTGCTTAATTTTTAAGCATTTTTTTGTGTTTTGTGCTGAAATCATCATCAGGTGTAATTTTTTGCATAATCATCACCCTCCGCAGTAAAGAAAGATAAATTTTGTGTTTATCAGGTGTTACCTGCAAAATGCTAATCTGCCAGGCTAAGTAGGTTAATTTTTCGTAAAAGTTTTAATTTTCTTTTTTTTTATTAATTAACATGCATACCTCTTTTGTGCTAATATCAAAACAGAACTTTTAAAACTGAAATTTGTGAGGCATAAAGAATTAACTTTTTTAATAGTAGGTACATCTAATAAAATAATGTACACAATACAAAAATTATTAATTTATTGTTGCAATAATTAATATTTTTATGAAACAGCAAAATACTTATAAAATAATATAAGGACTTGATCGATTTTTTTAAATAAAATTTTATTATGTAGTGGAATTTTTTACAGATCTAAAAACGCTCAACAGCTATAAGACCGGAAAATATCACGATAAAAAATTTTTTTATTATTTGCAATTCCTCAAAAATCAATTTTCTCAAGTACAAAAAAAATTTCATCCGTTTTTTTTTTATTTTGAAATTTCACGAAGTTTATTTTGTTCCGAGTTACACCGATCAGGGCCGTATTTAGACTAGATTTTCGGGGGGGGTTTTAAAAAAATTAAAAAAGAAATAGCTAATTTATTAAAATACAAAGGAAACTAATATTCAAAACAAAAAATAAAAAATATTTAAAAAATAAAAAAAAACTACAATAAAAAACAAACATAAAATATAAAAATAAAAATAGAAGGAACTCAATAAATAGGTAAATACCTAAATAAAAAAGTTTAAATCAATTTAAACCGTCAGTCATGCTAAAATAGGCAAAATAAATGCAATTTAAAAAAACTTAAAGTACCAACTAAAATCATCTTGCACTATGAAAATTTATCCTAAAACCAGGTCACTGGGGATTGGCATAGTTCTATGACTGGACATAAGAATAAGAGCTAGTCTTGTTAGCCTTTCTTATCCAGTAGAATTTCTTAAATAGCTTTTCCCCTTTTTTGAGTGAAAAGAAACTTCTTCCCGGGGTGGCTGTTGTCACTAGCAGGGTACACAGTATTTGTAGAAGTTTATATATTGCCGTGTTACGAAAGGAGGATTTGAACGCCTCAGTCCCTCAGTTGTAATTTTTGAATTGATTTGAAACCTTTGGGCTCAGTTGTTCAGTTGTAAGTTAAACCAACAGATTTGTATTAATCAATGAAATATTACGTTGAAAAGCTGTTTTTTAAAAAATATTATTAGTTAATCTAAATTTTTTGGTTTAGCCTGTAACTGAACAACCGAACCTTGGTGATTTTTTTTAAATTTAAATTTTGTTATATTAATTTTTGAAATGTAATATTTGCAGAAAGGTGAGTAGAAAGAGATTTTTTTGCCAAGATGACGGAAACGACGAAAGCCTAGATTTTGCTCCGCCGATTTTTTGAGTATAATTTTGTGCAAGTAGTATTTTTGAAATTAAGATTTTATTTTTGAGTATGGTTATTGAAAAATTTTGTTTAAATGCTTTCAAACTTTTGGTCGAAAGTGACCGCAAAAAAGTTTAAATTTTGTGAGAAGATTATTTAATTAAAGTGATTATATTTTTTGAGCAATTTTTTTTTATTTGAGTTCGATATTCAGAGAAAATTTCGATTTTTGTGAACTTTATTTAAAGGGTGAAAATAATTTGTTGAGGGAGCGACAAATTTTGATTACAGATTGACTTTTGGGCGTTATCGCGGATAAAATTTTGTTTGTGCCATTTTAAAAGTTTTGTTTACCACGATATTTTTAATAACTTTAACCTTATTCATATTTTTATTTTAAACTGTCTTGTAAAAAACCGTTGTAAAAAACGAACCCCAAAATATAAAATAATTTATGGGTTTACAATAACCACTCTAATTTATTGCGGAAGTCTTATTTTAAGCTATGCTGCCCATGATGGTTATAAAATTTGTTTGCTTTAAAATTTTTGGTTCAAACAATTTATAGCAATTTAAAATTTTTACCATAATAGTAAAAATTAAGATAAAATACCTGATTTAATTTATTAGAAATATCTCTTTAGTTTTAATTTTTATTTAAACACTTCAAGTTTAATGTTTTTTTTATAGTTTTAAAGATTTTTTTTTCTGATTTTGTTACGATTTCAGTCGGACTTCTAGTACTTTATTTATTGATAAATAATTTCGGGAGGGGTTGTAACCCCTAAAACCCCCCCCGTAAATACGGCCCTGACACCGATTTCCCATTTTCACAAACTTATTTAATGTGTGTTCGATTTTATAAAAATTATAAAAGGTTTCTAAACAGGATTATTTTAAAAAAATCAATTTTTCGTTAGAGAATTGTCTAATTTGTAAACGTTAATAGTCACGTGCTTCGTTATCGGGTCCGGCGGAAGGTAAAACTCATGAGCCTTCATCAGTCGTCAAACTGAACAAAGATTTCCGAAATAATCATATCAAATGTTTTAGCATAAACCAAAAAATGCACAAAATACTTTTTCGAAACTAAAATGTTTAAGTTATCACAATATATAAATACATTAATATCGACTTACACTACTTAAACCACTTATCTATTGATTATTTCCGAAATATCCTTTAAATTCGCTTAATTTTTTATTTTTCGTTCTTTTTCGTGACTTTTGTTGAATACAAAATACAATTAATTCATAAATATTTTATAGGTACATAAAGCCGACGGTTCTCTCTGGGTTGACAATTGCTACCAATAGGGTGAAAATAAAATAAACAGGGTCACATGCACATTTTCTAATTCTGTCAAAGCAGCTATATAGTTTAAATCCTAAAAATGTCTCTAAAAGTAAGCGGGTCAAACATAATGTTTGTCAAAGGACAAAAAGAGCTAAAGAAAAAGAAGAGGAGTTCACCAAATCTAAAACCAAATTCAATAAAATTGAAGAATTAATTCATATACGTAATATTATGTATATGTTTCAAAATTTCCTCTTTAAATGCTAAACTTACTTTTTGTTTAAAAAAACTTTTCGGATGTGATTTAACTCTACATCCTGAAATATTAATTCTCTTACAAAATTTTAGCCGGTTACTTTCATGGTGTAAATTTTTAGAACAAACAAATAAAATTACAAAATCAGACGACCTCGGGCCGCCTCAACCTTACAACAGCCGATTGAGATGGTTGTGTCGGTTTCGACAGCACTCAAAATTCAAAAACAAAACCTTTTGGATTTACATTTACGTTACGCAAACAACGTGGGGGGTTTGGGGGGTTTGTAATACTCATCAGTGTGTTGATGAGTTAACTCTTCAGTTTTAACTTGTGAATTAAAAGCAAAGGGTATACCGGAAAGTATAAGGGTATTTAAGTACCAGTTTTATAACAGCTTAAACTGCAACAGTTTAAGCACAGTCCCACCTAAACTTTGTAACAATAATGAAACAAATATTTAATTAACATCGAATAAGTTATGATTCGTGGCTTCCTTCTACGACCTCTAATGCTCTACCTATTAATTCATGCAGTGCAGTTCGGTACTAGAGGGTATTCCATACCCCCCCAGACCCTCTGGTTTATTTTAAAATATTATTATAAAAATATAATAACATTCTATAACTTAGAAATAACAGTGTTCTTCTAAAGAACTTAGAAAAGAGATTATCGCATTGAAATATAAGCAAACTTTTTTAAATTTTTAACGTACGGTTAACTTGGGCTCATAACCTGTTATTACTGGGGATTCTATTCTTCGAAAAGTTCTGTATTCTACTCTGCGCAGTGAAAAATTATATTTTTTCAGAACCGCAGGTTATATAACTCAATTTTTTTGACTGAATACAAATCAGCTCTTAGAGAATTTATTATTGCAATTAAATCATTGGTTACAATGCCGACGTAAATATTATGTAGAGGATAAGAATCCCACAATATGTTTAGCGAATTCGCCATTAGTCAAAACACAAAAATTTTACATTTTATCATTTCCCTTTTTAAAAAAATTATATCTAGTATGTACTTATATTGTAGCATTCTGTACAACACAATCGGCGACAACCCTTTTAGGAAGGCATTCGGAAGTCTTCTGGAAATTTAAATTATAAGGTTTTTGACATAGCTTTGTCTGCAAGAAAATTACAAGATAGTTTTCTAAGGGTAAAAATATTTGTTGCATATAATATTATGGAGAGTGAGGTCATAGGTTTGATTCTCATATTCTACCAAATAATTTGTATCTAATATTAAAAGTATTTTTGTTATTAAAAATTGTATCTTTTGTGTTATTAATTCATAAATGATATTGTTTGGAATGTACTGAATATTTGGGATTGAAAAATCATCTGCGGCACTGCTTATACATTATTGTGACAAGCAGAGTAAAATTAAATTATTTTAAAGCGGAATTAAATTAAGTTAATTTATAATTTTATTACTACATTGTTGTTCTGTATGGGTCCGGCTCTGTATATAATGCACATATGGCACGACATCAATTAATTATTGATAGTTTTTTAAACAAATTATATTCAATGAAACCCCGGGGTACTAAAAATCTATCACCAAGTCATCAGGTGCGTGCTAAATAAAAAACATTTAGTGAAACCAAGTGAAACGATCAATCTTCATCGACCTGGGGGGCAATCACTACCCCTAATTGATCGTCTTTTACGACTATTCACTAATGTGCTACTTATGCCACCTCTCTAGAGACTAGCACTACTTTCAAATTTAAATTTTTAATTTTAATGTCGATCATTAAAAACTATTACACGAGCGAAACTTTAGTTACTCCAACACACTAACTACGATATAATGGTTATTGGCTCTTAAAATATTTAAATTTATGCCAGCTTGCAAGTTGTGTAGTTGAATAAATAAATTTTTAGATTGCCTAATTGCCCAATTGTCGAAGAAAGTGCAAAATAATTCGAATAATACATTGCGTAATAAACACATCGATGCATTTACCTGAAATAATAAAGATTAACCAAAAGTATGAAAGTATATAACATTTTTTAACTACGTCGTACACAACGCCGCAGGTGATTTTTAAATATTTTAAACCTTACATAATAATTATGTAGTTTTCAGCTCTGTACAACACAGTATAGCTAATTTTAATTCAGAAAACTAGGAAAGAAACAATTTGAGTTTTTGTACTATTTATCCTTTTCAAAAATTACGTAATGCGGCCTTGATAAAATATGCGACGTTTCAAAAATGTCAACCGATAACCATTTTCACAACGAAAATTATTGAAATCAAATATGAAAAATGCTGGCAGTAGACGAGGAGGAATTCCCACCTCCGGCAACCTTTAGTTGCCGATTTAGTTTTTTTAAATTATTATGTATTATTTAATTTTTTTCTCTAAAGTTCCTAATAATAATCAAAATGATTAGGCCAGAAGGTCTGGGGTTTGCAAAGAAAAAATTTGACAACCTCAACTTCAAAGGATTGAAAGGATCAAATATCTAAAGGAATATCTGGAATATTATGAAAAATGTATTATTTTGCAAAAACAAAAACTGTTTCCGCCCGGGTTCGAACCGGGGACCTTCCGCGTGTGAAGCGGACGTGATAACCACTACACTACGGAAACAAGTTATAAACTTTTTGGGACTGACTGCAGCTCCAGAGAGCATTGTCGAATGTTTAGTGATGACCGATGAGTGACATAATTTTGTGTAAATTCTAGAAAAATTTTAATGTTTCAATTGTAAGTTAATTAACGTATTGATAAAATGTGTTATCACTAAAAAATAATTAAAGGGATGGAATATTTTGAAGGCATACATGTCCATCTATTCGACTGAACTGCGAGCGATCCACCCCACTAGGGGTTGAAGTGTCATCCCTTTTGTGACAACCCATTGTTGCGAGGTTAAGATAAATGATTGTAAAATAAAACATTTCACCCCAGTATATCACCCAAACACACTGTTATTGCCACATAAGCGAAAACCAATGGGGTGAATCTGAATGCAAGTAGTTTTTCGTGTCATATTGAAAAAAATTTTATAAATAAATTTTAAATTGCTCAAAATTTAAAATTCAGTTTAATTCGGAAAAGCTTTTCAAATTTTTTACAAAAATAATGCACCTACGCCCTCTATAAGGACGAAAAAGTTTTATCTTAATATAAATTCATGAATTGATGCTAATCAATGTAGCTAACGGGATCTACACATATTACCCCTTCAAGAGTTAATGTACCATGAAATGGCTCCCTTTTGCCTGTTTGACACTTGACGTGATAAACTTTGCTGGGTTCTGAACTACACTTTATTATTTGGGCAATGTGTTATTTTGCAATTTTTAATATGACAACATTTTTCGAGTTACGTAAACACGAGTAGGTGGCAGACTGCGATAAGCTTTTCAATTTTGTTTTAAAATATCGGATCATCGAAATAAAAATATTATATTCGGGATTGAGTTACTATGTATTTCCCACATCTTTTACAATTCGAAATATTTGACACTTTATTTGATGGCGTTTTTAGTATTAATATTTGGATCGCCAAACTGCAATGTCCATTGCAAGGGTTGAGAACTAGTAAATATTTAAAATAAATTCAAATGTGGGAAATTTAAATCGAAATTCGGATGGAGTTTTCAAATCACGTTTGACCAGCGCTGCAGTAGGTTTTTTATTTTATTTATGAGACGAAACACCGTCACATTATTCTTGCACTATGTTATCGAAAAACAATAGTTAAATAATATTTGTGAAGCAATCTAACATGATGTAAATAAACATTTACTGCATAAACCAAACACCTCAATCAGCTGCACTAAACCTTCGTTCGTGCTTCTCTTCCTCAGATAAGGATTATATGCAACTGTTCCAGTTAGGTGCATACATATTGCTTTTGGGGGAAGATGTCGATTTATATGCACTTGCTGTTTTCCATGCAACTTCGGAAAATTGAAATTTACGAGTAAATTGCTTTTAGTCGAGTTTCAGACAGGTAAAAAAGTCAAAGGTTTCATTTAAACTTGAAAAATTATAAAACGTACAATAAGAATTTTTGAAAAGTTTTTAAGTCAAACTTCTTTAGTTTTAATTCACGTTGAATATTTTTTTACGAAATTAATAAATATTATTATAAAATTTTGAAAAATTATGTACATTAAATCTCATGATTGTAATGTGAAGATACAAATTTTGTTACAGCTTTTGTTTCACTTTAAAGGACCGTAAACTCATAAATAGGTGTTATCGACGTGTTTATTATTGGAATCAATAAAAATATTCAATTAAGTTTACAGTTAACCGCAATTTTTTATTTGTGAAAATATCGTAGTTCTTAAAAATGTGTGTACATATTTTGGGTTTCCTAAAATATTATACCTAACCAATCTATTCAAAAACTTTTTTTAGTGCAAAACAAATATTTTAACTAACTTAAATCTACCAATAACTTTAGAATTTAAAGCAAATAAAATTCTATTTTTTGTCTTGTCTACTTTGAACCACTGTGCGATGGTACATCATTAATTTTACTATTGCAAGGATATGTTGTTGATTAAAGGCTTTAAAAAAAAAATTGCAAAACCGACCTCAAAAATTGAATATTATTTAAGCTAACACGAAATTACTTCATAAAACAAATTTTTTTTTGAACAGATAAAATTTGTTAAACAACAAAAAACTCTGTGAGGTTGTACAGTGGCGTAACTACTGGTTCGATCAAACAAGGGCCCGGCTCTATCACGATCAAAAAACTAAAATATTTTTCTATGATGTTAAGTGTGAGACTGAAAGATATAAAAGATATTACACAGATGAATTAGTAACTGATGTTTTGGTTTTCTTTGTAGGTACATATTATTTTAATTGTATTTTTGATTTTTTGTTAGAAATCGTTTAAGCACAAAATCCGTACAGTTATTTTTTTTTAATACAAAATAAATACAAAAAAGTGTTTTACTTACTTAAAGTGCTCTTTAAAAAAAATTCCATGTTAATTAAATGCCAATTTAGAACCCAGTTAGACTGTGGGACATATCGCCAGGGCTGCAGTGTTACGCCATTAAACGTTTGTTTGGATGGAAAATTCTTTTTCTCAGTACAATTCATTTTGTGAGAAAATTTCCTTTTCCGAGTTTTTAGTTTTCTCTTTTAGTTCTTGATGAATAGCTTTGTTGGTGATATACCATGAAGAGTTGCTTATTTGTAGGATTGTATCTGCAATATTTGAGTTTTAAAGTATTAGTCTTTTAAGTTAAGGAACCTCAAGACTGAATTTTATATAACCAAGTATTATATAACAATCAGGGCCGTATTTTAGGGGGGGTTACAACCCCCCCCCCCCCCCCGAAATTATTTATCAATTAATAAAGTACTGGAAGTTCGACTGCAATCGTAAAAAAAATCAAAAAAAACTAAAACAATTTTTACAACTGCACTTAATGCACGACTACTTAATTAATTGTTATTTATTACTCCTATTAATTAATTTTCGATTTTTAAAAAAATAATTATATTGAAATAAATGAAATAGGTATTTTATCTTAATTCTTACTATTATTGTAAAAATTTTAAATTGCAATAAATTGTTTACACCAAAAAGTTTAAAGGGAACATAAATTTTATGACCATATGGGCAGCATAGCTTAAAATAACACTTCCGCAATAAATTAGAGTGAGCATTGTAAACCCACAAATTATTTTATATTTTGTAGATTTGCCATCGCCATCGAATTGTAAATTTTAAAATTAAAAAATTTTATTTAAAAACTGTTTTTTACCAGAGAGTTTAAAATTAAAATATGAAAAAGTTTAAACTTATTAAAAATATCGTTAAAAATACTTTTAAAATAGTACAAATAAAATTTTATCCGTGATAAGCCCCCCTCCCTTCCCCGAGAAGTCAACCTGTAATCAAAATTTGTCGCTCCTTCGACAAATTATTTACAACCATTAAATAAAGTTCACAAAAATCGAAATTTTTTCTGAATATCCAACTGAAATAAAGAAAAATGGCTCAAAAAAATAATTATTTTAATTAAATAAAAACAAGCTTTTCACAAAATTTCAATTTTTTTGCGGTAACTTTGGACAAAATACTTCAAACAAAATTTTCCAATAACAATACGCAAAAGTAAAATCTTAATTGCAAAAATACTTGCACAAAATTATACTCAAAAATTCAGCGGAGCAAAATCTAGGCCTCCGTCGTTTCCACCATCTTAGCAAAAAAAAACCTTCCTTTACTCACTTTTCTCCAAACATTACATTTAAAAAATTAATATAACAAAATTTAAATTTAAAAAACTTTCTTTGGTATTTTAATAAATTAGCTATTTATTTTGTAACTTTTTTAAAACCCCTTCCAAAAATTTTGTTTAAATCCCGCCCTGATAACAATACATATTATATGTTTTATTATTATCTGAGATTTATTACCAATTAACCATGTTTGAATTATATAAGTAATTTTCTCACGTTAGCCTTCGATCTAAATTCATCCAAAGATATCAGACATCTTAGATACTATAATCAAAAATTTATTTTTTCGTGTTTACAATAAAAAATCTTATAAACTACTGGAATGCTGAAATGTATTATTTAATACCCCCTCTCGCCTATGCGAGCTATATATAGCTGGCCAATGCTAGCTTATAGTTACAAGACTTACAGTTAAAAATTTTTGATGAAGTTGCTATGTTTCTAATAGTTAGACTTTTGTAATTACCTTGTCATAGATCACCCACCGTCGGCTTTCCATGTGTGGTAAATCTGTCAAATGCACACATCATGTCGAAATATCAAAAGAAAAATTTATTTTTAATATACCATTTTAGTTGGCTTAAAACTAGAATAACAAAAATATAGATCTCATCTTACTTTAGTTTAGATGAGGTACTTAAGGTATTAAACCAAATATCCTATTATAGGGGATGCTTACGAAAACTTCTAATTACGTCATTGTAATGGTCATTTGGCAATTATGTGTACGTTGGCAGTTCCATGGTCGTTTTATTTTTTAAAAAATATTTTAAATTATATTAATTTAAAAAATATTTTAATTAAATATTTTTAAAAAATATTTAATAAAAAAAATTGTTTTACAAAATAATTTATCCAATTTGTTTATAATTTAGATTTCCTCTTCGCAAAATTTAAAATAAAATTATTTTTCTACTTCTAAGTTTTGAACTTTTGAAATTAACTTATCAAAATCAACGGCTTATTTGCAACGCCACGTTTTCTCTTACAAATTTTAATTTTACTTTCCAGTTATAAATATCTAAATTCGAATTAATAATTTTTATTTAAATCAATTAAAATATCAATATACGAACTTAAAATACTACTCACAATTTATTTAATTATTCTAAATCAGATCCAAAAATTTAAACAATCGCTAGTGCGGCCATTTTTGGCAAGAAGAGAAATCATTTTGTTTCTTTTCTCCCCACCTTGTACTTTTTAAACTCCAACTTTCAAAAATTAAATTCACAAAAATTACAATTAAGCACAGGATCGGTTGAAATATTTTGTTTCGCGACAATATAAAGCATTATAAATTATACTGCTATAGACTGAGGGGTCAGGGAGTATAGTATACCCTCAATCTCAATTTAATCGGGATCTAATAGAATAATTATGTATTGTCGTGTTTCAAAGGTATTCGCACCCACCCTGTACATTTTTAAGAAAATTTTATTTTTGTAAGTTGAAATTAGAGATTGTGAAATTAGAAAGGTGGGGGTGAATCGACGCATATAGGAGGCTTTTTGTCACGAGTCGCCGCAAGAGTAGGCGGTGCGACTTTTGGCTCGTTAATTTTTGGCTCTGTAAAATTTATTTTTGAAATTGTGAGTAATTTTTAATTTGAATAAAGTGAATTTGATGCGTTTGCATTACTGCGTATTTTTGAAATTTTTGATAAGTTGCTGCCGAGTGGTAGTCATTTGATTGGTTTACTTAATTTGGAAAGAGCAGTTAAAATTATAAATTTGATTTGTGGTTGGAATTGGAAAGTTTAAAATTGCATTTAAAGGAAAGTGGTTGAAAAGATAAGCGGTCGATTTGGATAAAAGAAATCAAACTTCGTTCCTTTTTAAAATTATTAAACATTTTACATTGAATTTAAATTGTGTCTGATTTTATAATTTTTGGAAGACGAATTATTTATTTGCATTGGAAGAATTTTTATTTTATTTTGAAAACGTTATATTATTTCAACTTTCTATTCTTTTGACGCCCGAACGTGAGACTCGCAAAATTTAGGATGTCACTTGTTTCAACGTATTAGAACCCACCTTGAGATACGACCGTCTTTACTCCCGCAATTAAGAGCAAGCTTGGAGCACTTAGGAATGCTTGGGAACATAGCTTTTTGCTAAAAAAACCTTTTGCAGTATATACCTTGCAAATAATTAATTATAACAGTTTTCCTTAAAAGTTGGTTAAATAATCCCCCCCCCCCCCTAATCCTTCGGTCTGTAACAGTTTATTCTTTATGATCTCTAACTTTTTTCTTCTTTTTGACCCCTTTAAATAAAATTTAGTACTAATCGCAATAATTACTAATGTGAAATTTTAAGTTTTGTCCACCTAATAAAATGACTGAAATTTAATTTCAGGACTTTAAAATTTAATAATTAATTTAAAAAGTACTGACACTGATTATTGTTAGCTGTAATGTAATAATATCTGCGTGTTCTCTGTTTTAGGCTTTCATCTCGGATTGCTAACTGTTTAAACGACGAAATGAAGCTACTTAATTTACCAGAACCAGTAAATTGGCAGCCACGTGTGGCTGAAACTTGGTGAGTTTGTATTCCTGTTGCTATCAATACTTACCGAATATTAAAATACGGTGTATTATCTTTAGACTGAATGCTGAATCTATCCTTCAGGAATATTTTAGATTTCAAACCTACGCTCTCAAGAACTGCGTTTTAGATCTCGAAGATAGCAATATATTTACTAAATAAAAATTAAAAGTTTAAACTTCTCAATATAATATACAATTTGTTTGAAATTTTTACATTCTCACATCCTGGTCGAATATGTCAGTGTGTCCAGCCGAATAAATTAATTCCGAGTGGTGTAGATTATTTGCACTTAACACTTTTTTCGCATTTTTTTTACTATAGAAAACAAAAAGGTGCCACATTAGTTAAATATAAATTCAAATTAAAAATCAGTAATTTTGTGTTTAAATCGATTTAAAATTGTGGGATTATTGTGTATAATAGAATCTAAATGCCCAATTTTGCATTCGCGTTTTTAATCTGGCCGTATTTAGTTAATCAACAATTTAAATCTGTAAAACCGTTATTGAAATGCTCATAATTTATTTAAAATGGAAAATTTTCATTACCGCAAACAATTTTGATTATTTTCTAACGATGTTAAACCTCAATTGCTTTTCAATTAATTTTTTTTAATTTACCATTCCATTTTACCACCCTTTAAAAATAACACTACAATTTTAAAGTTAAACAAATTTAAAAATTTTCAATATGTTTCTCACCCACTTAGGCATGTGAAAGCTTGCTTTAACCCCTTTGTTATTTTATAAACTTAAAGTTTTTTGTCGGGTCCGTGCTACTTGTTGATAAGTGTGCTTGAAAAAAAAATAATTTTTACTCGGGAACAGCAGCAAAGATTTTTTTAAATTAGCAGATCTAAGGAAAAAAAGTTAATAGTGAAAGAATGGTAATATTTGGATGTTATATTGTAGATGGGGTGCCTAATATAATATCGAGGACAATAATAATACAACACAAAATGCGAAATGTGCGAGTGGCGTTATAAACGTACACAAAGAAGTTCTTTGTAATGGAAATAGAACTTGGGCCAAAATACCCACGATCTGGATCTTCCTATTGTCCAACTCGGTTTGTTAGAACGCCTAGGATTATAGCTGTTATAACTTCTACCGTATTGTTCCTCCGGACTATTTCCATGTCTTTGTATTTTCATGCTAATATATTAACTGTTTATTACATTCTAATGTCGTAACATTTATAAACCTATTTTGAAATTCAATTGTAAAAGGTGATAGAAGTTTCGTCTATAAATTATTATTCTACTTCCATTGTCGGGTACAATTCCTTGCTCGGTTAATTTTTTATCCTCGCGAAATGTTACAAAATGCGAAGGTTATAGATTTTGCTGAAAATACGTCGTTGTCTTTTAGTTTCCAGAAGCTAGGCGAGCTTTGCAGGTGCCGGAGCTCCTAAACAAATCCCAGTAATCCAGGACGGCAATTTACCTCAGCCACAGCTTTGTCCGGTTGGGTTTAAGCACTGAGTTTTATTATGTTAGAGAAACGAGTAAACTGACCACCAAGTCAGTTGTGAGTACTAAAGTTGTCTAGAGAAGTTTATTGCTGAACAAAGTACAATTATTTCTAATTTAACGCATAAAGGATTAAATAAGGACGAACGAGTTTACACAATTGAGTTTTAACTAATTTAAATTCCAATATATCGAAAAAATAATTAGTCGCTTACACATTTTTTGCTACTGGGTGCCCATGCGGCACGTGCTGGAGGTAAAGACGCGTGTCATCCATGAGGGTTACTACGCGTCCTTTTACTGTTTGTTCAAGGCATCACGCCGCTCATTGAATTAACTGGATGATGTCAAAGTGGCCGTCAGATATTATATTCACCTAATCCGTCATTTGCCTGGGATTTCAATCGGTTTCCTCTTTTCCCGACGTTATTATATTATATTATTATGTTGTTCTACAAAACAAGAAATTTGAGAAAATCTCGATTGAACAAACGCATTTCAGGCAGATTTAATATTCTGCAGTGGCACCGAGCAAATTTATGATTTTGAATTGTAAAATAAAAACAAATATTTAGAAAAACGTTTGCGTAATATTGCCACGTGTCGATATTAAATTTTATTTTTAAATACCTAATATTTCATATCTTTAATCCTCGGTTGAATTGACACGTTTTCATTTGCATAAAAAAATTTATTTCATCCCTAAATTGAATAAATACAATAATGTTTTGTAAAAGTTACTTTACTGTCTTCTAATTTGAAACCTAACATATTTTGGTACCAGCAAGAACTATTTTATCTCTCGCAACTTGCTCGGAGTCGGAGTTCACGATCTTAAAATGTAATAAATAAAAATATTAGTTAGTTTATAATTTTGTAGTAATCCCCCCCCCCTAGCATCGAACCCTAAAACTAGCATCGGAAGTTAAGTATCTAGGCATAATACTTGACAAGAAGCTGAACTGGGGCAAACATGTCAGTTATAAAACTGCGAGAGCAAGCATGGCTTTCTGGCAATGTCGTGGGGCGATGGGACGATCCTGGGGCTTTTCTCCTAGGATTGCCCTGTGGCTCTACACCGCCATAATTAGGCCCATGCTATGTTACGGTGCCTTGGTTTGGTGGCCTAGAACCAAGCTGGCAACAGTGGCGTCCTCTCTCCACCGGATGCAGAGAACGGTCTGCCTGGCGGTGACAGGAATGATGCGAACTGCTCCCACGGCGGCTCTGGAGGTTCTTCTCTGTCTCCCTCCACTGGATCTCTATGTGGAGGAGCAGGCGGTCAAGGCTGCCCTTAGGCTGCGAGCGTGGGGGCTTTGGATCAGTAGGCAGGGGGTCGGAAGGCACTCGGGGATCCTGGGAGGGGCACTATTCTGACGGGCTCCCTATCTTGGACGTGGATGCGGACAGGATTCCCCCTATTTACCTATTTGATAGGAAATTTAACATTTTGTTAGATACAACAAGAACTGCTGAGACAGATATATCACTGTATACTGACGGTTCTAAAACGGTTGATGGCTCAGGTGCTGGAATTTTTTCCCACGAACTGCAGCTAAACATACCTATATCGCTGGGTAAATATGCCTCGGCGTTCCAAACGGAGCTAATTGGCATACTACACGGCGCGAGAGCAATCAAGGACAGAAACATCTGAGACAAAAAAATACAGATATTTACAGACAGTAGAGCGGCTCTTGTGGCACTAAACCGCCACAGGGTCAACTCAGGGCTGATACTTCAATGTTATCGGACACTGAATGAAATATCAACCTTCAATAACCTTACACTCAGTTGGGTGAAAGGACATCAAGATAATGAGGGTAATGTGAGGGCCGATATGCTGGCGAGAATGGGCGCGGGTCACCCACCTTATGGGCCTGAGCCTTTTGTCACGCCGGCGGTCAGCACGATCAACACCCTCATAAGAGAGCAGACTCACAAACTACATGGTAGAATATGGGAGAACGTTGTAGCGTGTCGTCAAGCGAGGGCAGCTATACGCAGGCCCTCCTGCAGGTATGCTAAATATTATACACAGCTGTCCCATGGTAACCTACGCATTATTGCGGAGTTTCTGACGGGACACTGCAAGCTGAACAAGCATCTACACACGATGGGTCTTGTAGAAAGTCCCGTCTGTCGTGGTTGCGGAGCAGAAGATGAAACGGCGGAACATCTGCTATGCAGGTGCCCTGCCCTGGCGTCAAATAGAGGATCCATATTGGGGGAGCTCTGGCCTAATATGGCCAGTATTAGGGACATGCGGCCCTCTAAAATTCTTGAGTTCATCTTAAGGTTGGGATGGCTTGGGGAGTAGGTGGCTGGCTTCTCTAAATGAAGGTAGCATAATGGGCCAATTGTGGCCTGAGTGCGCATAACTCCGTAAGGGGCTGTCCTTCACCAGAAATCCAGAATCCAGATCCCCCCTCCTCTTTTTGTTTTTGAAATAAACAAAAAACACATTGAAAATATTGCTTTTAAGCAATGCCACTCGTGTCAATTGACAATAGAAAAAAACTTTCTTGTCATTATCTTCATGAATTTTTTCGTAACACTGGTGATATACCTAGTATTCTCTACTTTTTGAACCATCCAAGCGGGATAGCAAGTAATATAATCTGCTTTAATTGTAACTGGTTATATCATTATTCAGATTTAGTAATAAATTTTTGTTATTATGTATACACACTAGCAAAGTTGATCCCATGTGAATTGACCTGTTCCCTGGGGGCGTAACACATCCCTATGTTAGGATGTCAAACAAACTGTCCTTTTTATCAACAGATGGTCCTCATTACAAAACGGCTATAAAACTACCGCTTTGTATCTCGTAATGTAGCGGGAAATTATATTTGTTGTTTAGCTATTTATATTATTATCTGTTGGTTTTATACTGGGAAGGGTCTTGATTTATGTCCTAAAAACTGAAAACCGATCCTTGTGCAGCCCATCGACGGAACTGCAAATATTGGCATAACGTAAAAAAATTTTGGGGGCAGATTTATTTCTTTTCTGGACTAATTTGGACTGAAAAATTAAAAGAGTGCGATACAAATATAATTGAATAGACTTTATTACTTGAATAGGTAGTTACATCACTTGCATAATATTTTGTATAGTATTCGGGGGTATGTTTTAGGGGTGTTAGCTTAGTGTCTGATGATTAATTACTGTTTGATGAATATGCATGAAGTGCACCGCGCGCTGCGTAGTACGAAATCCAAGTATAATATTATTGCAAAACGAGATCAGAATATTATATTAGTTGAACAAACTACAATTTCGAAACTGTTTGGTTTTGCACTTGCATTAGTTCCATTTAATTATGCAATATATATAGTACGTTGCGTTTGCTTGGTAATCAAAACGAAACCGCAAAATATCCTCGTGCTTATAAGCAAACAACCGGGCGTACCTGGACCGATAGACCGGATCAAATTACTTTTACGGTTTTTCTCGAACACCCTGTACTGCAGAGCATGGAGCAATAATCTCTATAAGCAAGCCTAAATGCAAAACCTACCGAAAACAAATACATTCAAATAAATGAAGCTTGGTGTTCGTTTTGCATAAGTTAATTATGAGTTATACAAAAGGCACCCCTGCTGAAATTCGAAAATGTTTCATCTACGTCAGCTCGGTTTATGATTTTAAATCGGTGGGTTGTGAAACGCAAAGTACCTAAACTGTATTCAAAATTTCATTTTAAACTTTTTGCAAATATAATCATAGTTTTGCGAAGATAAACAGAAAGATTATTAAGTTTTGCATTAATTTTCTAACCGCGCAACGTTTATTCAAATTTATTGCTTAAGATATTAACAAGTGCAAATAATAAAATTTCCGGCTCAACTCCAATGCTACTCCTGTATTTTATTTTTGCAACAATAAAGGAAGACACGTTCCGGATATTAGGAAATTGCATTCGTTAGATGTATTAGCTAGAAATTGTATGTGACAGGGATTTCCAACCCTCGTGCAGCGCAATCATATCGAATTCCACACATCAATAGAATTTTCAAAATGTAAACCAACTTACTTGTGATTTGCACATTTAATAGATTCGCTTTATGATAAACGGAAACTTTTCGAATTTGCAAGTCGAGCGTCAAGTTGTTACCCTGCCACATAAGAGGATTTCGTTTAGCTTTTGCACAAAGGGCTGTTAGATTTTGAGAAGCTTTGCAAAGACAAATTTTTAAAATCTAAAAAACCTGCGCTATTTTTTAAAAATCATTTATACCAACGAGCGCCATCTGATTAATGCGTTCGAAAGTTTACTCCAGAGAATTAATAGTGTAATTTCCAGAATTTTATTCCCGGTTTAACCGTGAAACTCATATCGTTACGCTACTGGTTTCTGCCGTTAATAAAAAAATGTTATGCTTATGAAAAGCTCATGTAAAATTTTGAAAACAATCGTTGCGTGATCCTTTGTTGAAAGATTACAACTTTTTTTTGAAAAAAAATTACTACACAAATTATATTACATTTTTGCATTTTTTTTTAATTAATTGCATTTTCAAGGATCATCGCTGATATATATAGCTCATGAAATGGACCACATTATTCAGTTGAATTTTGAATCATGGGAATGAAATGCATCATTTTTATTTTGTGCTTCTATGCACTAGCGAGCGAAATTGCGGCCTATGGATCTGTAAGTTTTTTAATTTTAATTTTTTGTTTTAAAAATATTCTTTTAGATGGGACCAATGGGTAATTTAATCATAACTTCTATATACGAATGTAGCGATGATGAAAAACCCAAAGGAGATGAAGTTAAATTAGATGTCAAATTAGTGAACCATGACGGCGATAAAGCTATCGATGCTACTTTGATAAATAAAATCGATATCGATGACACTCTGACCGTGAGCTTTTCAAAAATAATTTGAATTTTTTCTTATGATTTATTATAATAATTATTTTCAGTACATGATCGATATTAAAAAATTTGAAAATGGAAGTTGGAAAAAGTTTTACAGTGTTAAAGGAACACCTTGCAAGGATCTTGGTCGTTATATTAAAAGACTGTGGGAGAAACTTACAGGAAGCCTCGAACCAAAATATGATGGTAACTGCCCAATTCCTGCAGTAAGTTTACGTTTTGCTATCTAGTAATAAGAATTTGAACGAAAATTTTGTTAATTTTAAACTATTGACAATCTACTTTTCGAAAAATTTATAATCACTATTTTAAACATTGGTTTTCTTAGGGAGATTACAAGTTAAACAAATTTCAAGCAACGGCCCAAGATATTGAGATTAAAACAATATTTTACGGAAAATTGTTGCTGAAGATTACTCTAGAAGACAAAGATGGGAAAATGCTTACGTGCGTAATGGGAGAAGGTGATTCTCAAGCACCCATGTAAAAAAAGTAAAGTTAATATTCATCGGGCACAATAATTATTTTTCCACTGCACGGTTTAATTTATCTGTTAGTTTAACGCAAAATATTTTGCAATAAAAAATTATTAAATAGAGAATACATTATTATTATTTTATTATAAATACAAAATTTATATGTATCTTCTAATTATAATCAGGATTTTTAGCTATTTTTAAAGTACCTATTTGATCGGTTTTCAATATTGCTAAATTACCTTCTGGAATGGGGTAACTTTTGTAATCCACTTCTATGTTAATATCGTCCTCCCAATTACAGTTTTCGTTACCTTCCACCTTATCCTACCTCTCCAACCTTATTGCCAACCTTTTACCGCTTTATTGCCAGAAAACAAAAAAAAATTAAACACGTCAATATATTATTGTTTATAAAAAACAATCTTAACGCTCAATAACAGCTTTTCAATATATTCGCCTTTAATATATTATTTATTTTAATATTTCAATATATTACTCCTGTTTGATTTTTATAAATATGAAAATCTGAAAATTTTCCAAAAAAACCAAAAAAATAATTTTTTGTTTTTAATTTAATGTTTTGGGAGAATACTTTACTCTAAATTTCAATATTAATTAATTATTATTTTCGGTAATATTAATTTTTATTTAATATTTTAAATTTTATGCAGCTGAATTTTCACGATGATAAATCCCATATTATAAAATCATATTAAAAAACAAAAAAATCGCAATATTTTGGTCGTTTTGGAAAATTAAAAAATCGAGGACTTTTCAACAAGGACTATGTTTATAAATTTTAAATAAAACGCATTTTATGCAGATTCACGATATCCGCAGTGAATTTTAACTACTTTTATGCAATTTTTTATTGAAACAGAAGAGAATATAATAAATGGTAGACCAGGGCCGTATTTAAGGGGGAGGGGTTAGGAGTTACCCCCCCCCCCCCAAATTATTTATCAATTAATAAAGTACTGAAAGTTCTACTGCAATCGTAAAAAAATCAGAAAAAACGAAAACAATTTTTACAACTATAACAAAAACATTAAACTTTGTTTAAATAAAAATTAAAAGTAAAGAGATATTTCTAATAAATTAAATCCCAAATTAAAAAATCGGAAATTCGTATTATAATCCGGCGATTGGGGACACCGGATTGAATACACGGATAGTAAATACACATGGATTTACTACTAAATTGCAAAAATATAAAAACGAAGATGAACCTGCGACCACTTAATTAATTGTTAGTTATTACTCCTATTAATTAATTTTCGATTTTTTGAAAAATAATTATATTGAAATAAATGAAATAGGTATTTTATCTTAATTCTTACTATTATGGTAAAAATTTTAAATTGCAATAAATTTTATGACCATCATGGACAGCATGGCTTAAAATAACACTTCCGTATTAAATTAGAGTGGGCATTGTAAACCCATAAATTGTTTTATATTTTGTACATTTGTACATAAGGGTACATTTGCTTAAGATTTGGGAAATTTTCTTTCAATCTAATTTAGTTCTTTGTTTTGACAACATTATTTTACTATCGCTATCGGTAAAATAAGAATTTAGTTTGTGATTTTTATTCAAATTTTAAAATTAAAAAATTTTATTTAAAAACCGTTTTTTACATGAGAGTTTAAAATTAAAATATGAATAAGTTTAAACTTATTAAAAATATCCTAGTAAACAAAACTTTTAAAATGGTATAAACAAAATTTTATCCGCGATAACGCCCCCCTCTCCCGGAAGACAACCTGTAATCAAAATTTGTCGCTTCTTCGACAAATTATTTTCAACCATTAAATAGAGTTCAAATAGAGGCCTCTGTCGTTTCCGCCATCTTAATAAATTAGCTATTTATTTTGTAATTTTTAACCCCCCCCCCCCCCTGAAGATTTAGTCTAAATACGGCCCTGTGGTAGACCTACTATGTTCTTGAACTAATGTGAAAAAAACAAATGATGAAACTTTCACTAGATCAAAAATTAAAAAAATAACATTTTCTTTCTTCTACAATTTCGTTTCACCCCATTTGGTATATTTTTGCTTTTTGTTGTTAGAGATATTTAACTTTATTTTTACTACAATTATTAATTATTTTTATAGCGCAGTAATTAATAGCAGAAACATATATTTTTATTATACTTTTATTGTAATTTTTATAGTGTAGTAAGTAATTAGTAACAGAAATATTTATTATAACGTAAATTAGCTTTATGTTATATCAAACATTAATTATTTTATTAGCACTTAAATATGTTTTTTCAAAATAGTAGGTAAATTTTATTTTATTTTTATTTTCACATATAAATCACAATCGCAATAATATAAAAAGTACAGGACATTGACATCTAAAAATATGACGGTACAATGGTAGAACAGCATTAATTATTTTAGTACAACGAAGGGACAGTGCGGTCTTTAGGCCGCACAACCTTTGCAGTGGAGCTTTTTTAAAATTGTAGCCTATAAACCAAAAACGATATTATAATATAGTATTAATTATTAACAAAATAAAAGCTGCAAAATAAGATTAAAAATATTCTTTTAGACACAAAAACAAACTCATCCACCTCTGGGTTAGTTCTTTTCTTTGCTCTAACTGTTTGGTTTTTGACTTTTCAATTGGTTTAATTCTAGTAATAGAAGTTTTTTTATTTAAATTATCAAAAGTTAATATTAAATTTAATTAACACTATTTTAGTGTCAGCACTAAAGTAACTCTTTAAGGCGGTGGAGCTAAAGTAAAACCATTGCTTTCACAAAAAGGTAAACTTTTAGTTTGACCATTGAATAACGTAAAGGGAAGTTTTTACATTGTTTTAGATAATATAAATTTCTGAGTAGTTAATATTATTGTACAGCTTAAAGTCATCCCCGCAGCCCCTACATTTAATATAAAATCATAAAAATCATTTAATCTGGATATTTTTGCCAAGTAAAATGCTCTACCAAAAAGAAACCTACAGTTTTTGGTACCTTATTTTTGCTAACTTTTTTAATAACTTTAGATAAAAAAAAATTAATTTGAAAACTAAACTTTCCGAAGAAATTATTCACCTTACCTTAATTTTCTAAACCTAGAAAGTTATCTATTTTTAAATACATTCTCGATAAAATTTAACTTTTTAACTTATAAAATGTTAAATTTTTGTTACTGAGCGTTTTAGAATAACTGCGCCCCTGGTTTAACAAACAAATTTTATAAATATGTCAACAAAAAAACGTCGACTCAGTAAAATTTGACTTTAACACCGCGTGATCTAAGTTCAAAGATAAATATAAAATTTTTACGCAAACAGTTTGAGATTTCATAAACAATTAAACAAACCGACTAAACGGCAAAATTTAATTACAGTTAATATAAAAATCAATGTAATTTTGTAATTTAAAATTATGCGTAAGTTCTACATCCGGTCAAATTCAAACATTTTGTTTTTGGCGAATTCTGTTTATATTTATTAGTACTTTGTTTATCCGAGGTGGGGCGCCGAGTGACGATAATAAAGACCTCCGTAATCAGCTGGTATGACCCTGACATGACAAATTTAGCGTCAAAGCAGAACGTATTTTGTTAATCATTTATAAAGTTTCTATTGGTAATATCGCTTGTGTTTTATAATTAAGTATTCCAAAATGAGATTGTTACTTATTTTGGCATTCGTCTGCATAGTAGGTAAGTTGAAAATCCCTTTCACTTTCTTTGAGAAACAAAACATTTGTGCAGTTTTCTTTTTACGCAGTAATTACGTTTTAATTTAAAATTTTATTATTATTATAAAATTTCCATCGAAACGACAACGGACTAATGTTTTCACTTAATTCTAATTATTTCTGGTTAACTTGGGCACAAACAACTTCCTCTTTAATATGCAATCAGTCATGAATCATCGATGATTTAATTATTACTTTGTTAGATTAAAAAAAGAAAGAATTTTTGCATTCTATCGATTTGATTTAACGATTGAAGGTCGCAGGAATACATTTAGTTTTTATTAAATTTTTGTTTTTGATTTCAATATTATAAGTAGCAATAACAACAAAATTGTAAAGAGTAAACAAACAATTGGCAAACGGTAAAGTTCAAAGTGTTATGATAAGCTTGGCAAAATGCCATCCTTTGTGTGACTTTAATTACCTAGCTGTTTTTGAAAATTATTACAAATTATTTTTTATTTTATTTTAGCTGCGAGAAGAACTACATCAACACCAGTGGAGAAGGCATTCGTCAGCACTCACAAGCATAACTTAGGAGAAAAAGAGTGTACATTTGGTCCATCATATTGGTGCAAGAATTTAACGTAAGCAATGACCGATTTTTAAAACGTAGAAAAAGGGGGATTCCCTAATTCACAAGTTGAAGTAGTTTTTTTTATATAACTTCAACTACTTCATATGTTGGTATAGAAAATTATATCTTATCGTTCATAGAGATTTTTTCAATTTTCCTTAAACTGTGTAAACACGGTCACAGTTTAAACTATGATTAGGGATTGATTTATTAAATTTTAAAGTTAAATACTTTATACTAAACTAGAAATCTCTTTTCACATGAATCAATTCATTATTTTAGTGTAATTAACAAAATCTATTTATATCTAACAGTAAATAAAGTGCTCAGGGATAAACCGTGTGATTTATCCCTTCAAAACATCGTCGGTGGTTTTTTGAAAAATAAACTTATTTTGCAAGAATAAATTTGTTTCGTTTTAACCCCATATCTTTGAAATAAATTTTACTTTATTATTAGTAGTTGCTTAAAATATGATGACACCGATATGTGTCTAGAAAACTTTAAAAGTTGAATTGATTGGTAATAGAAAGGCATCGGGTCTCGTAGACTCGACATATTCTTCGATGTTACAATTTTTAATTAAAGTGATAATTGACTTCCAATCGAATTGTAAGCTTTGTAAAATATTTTTTTCAGCTAATAATAACAAACTATGTACAGTTACTCAAATTAACTCGGGCACGTAATAAAATAAAATAGGGGTATTACAAAATGCAGTGTCCGAGTTCGTAGAGGATTCAGATCATGTTGACGTGTTGAATATTCTTGTTAAATATTTGTGGCTTTTATAAAGTTTAAAATTGGTTTATTTTCTTGAAATATTTGTTTATTCGTAGATTTAGAGCTACGGGCCTGTTAGACCTGACGTATTAAATGGTGTGATTTTAATTTAATGTATACACTGTAGGGTTAATAGATAATACAAAAATATTTTTAATCGAAAGAAAATTGAACACTTAAAATTATGTTATCAATTATTATTACTTGGTTTATCTGTTTAAATACACAAATTTACGTATTTAAACATAGTAACAAAACAAAAAATTAAATTCATTAATTTTTGGTTAAGAAACTACAGTACAAGAAAGAAAATTTTTCTTTTCCAAATTGCTTAAATAGAAATTTAAAAAATGGATTTTTGAATGTTTCTAATTATTATAGATATCGGACACACAAATTCATTGTTGGATTTGGAAAACCTTCTGTAGTTCAAATTGGTGTAGTACTAATAAACACGTAGAGTTACCTAATTGCCACTTTTTAATTAGTAGATAATCTCGGTTAATCTCAGCTGATAATTAAAATTCTAAATTTTAATATTTAGTCAACTTTCGGTTAAAAGTTTTTAATTTTGCTATGCATAGGTACCTAAGTACTATAAGTACCACCCAATTGGTACTCGACATTAATTTTTAAGTACATTTCCATAATTATTATACTATTAAAACTGATTATTTCCAATGAGAGAGGCGTTTGTATTTTATTCTTAAATAATTGATTTCCTCTTTCAATTATTATGAGAAAAATTGTACGTAGACATTATACGTATGTGTTTTTAGTCACAGTTAAAATATCAAAATAAAAAATTTACCACAAACTACCACCCAAAAGGACTACGCCAATATGTGACAAATCCGTCTGAAGGAAATTATAATTAACCAACATCCTTTATGATTCAATGTCATACATTGCTGTATATTATTATTGTTAATCAGTTGTGGTAAAATAAAACCTTTTTCGAGTGAAAGTAAATTCTTATGTTTTGTCGCAAGTTTATTAAAAAGCAACACTTTTTATAAAAATTGCTTTTTAATTTGAGGATTTTAATTCTTTCCACGCAAACAATTTCTTGGACCATTGCTCGTCTTCCCAGTGTACGCCCATGTCCATACCACCTCAAATTTTTTCTTTAAAAGTAATTTTTTATTTTCTTTACTCAGAACATCAGCAGAATGTCGCGCAACAAAGCACTGCATTCAAACTGTCTGGATACACCAGACGTTGCCTCCAGATCAATCCAGTGTTTGTCAAACTTGTCTGGAAATGGTTAAAGAAGCAAGGGACCAACTTTTGAGCAACGAAACTGAAGTAATAATTCAGCTTTCTTTGTACATCTTTTTTACAATTTGTGTATTTTAACAGGAAGAAATAAAGGAGGTGTTTGAGGGTTCGTGCAAACTTTTGCCAGTTAAGGAAATTTCAAAGGAGTGCTGCAAATTGGCAGATGAATTTATACCACAATTAGTTGACACCTTAGCATCTCAAATGGACCCCCAAGTAGTTTGCTCTGTTGCCGGCCTTTGTAATAACGAACACGTTCATCAACTTTTACAAGAACAGGACGTAGCGATCGCTAAATTTAAGCCTTCCGCCAATACAAAATGCGATGATTGCCACACTGTGATTCAAATTGTGGATAATAAGTTCAGAAAAGCAACTCGTGATCAAGTTTTAGCCGGTTTCTTACAGGTATATTTTAAATATTCTAATCGAGCTCGAGTATGACTGATAGTTTTCCAAATTTTTGGGAAAATAGGTTGAGTCATATTCGAACCCTCGTGGTTATGACTATTTATAAGTAAAAGAAAAGAAAATTAGGTATTTAAATTTTTAATTGGGTGATTATAATTTATGGCTGCCTTTGTTTGTTTATGTACGTAGCTATCACTTGATGATTCATAAATGATAATTTTAAATGATGCATTATACAAACAAATATATCATTTAATTTTTTATAAGAAGCAATAGCTCTTAACTTCTCATCCTAAAATATTTCAAGGTTAAAATATTTCAAGTACTACATATAATTTATTTAAATTAATATTAGTAACCATGCTGGATAAATTAAAACTTGAAATTTGAGTACAATTATGCAAAAATGCTAAAAGAATCATTCGAAGGATTCTAAAAATTCTCAAGGTATATCTGGTATAAATTTAGTTTTTTAACACAAATTAAAAGTTATATTTTTAATTTCAAAAACTTGTGCTATTATATTTTCATGGTTTTTTTAATTCAACACCTTGCAGCAGCCGGTCTAGAAAATACAAAACACAATCAACTATGACATATTTTTTTTAGGTTTGTGGTCGCATGGGCAGTTTATCTGATGCTTGCAGTAATATCATCATCACTTATTTCAATGATATCTACAGTCACCTGGAAATTAACTTAAATCCAACTGATTTCTGTCTTATGGCTGGTGAATGCAGTGCCATGTTCCACAGCCATGCTAATGTAGAAATTACACCATTATCCAAAACTGGTGTTGTTCAAGTTGATGAGTAAGTAGCTCAAAAAGCAGTAATTTTTAAAATTATTGGTATTGACCTATTTTTCTGTTACATTCAGTGATTTGCCATGCGATTTGTGCAAACAGTTGGTCAAACATTTACAAGACATCTTGATTGCCAATACGACAGAAGCAGAGTTTCATCAAGTTTTAACTGGAATCTGCAAGCAAACCAAGTCCTTTAAAACAGAATGCTTAAACATTGTAAACGAATATTATCCTTTAATATATGGTTTCTTGGTCAATGAACTTAATGGCACAGTTGTGTGTTCCATAATTGAAATCTGCCCAGGAAATAAACTCGACCAAGTATAAAAAGAATAATTTCCTTTGCTTTTCATTCTTGACATTCAAACTTTTTAGGATGCACCTATAATACCACTTTTACCTGCTAAAACAGTAGAAAACCTAAAAGATGCTCTTCCCATCGTTCCAAGCAACCGTGTACAAGAATTAGGATCACCCGAAATGTCTCAATTACCGATTGAACGAATCTTTCCACAAACTCTCACTCTCATTGGTAACAGACAGCTCTGTGAATTCTGCGAATATTTCTTACATTTTGTTCAAAATGCTTTAACCGATCCCAAAACTGAAGTGAGTTATTGTCTTCAAGGCAAAGTTAATATTAACTAATTTCTAAATTACAGGAAAGCATAAGACGCGTCGTGGATGAAGCTTGTGATAAGTTACCAGGTACACTTAACGAAACTTGTATCAACTTTGTCAACACTTATGGACCTGCATTTATTGCCATCCTAGCACAAGACATTGATCCATCATTAGTGTGTCCAAAATTGAGTTTGTGCTCGTCGAGCAAACTTCCCGATGTTGAAATTTTTATGAACAAAGGTGAAAGCGGCAAATGTCCTTTGTGCTTGTTGGCTCTTGAAAATTTGAAAGAATTAATCAAGAATGAAAAAACGGAGGTGGGTTTCTAATAAGTGAAAGTTTTTTAAATATTGTATTTTTTATTAGAATAAAATAATGTTTTTATTAACAATGTGTTGGTACTTTTTAGGCCAGCATAAGGCAAGCATTGGGAAAATTATGTTCTAACCTTCACAGTGATTTGAAAGCCGAATGTGAAGACTTTGTTCAGACTTACACAGACGAAATTATCGATGGCATTCTTGCAGATTTGACACCTCAGGAATTATGTGTTTATTTCAAATTATGTGCTCCTAAAAAGGATGACAAAGTGATACCAATTGCCGAAGAATTAGAATCAATTTACGGAGGACAAGTCGGTACGTCGACTTGCTATTTTAAAAATAAATTTAGTTTTTAAAGCTTGATTTTTAGAAACAAACTCAATCCCAGATAATACTCAAAATGGTGTGCAAGTAAGAAGCAATTTTGGATCACAAAGTTGTATTTTATGTGAATTTGTGATGTCGCAATTGAAACAAGAACTTGATAATAACGCAACTGAGGTACAAATTAACGTTTTTTTTATTTATACAGTAAAATTAAAAAGAAAACTGCATCCATAACTTGATTTAATCTTAGTAGTCATTTTAACCCTATGAGTTAAAATTTGTAAATTTAGGTAAAAACAGGCTCTTAAGTATGATTAAATAATATCAAAAAAAAAGTTGCGTTTGCAGTGATTTCTTTCCAAAATTATAATAAATAAATATAAATTTGTCTGTAGGATGAAATCATATCTGTAGTTCACAGCATTTGCCATTACTTACCAAAATCAATAAAGCACGAATGCGATGATTTTGTTAACAAATATGGTGACGCAATGATTCAACTTCTTATTCAATCTCTTGATCCTGCTCAAGTTTGTACTGAAATGAAATTATGCAAATCTCAAAAGAAAATTATTCAAGGTAAAAAAAAGCAAGAAAAATAGCAAAATTGTTAACTAAATATTTTTAGAATTAGAAATTGTGGACGAGAAACCTGAAGCTTCGCCCCAATGCGCAATATGTAAAGAAGTCTTAAAAGAAATTGAAAAAATGTTAGATGGATCTGTTGATAAGGTAATTTTCTTTTAAATGGAAAGAACTAGAAAAATTAATTATTTACTTGCAGAATACAATTATGAAAGTGGTCCATGATGTTTGCCATGTTTTCCCCACCTCACATCGGAAGAAAGAATGCAATGAATTTATCAATGAACATGAAGATAAAATCATTCAATTGTTGAGGCTCTCAATTGCTCCTTCTACAATTTGTTCTTTATGCATGGTCTGTGAAGCCAACATGAATGCTCTTAAATGTATAATTGTAATGTGTTCATATTGAATGTTTTCTAATTGTTTATATTTTAGTGGATGTGCGTAAGTGCACCATCTGCGAAAGTGTGGTCGGTATTGCCGAAGGAATTCTTCAAAATCCAAATGTTGATCATTCGATAGAGCATGTTCTCGAAAAGAGCTGCCGTGCTTTACCAGAGCAATACCAAGGCTTGGTAATTTATTTAACTTTTTATACTGATGTTTATAATTATTCTAATTACGTATGTACTTGTAATTTTTAGTGTAAAAGTCTTATTGATGTTTATGGAGAAGAAATCTTCACCTTGCTAAAAAATGAAGATTCTAGCACAATTTGCACCACCGTTGGCTTATGTAACAAAAGCTCTTCGTATCCTAAAACTGTAACATTGATTGGTAAGGAAAAATGTACCTGGGGTCCTTCTTACTGGTGTCACAACATAAATAATGCTCATGAATGTGGAGTAAGCTTGTTACAAAAATAATAATTTTTATTTACTAACTAACCGTTATTTTAGGCTGTCCAACATTGTCAAGAGAAAGTATGGAACACGAATCCTCTTAAGTAATCTGTAAGCCTTTTACGAAATAAGTTGATAAAAATATTTTAGTTGTGAATTAATAATTGTTCTCTCAAGGTTAGTTTTAAGATGTCTTAGATTTATTTTATAGTTTTAACAAAATATAATAAATATTGTGATACCTGATTGATTTTTTAAAAGGAATAAATACAAGTTTGTTGTCGACAAGTTTTTGGCTTGCTCCAACCCCCAACACATTTCATAACAAAATATTAATATTAATCAAGTTACGTTGGTAAAATTGCCACATTGGGAGGAACATTTGGTTGATAGGGATTGTTGTTTAATAACCATTCGGCTAAGTAAATTACTGGGTCGATTGGTTTTGTGCGGACAACTTCAGTTAATCCGTTTAACAGGGTAGGGTTTATGTACATATTGCAAAAATCCCACACCTTGTTTTCTTCTTCAATTATGGGCTCCAAAATGCCTGAAAACAATAATTTTAGGATTAAATTAATCTGTAAGAGGTGGTAGGAGTGTGTTGAATCTGCTGATAATGAAATTGCTTAAGAAGAATGTCAACAAATAGAAAACTTACTATCGGGATTAACATATCTATTTTCTCTTTGGGCATCAGTGTAGTTTTCTGACGCATGTACAGCTTCGGGAATGCTGTCTCTTAAACCGAAACGCACTCTCATGCTCATTGGATAAAACCATTCAGCTTGTATGGAGCCGTGCGGACCTACCATATGTCTCCATTTTTCAACAGCGCATTTTCTCGTCAAACATAGAGATAAAATTGGTCCGGAACTCATACTTACAACCAAGTATGGAAACGTTGCACTTCCATAATGTTGAGCATAGATTTCAGAAACTTGCTCGGGAGTCAAGTGGAGATATCGTTTCTAAAAACCGTAAATGATAAAATTTTAAACTATTATTTTATTTTTCTCTACCAGTCTGCCTGTTATACTAGTATTACTTTAATTTGTCAAATATAACATGTTATAAATACTTTTTATATCCTGAGAGCAAAGAAACACAAATGAGGCACTTTAGTTTTTCTAAAGACTCGAGTGGTTATTTTACTCTCAGAAATGCGAAAATAAAATATTCGAGTTCGGTATTTCAGCTGCACACTTAGCCACTGATTATTCTAATCATCATCTTAAATCTTTTCGGTCCACTGCAGGACAATCAGCCTCTTTCTTCAAGGGAAAGGTTTCAACATTTAAACCGAAACCTCGAAAGGATTGAGCACTTTTCTAGTGCTGTATACTATATATACTATTGACCCACTGGTCAATAAATTTTTTTTTTCAATTCAGACAATACAATTGCTTAGGTTTTATTAATTAATTTTTAATATTACCGTTGCAACTTTCATTTTTACAAAATAGGTGTAACAAAGTTATCTAAGTTTATGTCTTATAATTTAAATAAAAATATTCTAGTAGCATGAACGGTTTGAATGGTAGGCAATTAAAAAGAAATAAAACTGATAATTAATTTGCGATCACAATTAAGTGGAATTTAAGTGTTGCAATTATATGCTTTCTATTAATACAAATTATTTTTTTCAATTATCTTTTGGGGCACAATAATTAGAAATTAACTAAATGGTGCCAATTTTGAAGTTTATAGATTGATTCTACTTTAATTATTACAACTAATTATTCTGCAATTTGCAACTGTAGTAGCTTTGTGCCTACGCCAGTTTAGAAAATCATCCGGAAATTCCTGGGTCCTGGGTACGACCTAAAACTGCATCCTTCTACGCGAAAATAATAGATTTCAAGTTTTTTGTACTTACGCTAACGACGGTAAATCCTTCATCCTCTATCGCTCGCAAAATGACTTCTTCAAATTCCATAGCGTCCGGTTTTACAATTGCCAAAGTTCTTTGCAGTCCCAATTGTTCGCATGGGATAATCGTCGATTCGTAAGCCGGCAATTCATATTCGTGTAAATATTGCAACGCTTCTGGAGTTTTATATTCGTAACCAAATAGATAACCACCTTCTCCATCAGATCTGTCTGATAATTGGACGTTTGAATCCGCAGGAGATAAATAGTGAATCGTATCGTCAAAGTAAGGTAGAGGTAAATTGGAATCCTGTTGACAAAAAAATAAAAGCGCTCACGCGCTCCCTATTATATTACTGCGGGGCCAACGACTTTATACCAAAAATACAAGAATTGTTTTTGTTCTACACGATGAAATAATCGAACAATAAAGTCGACTCTCGCTTTAATGTAAAATTCGTGAATTTTACCTGGGTGTCGGTAGAAACTGCGCTCGGTGAATGAAATCTGGATAGGATTATATTTTTGCTCAAACTGGGTGTTCTGGTGTTGCATGGCACGGTATTTTGGAATATGTTCAAAACGTTACGATCGGACAAAATTCTTGCCGGAATGGCATGATGAATCGACATTTTGATGGAAATAAAATTTAAAAAATTGACCGATTTTGAAATTTCAAATTTTTTCGCTGACTCGATTTTAATAGAACATGGAACAAGTCACGTTCGAATTATGCTTGTACTGCAATGAAAATAATGGAAACGGCACGCTCCTGCAGATATGTACAAGTAAAAATTATGCATTCCATTTTTCCTTGTTTTAACATGTTTTTATTAATAAAAATTTGCAGGTGGGTGAGCAACGCATTTGACCGCTCAATAAAAGGTCGTTGGTTTTATTTTTGTATCCGTTATGACTGGAATCTGAGTAAAAATCAGCATTTAAGTGCAGTAAAATCTCGTTCGTACGAACCTGATCGCTTGCGGGTAGATTTTGTAAAAGTCATTTTCACGAATTCCCAAAATTCCGCCTTGATAATTCAGATCTCAAGAAGAAAAGAATTTTTGCTAGTGTCGAAAAACTCCCGATATTGCATAAATTAATTTAATTAAAATTTGATTTTGTTATGCAAAAACTGTAATAATAATTTCTCGTCTATTATTTTTAGTTTTATAATAACTGACGTGTTTTTGTAATAAAAGTTTTCCTACCTATGTTTCGCTTGGATAACTACATCGAGCTTTGTGGTAATGAGATGAGTAGTATGAACAATTCCATCGCCTTTTTGCTTGCTCCTGGTTATGAAAGTGCGCACCTTCGCGATTATTCCTACAGTGGTGTTTAATTTGTTATAAAAATTTTGTGCATTTTTTGATTTGTGGTTTTTACAATTTTTGGATTTTTCTTTTTACTTTTTTCATGGATTTTACCCAATATTTACCGTATGCTCGATGCTAACGAAACTGGTAGGAAAAAGGTAAGAGAAATTTATTTGGATTTGAATGTAAAAATTGCGCAATTCATATTATTTGTCATCGGCCGAAAGTTTTTCGAAATTTTTAAAAACTTTATCCAACAATTAGAAATTTTTATTATATTATATCTAACAGTAAAACACAAAAAATATTTCGTGTTCTCATCCGTAACATAATTTGCTATAAAACGAAATCTATTGCATTAAAGTAACGAGAATAATTAAAATTCAAAAATAAAAAAATTCTTTAATGGAATCGCATAGCAGTTTATTATAAATTATAAATTTCACTTTTAAACAAAATTGACTTGAAACGCGTGCTGACTGCACAGTTGTAATCAACATAAACAGAGCAGAAATCCTTGTGGGATTAAGAAATATTGAAGATTGTTCAAATGTAGTTTAATTAAAATTATAAACAACAAAATTATAATTTTTAATTAATTCTTTTTAATAAAGCAACAAACGGTGTATCGAAAATCAAATTTAAATTATTTCATAATTTTGACCGCTCTGGTTTTTGGCAGAAATTTTTGTTGTTTTTGTGAAATTAGGTTTATTAGCTAGCTCTAGCTGAAATACTTCCTGTGGGTCCAAGCAGAAAGCTATTTTGTAACCAATGAGAAACAATTGTTCCTCAATTTTTTTTATTAGAAAGAAATGAGTTTTAAATTTTTTATACTTAGTTTTAGAGAGTTAAGGGATGATAATGGTGATTTCGAATCTTTTGGTTCGAGTGGGTCAAGTTTGCCCCATATACTTGATTAATTAACCTTTTCTTACATAGCATTCTTCTGTTGTTGTTCAACATTTTGTTGGACTTTTGATCTCTCTATTAAAGAGAAGATTAGGCTACACCCTGATTGAAATAAAGTGAGCAGATAATAATGGAAAGAAATGTAATTTATATAATTTAGCCTCTTCTTCAAGTGAGGTTCGGTTACGCTACTGCTCACTTTCCAAATAATAAATATACTGGATGTTGTTTTATTGAAATGACCCAGAAAACTCATATATACATAAAATAATAAACACTAAAATAATTGAATTTATTATTAGTAAAACAATTAAATTTTTTTTAGAATGTAGCTGAAAATGATTGCTGTCAGTTGCTCAAGTAATTTTTGAATTAAAATTTAACCTCGCTTGTGATTGGTTAATTTTATAAAAAGGCGCGACGAACATTGTATAAATCTACAATATTGTATAAATAATTTCTTTCGTGCAATTTATTAAATTAAATTTAATGAAAACATAGATAATAATTGCATAACTTCAACCTGTCGCTGTGTATTAGTATTTAATTGTTTATCTAAAATTATTATTAAATAATTTTAACCTTCGAAAATACATTTATTAGCGTTCGCTTGTGAAAAATATTCTTTTAATACAGTGGGGACACCCCATTATTTTTCTGTAACTCAAGAAGTTCGCGAAATTGTCAAACTGATAGTTTCAGTTTTTCTGAAAGTAAATGTTTGACTTTACTACCGGCGCGGCAGCGGGTGGCGCTAAAGTACTACTTTAGTGCCGAACGCGTTATTGGCAGTCAAAGTAGTGTTAATTTAATATCTAAATAAATTTATTAAGTTGTGAAATATTTTAAATCGAACAAGTTAATTTAACATTAATAACATTTAAAAAAAATGTTTGTTGAGTTTTCAGCAAAGATTTCGGAATTTATTTATTAATTTTTATTTTTAGCTTAAAAATAAATTATTCTCAAAGTTTTCTTTGTTTTCTTCCAAATATAAATTTAGCTATCATAGGCCAGGCAGGCGGGAGGCCATTTAGAGCGCTTATTAAAAAATTTTAAATGATGCATAATATAATATAAATATTTATTAATATTGACTTTTAATTGAAAATGCTTTTAAAAATAAACAAAGATTTTTAACATATTATTTGTTTTAAGTGTGCACTCTCAATTCCAACTTTTGTCGGTCGTGTAAGGCTTTTGATAAGACTCTTTAAGACTACAGCGTTAAAAATATCTTATTTTATCTATAAAAATTTATGTTTTTCTATTTTGACACATTTCTCTCAATTTTGAATGACAACAGCTCTGAAAGTATGGGCTTTATCAAAATATTTTATAATAGCTTTTTTGTACAGAATTTTATTAGCTTTAAGTTTATATATAACTATTTTTGTCGTATCTCAATTACAAAAAAGTTATTGCTCAAAATCCGAAACAGGAGGAGAGGTAGCTTTTTATTTCTTATAACCAAAAGATGAAATAACACTTTAGTCTTTTAGTTTACAATATACTATTTTTCGTTTGAACGTTTGTGAAATTGTTTTGATAAATCAAAAATTTAAATTTTTGTGAAATAATGTAAACGTCAGTTTGATAATTTCGACATCAGAGGTCAAAAAATCCAAAAAACAAGAAAAACTGATTTTTGGTGTTTTGAGCTGCTCTGCATAATCATTGACTATAACATCAGGCATTCGATATTGAAATTAATACTTACTGCGGTTATTTGAAGCTTCCTACCATTAACCAAATCTCAAATCCATCGTTATTCCAATTCACAAATTTTAATTGTAATTGTAGGTACTTTCATTTGCCTTAATATAATTATATAAAATTATATAACGTTAAACAATTCAGTTAATGGCGTAATTAAATTACAACAGAGGATTGAATTAAAAAAAAACCTTTTCCATTATTTACGCTGGTGCAGTCCTACTGAATCATGTCATATTATGATGTTTAAACATTTTCGATAAAAAATTAAATAATTAGAATAATCTGCAAAGGTTGCGGTTTCGATTTTAGAAATTGTTTGCTAATTAAATCGAAAAAACCAACCACATACACTTTCTCTTCGTCTTCTAAATCAAAAATGTTTGATGGTTGGATATATCGAAGATATTCAATTTTTAATACCTGATCAGAAAGGCGTTAACTGTGGAGGTTGCGGTGCCGAAGGATTACGACTAATGTTAGGTTATCGTGGTGTTCAATTTGACACAGATATGTCACAATTTAACCTATAAAATGTAGTGCCACTTGGTGCAAATTGATCAAAATTCTTAGTTCATTTAAAATGGCCTATCGAAATTCTTGTAACTACGATCTTCCGGAACTAACATTAAGTTCAAGTTATCATAAGTTAAAAACTCTTCATGAAGTCACGGAGGAGGAAGAATGCGATTGTGGTGAAAAAAACAACGCGAAGGTTGAGCCAGGCAAAGGACTGTTGGCTTATTTGAACCGTTTGTCGACTTTTTGTAAGAAAACGAATGAGAATGGAACTTACGCTAACGATGCGCTGAAGGAATTTCCTAAAAGCGTTACGGTGTCTCCAGAAGAAAAACCCAAAGATCATAAACTCTCCTTTGTGGACGATATTCCCTACGTGACCACCATGAAGCCATATATGCCAAAATTTTTAAACTGTTGTGACGATAAAGAGGTTTCCGAAGATGATGAAGATAAACCTGACCCTTGGATAGAAACTTGTACTTCCCAAAATTGTACGCCCAATTGCTGCAACTGCGGTTTACAATCGTACAACTTGAGGAGGAGGTGCAAAATTTTTAGTTGCACCAGGGAGGCTTTGGCTGTCGAAAGATTTAAGTGTGAAGAATACGATGCGATGAATTTTACCACACGTTACGAGTACACCTTCGTAAGATCTGAATTGCCTTCGTGGATAAAAAAGAGAAAAAATCAAGCTAGTGAAAATACATGAATTCTGTCAAAAAACAAATTAAAATTTTTCATTATTGGATTACCCAAGAAAATTTTGTGCCCGAAATTTTCTCCAAATTCATGTGCTGTAAATAGAGAAGTATGTACGAAACCAACGTCGTTTTAAATATAGCAGAAGTTGGAATAAATCAGCTAGGTAAAAAAATTTGATATTAAAGTTGACTATATTATGTAAGTATAATGTTTTTCTAGGTTATAAAATAATAGATAACGAACTAGACGATAAAATAGCTGTCAAATGTACGTAACTTACTTCTTATTTTAATTTTCTCTATTTCGATTAAAAATATGGCACATCCACGTCAACCTGATAACGATTTCATGAGATTTCAAAAAAAATGCACAATAATGGTTAACTATGATTGGTCATATAATGCCAAAATCAGAACACGTTAAGACATGTAACGAAGCTACACAGACTATCATTCGTTGTTATCCTCACATACTAAAAGAAAACCAACTTACTAAAGTTTATTCTAATCACGGTTGTCAAACTGCAATAACTATATCTCCTAAACTTGAAAATATCAATATTTATCCATCCTTAGAGTTCATTCCCTACGAAAGAATTGCCGAAAATTCTATCAGAGAACTTGATTTACCTAGAAAAGCATTCTTACATTGGAGATTGCCAACAACTTTAGATGACAGTTCACAACATCTTTTTTCTCATTCCTTCAACAGAACTTTAATCTCGATCGAGGACGGCGATGCGTTTCATCAAAAAGGCGTTTTGAAGAAATCTTCCACGTCGTCAATTCTTGGAGGCCATAAATTTCTATCGACTCATCATCGTTATCAAAGAATTATGAAAACTAAAGCAGCCCAAACAACTCTGAACGTGTCTCCGCACGTTTTGGACGTAGACGAGGTAGCCACCGTGTACATGGAGCGTTGCGTTCAAACGTCCGTTACTTGTACGCCAAACGCATCCGTTAGTTCCGTAGTACCACGTTTGGAAGCATACTTAACTCACAACGAAGGACCCGACGCCTCCACCGAATACTTAGAATTTGAAGTAGTTCGCAGTAAATCCAGCACAGCAACGCTTTTACAACGCAAACCAAATAAAATGTCAGAAATAATTAACCCTTATCAATCTACAGAGTCGATGAACATATACGAACGCTTTGCGAAAAAACATCTAAATGAAATCAACGAATCAAAAATTCCGGAAAGTACTGCAGACTCAACCCAACCATACTCATCGATTAACAGTGAATTCGAGTATGCTCCAAGTACTTTCGATAGCAAGTCCACCAACGAAAATTCACCTGCCGTTGGAGGAAACTTATTTTCAAATGCAAAATCCGACATTCCAAAAACTAACATCAACGATAACGAATTACGAACCGTCGTTTCCGATGGGAACGCTCCAGAGATTTCGGCCAGTGCCACATCGAGCCAAAAATCTGCATGCAGTCGCAAATGTTTGTGCGGAAATCGTAAGCTCAATAATATTGCACACAAGTTGCGAGTTCAGGCTTCGACCTTGAAATTAAGTCAAATGGTGTTTCCGCCTGGAGTTCACTTTGAAGACAGAATTATCGAAGTCTTAAACACTACCGTTGCTATTTTCCAAACAGAAATGGCAAACATTTTGGAAGTGTACGTCGACGACGAGGACAAAACCGAATCTTGTCTTAGGTGCTACCAAGAAACTGACCAAAAAGATGATCGGTCGTACTTAATAAACCAGGAAGATTTAGGTTCCATCAGCAATGTTAAAGAAAAAACTATGGGTACGTCAGAATTCATGGATCAAGATTTAGAAAGTTTCGAAAGTTACTGTCAACTGTTAATAAATGAAGAAATAGCGACAGTTGAAAATGCGAGAAGCGAAGAAGCAGAAGTTTTTCCCGACGTTCCGGTGGTCTTGCAACCCTCAACGGAAGCCAGTCGGGACCAGCCAAATTTAACTCTTCCTGCGGAATTATTTGGGGACTTTCTCGAAAACAGACATTCGGATAATATTGCCTGCGAATGCCATCCAACGGCAGCGGGTGCAGCTCCAAGTCTACTAAATTTAGATGCTCCCACTACCTCCACACGAGAAAACGTAATTCCGCCTCCGATCATGCCTAGCGGTGCCGATCAACAACCAACGCCATCGGGGACCGTAGAAGATTCTTTTTCTGCGGAAAACAACTTGAAATTTGAAGTATTATTGAAGAATACTATAAAAGACGTCGAATCGTGTAGCGCTGCCAGTACAATTGTTGTTCGCGCCACCATTTCTTGTCCAAACACTAAGAAAGCTGTAAAGGCAAAAATAAAAACAACCGCCAGTCTTCCAGATCTCAGAGAACAAGTTATCAGGTTGTCGGTACTTTATAAAAGCAAATCGACGGAATCGGAAAAATTAGTCGAAGAAATTTATTTCCCGACTAATGTTCAGATTCAAATGCCTTCAGATGGTTCACATTTGGAAGCGTTTGAATCCGAATTGCTAATACGTTGCACGTCGTGTGAATGTAATGATAGTTTTAGTACCATAGGGAAAAAACAGTCAACGAATGAAACTACCGTGGGTTTATCCTCGAAAGCGAAACCCAACTCCAAAATTCGTACTTCACATACTAAAATTGAAAACGTTAGTTTTAGTTCGATGACGTGCCCTGTACATCCAGACAAAGCATCGTGTCCACCCGGTCCCACTGTACGCACGTCTGTTCCTCAAACGCAGAAAGAACCATGCGTACAACCTTCAAGTAAAGGAAATATAGAGATTACAGTTTCGTGTCATCTATCGCTCGATTCATACAAAAATAACGAAAATGACGAAAAGTTTAGTCTCATGTACGAACATGAAGAAGAATACGACGAACCTTATATTTCAATGCTATACGACGAAGGGTCATCAACTGGCGTACAAACCGACATAGCTTTAGGGGAAAAGTTAGAATCCACATCGTTAAACTCGTTAAATCCAGATGAAGAAATTGAAGAAAATGTTGTGGACGATGTTTGCGACTCCAGAACTGAAATACCTTGGCAAGCCATCAGTTTGCCTGCTCCTGGTTCTTATATAATTAAAAAACAAGAGAAAGTAATAATTTTTCCGTTGATAATTTTTCGGTTATTTTTATTAGTCCGTCATTTTTAGGTTCCTTACGTACCCTATATCCCATCCGATACAACCGAAGAAGACGATGAAATCGAACCTCCAGAGTCCACAGTTGAAGTCACAATAGAAGAAGTTATCGAAACGCCAGACGAAGAAGTTGCTCCAGAACCGGCCGAGGAGGTTGAAGAAGAACCCGAGGAGGTTGTAGCAGAACCCGAGGAGGTTGTAGCAGAACCCGAAGAAATTGTATCGGAATCCGATGACATTGCATTGGAACCCGAGGAAATTGCACCGGAACCCGAGAAAGATATATTCACCGATACCGAAACCGAGGATGAACCTTTAAATGACGAAGGCGGTGAAGAAAAAGAAGTTGTCGAAGAAGTAGAAGGAATAAACGCGGAAAGCGAAGAGAAAGTAGAAGACGAAATAAATGAAGAAGAAGAAGAAGGGGAAACAGAAGAATTTGAGGAAGCAGGAGATGTTTTTATCGAACCTTCCGTGAGTGTCATAAGTAAAAAGAGTGAGAAACTCATATTCGAAATAGATCATCAAATCAACGAACCGTACATGGAAGGTCTGTTTAAAAGATTTCCAGACGCAGTTAACAAAGATAGTTGCACGTCGCATACGGAAATGCCGTGGAAAGATATCGTTTTGCCAGAACATTGCACAATTAGAAGGATATTAAAACCTGTCGAAAGTAAAGAAAGCGAAATCGTGGAAGAAACTGTAAAAATGTGCTCTTGTAGAGGTCGTGCCGATAGCGATTTACCACCTTCACCGGTAGGTGAAGATGACGTTGTACAACTACATGTAGGATTTGACGAACCGCACAGTACTTTGATGCCCGTAAACCAGCAAACCCTCTCGATTGGCCCGTCAGAGTATTCCGATGTTCATGAACTGGCAAAACGCGTCGCGAAAGATTACACCTTTTCCATATCGACATCAAAAGGTGCGAGCTCATCCGTAATTGTTAATATTAAACCGTCGACTGATTGTCAATTTCCGTCTCAAAAAATTGCGGTGTGCGATGATAAGTACAATACGGGAAAATCGCTTACCACTACTCAATCAGATTTGGAAGTCGGCGAAGAACAAATAGAACCATTAGAAACTGGCACACGAGGTAGTATCAGTTTACCGCAGATTAAAGCTAACAAAACTGTACGAGCTACTATTTCGGTAAAACGATTGGGTCTTCCCGATCAAACTATAATCCAAAAGAAGCAGATCACTCCCGGTGAAAATATTATGACTATTAAGATTCCCGACGAACCGATTAAAATAAATGTAAAATTTTCTGCGCCACCGTTACCGCCTAAAGATGTCCCACCGGAAATAACCTGCGTTTCTTCCGAGCCCGAGGTGGTGCCTGAAGAAACAGAAAACGAGATGATAAACGAAGAAGAGAACGTCGACGAAGAAGAAGAAGAGAATGATGAAGAACTCGAGAATGCCGAAGAAGAAGAAGAGAATGCCGAAGAAGAGCAGCCAGAAGCAGAACCGGAAGAACCTGAAAATGATGAAAACAAAGTGGAAGAGACTGAAGCGGTAAAGGAAGAACCCGAAATGAATCCGTTTAAACGAGATCCTATCGGCTCCGTGTTGAAAGCTTACGAAACAGAAATGAAACCTTTACGGCAAGCGTTAGCTCAACTGCAAGAAAAAATATTAAGTCTCAACATTCCAGAAATACAAGCTTTCATGTGTCCAGCTACCGTGATACCTTCACCTACGGTACGTCGTCCTTCTTCGAGCAACCGTTATTCCGAATCAAGCAAACCACGTACTTGTCCAGGACGTAGCAAACATCAAGTATCTCCTCGGCTCTCCTTTAATCCTCAAGCAAATAGTTCGTATAATAATTATTATCCGGCCAGATCACCAGGCGAACATTACCCTCCCTGTCCAAACTCGCATTATCCTTTTATGGCACCAAATTCAATTTCGAGTCCGTATCATCAGAGACGTGATTCGAGGGAATCGAAACGTATGTACGACGAGCCATCCTATATGGAATCGACTTATAGTAGTAAAAGCAGACAGCACAAATTGGATCGCAATACATTCAGAATGCAAGAAAACCCGTATCCCACGAAAGACTTGGCAATGCAAGCAAGGAATTACGGAATGTATCCGGATTACCGTGGAAGAGTTTACCCCGACGAACGTGTTGCGTATCAAAACTCTCAGGAAGACTATTCCTTTGAAGACGATCCACTTGAAAAAAGCACCAGCAGAAAATTCAAAATTCGTCACGTCATTTCAATACACTCGAAAGAAAAAATGGCAGATCGTGATCACGGTTCCAGAGAACGCCACGGCTCAAATACTAAGCCCAAAACTTCGGATAAATCGACCAATAAATGTAGAGATAATTCGGCTAAACGCAGACGATCGTCGCGGAAATCGAGTCAAACTGGAAAGGATCTGGAAGAAAATTGTATTGCCTGCAAGCTAAGACCAGGACAAGCTCTTAAAACCAGTCCCGATGAATTCTTACCGCAAGTTAAACGCCACAAGACCGAATCGGTTGGTACTTGTACTAGTTCCAGGATTAAAATTACAATTCCGTTAGAGTGAAAAATTTGCTCCATATTTTTTTTATCGTGACTGCAATTTCTGTTTTCTTGTACATACAATAATTTACTATAATTAAAATATTTAAAAAAATGCTGTATATCATAATTTTTTTTAACTTTTCAAAACTTAAATTTTTGAAATAATCTCTCAATTTTTATTTTAATAAAAAAAATTAATGTGAAATTAAGGTTTTTTAAAATTTTATTAGCAGGCAATGTTAAATGTTTACCTCAGTAAAATAAAAATTCAGTCTTTCCTTCATATTAAACTTTTATCGTCTATTTTATTATGGTTGCTTAATCGTTATCTCGATCCAGTCTTACAAATAATTAACACCCATAATTAACAAAACAATTCGGTTTTGCTCCAATGACCAAAAATAAGATGGAATGTGTAGAAAATGTGTACTTGCTGAAAATTTCTATTGCTCTACTTTAAATTTCTGGCAATATTTTTATTGCTGGAGGAAAATCTATACCATCTTTAATTGAAAACCAAATCTTATAACCATAACAAATTATAACACTGAAAATTAACGTAAATTTTTTTTGTTTAAAAACGTCTCAAAAATTTTGTATTTAATTTTAAGAAAATCTTTGTTTTTATTTATTTTTAAATTTTTTATTTTAATTAAAGGCTCAGCGCTGGAGCCTATCGATAAACTATTCAATATGAGGTTATTTTCTCATTACAATTTTAATTGTAAGTACAATGATTTAAATTGACAAACTAGGAAGTTTTTTCTAGCTTTCTACATTTAATTATTCTTATCTTTGATTTAATTAAGAATAAAGCTGGCATTACACTGAAAATTACAAAACTCTTAGGTATTTGCAATTAATTTATATGCACTTTGTAAAATCTCTCAAATTTTCCCAACCGAGACCGATATTCTCCCCCCCCCCATTGGAAAAACAAAATGTGGCTACTTACTGCATAAAAATTATAGGCATAACACTAGCCGATCTACTGAATAATACCACACAATTTATTTGAAATTCTTATTTTTATGTTTATTTCTATTATTAAAAATTTAATATTATATTACCCTTATTAATAAGGGTTAAAATAAATTAATTTCTGTTTGTATAGGCAACCCAACTAACAACGATTCGCTTAGTTCCTACTAGGTGGCTAAATTGTTATCATCGGTTCGCAGCTGTTGGCTGAGACCTCGATTCTCTTGCAGAGTGCAGTATATATTTGTGAGTCATTTGTTGTGGTGTTAATTTTTCGTGTACATGTTATTTTGTAATAATTAATAATCAATCACTTAACTCGTGATCGTGCAATTTTATTTCGGAGAAGAAAGCCGCATATTAATTCGTTTTCAACTGTTTCACGGCAGATCGTCTTTTATTTCATTTTCAAAAAGTGTAATGCACCTAATTGTGGCAAAATATGATCGTTAGGTGTAAATTTATTAATTCAGGTGAACTTGACCCAGCTTGGGTCAAAATTTTGCAAAAAGAAGTTATGATGTATCGGTTATTCGTGCATTAAATATACAATGAGCAGAGGTTACTATAATCCTGGGGCACCATTTCTATACACGGTGAGTCAAATTTTTCATTTCGTAATCTAATAGCTCAATAACAAATTTATAGTAGTATTGTGCAAGTTTACTACTGGTAGACGTGAGTTTCGTCTCGGTCGAAATTCTATTAACTGTTAAATCAGTAGCGTAACACGATTAAAGTTGATCGGTTTTAAGGCCACTGTTGTAGTTGCTGTCTGTCGTTTATTGACAATTTATTTTTGTTACATATTATATCAGGGCCGGTTTCAGATGCTGTAACGTTTGTGAAAGCTCAAGTATTTATTGCTAAGAATGTCACCTATATAAGGTCTTACCGAGTTTTTATCTTCTCCCCGGGGTATAGTTTTTATGACGGGGAATTTACTGTAACGTCTGGATGTAAATTTGGAATTGCCGAAGTTCGTCTAATAAATAGATGAGTCATGGTACACTTAAATGAATAAATGCATTGTTTATTGTAATAATAGCTCACCTCTGAATTCGAATAGTCTTAAATCCGGGCCGAACTTTCCGATCACTTTAATAGTAATTTATTCAAACGTTGCTTAGTGTCTACAATTATTCTCAATTGCGGATACTATTCTTGATTCGAAGGGTACGTAGAGCTTCCGGTTCCCCTGGGTTAAGGATTGCATTTAGCTACAGTAAAACAGACTCACAGGCACATTTCCTAATGTTATACCCGTCCGAACAAGTGAAGTCTGACGAATTTTCAAGGATGAACGGCAGACACGTGTTTCTAACTGTATTTATATGGTAGCTTTTGAATTGTGTAATTTGGGCTTCTTCGGCTGTAGTCTTCACGATGAAATAACTTTAACTTCGTTTCAACAAAATGGTAATATTTTTTTGAATTAAATCAGAGTTTACCATGATACCACACAGCCAAAGAAGTGCAAATTACGAGGTTTAAATGGTTTCTTTATGAGTATATGGTAGTGATAACGACTAATGATACAGAACTTCTCCCCAAAACAAAATTGAAATTTTCTACAGCATTGGGCGGGAAACAAATGCAGAAACTTATGATATTACACCTAAGCTTCCTTTTACAATAATCACATAAAAATACCAAAAAATTTCACAAAAATGTGAAAACAAAAGATTGTGTAAAATGTATTTTAATTATTATTAAATTAAGTAATTTGAACAACTCTTTTGCAAATTTGAAAGAGTATTTTACTCGTACGTTGGCCAAGTTACAAAATATATTTGTATTAAAAATTTAAATAAAATGCAAGAATGTGATGTGCAACTTGCAGAATCGGCGTCGAATCAATTCTACTTTCTACAAATGCGGTTGTGCTTCACAATAATTTGGATGCCGAATATGCGAGCTTTTCTTATATTTCGAATGGTATTTTTTAATATCTAATCATCGCTCACCTATTATAGCAAACTAGAATTTTTCTAAACAACAAATAACAAAATTAACTATTGCAAAAAAGAAAACAAATGCTTATTTATAAAAAAAAACAAGATCAGTTGGCAACTATATATTTAAAAAAACACGAAAATTTTGACATTACAAAACTAACATTTTCTGTAATAGCTCGAAAACGGCCAAAGATAACATTAAATGAGTTTTAAAACAAAAATATTCTCGTTATGCGAGAGGTAAATCTCGGATAGGAAATATATGATTGAAATGCAGTAGAAAAACTAAAAACGCGAGAAAAAGTGATTTTAATGTTTGAAGTGCTATATAAAATCCAATTTTATTTTTGTGTTCATTAAAACCAATTTTTAGGATATGACAGTCATTTAGGGATAATTTAGGTTAAATTGAAATACAGGGTGTTCAGAAACAAATTGTTTATTTGCATTTTTTTATAATAATAGCACTTAATGGATTTTTCTGGTAGATTACTTCATTTTTCTGGAGTTATTGGTTTTTTCTTGATATGCTTCTTTACTTTTTCTGGACAAAATACTGAGCCAAAGACTCATGATCGGAATCTGAATCAGTCTAATATGAGAGTCTAGACCTAAATGGACTTAATTATACGAAAAAACGATTTTCTCAAAAAAAAACCTCGGTGAGATTTTTAGAAGATGTGGTGTAGACATTTTTGTTTTGTAATTCACCCCTCAGTATTTAGTCAGAGCTTCGATGGGGTTTTAGTCCTTTCATTTTGAGCTCTATTTAACTTGGATGGAAAACAGTGGCGATAACATCGATTTTTTGCAAGTTTATCTTATAGATCTAATCTAAAATTATATAAAATGTGATAACTCAATTTAAAGTGAAAAATGAATTTTTTAAATTACAACTTTTGTAATGCTGTTTTACTTCGACAGGAATCTGTTAATTTCCGTTTAATCGAAGTTTTAATTTTATGTCTACTTGGGAAAACGCCAAGAATTAGTAAAGAAATCTTTCAGTTTGTCCTATATGTACTGTTCGCATTACATCTCGAACAACTGCTATACCACACTCCACACTTCTTGACAATATCGAAATTTTGAAACATTTTAATGTATTAATAAATATTTATTGCTTCTTGACCACTTTCATACTTTTTCATGCTTATCTCGTTGAAATTTTTTATACTTATGATTTCATTACATAAACATTTGCCAAATATTAATTATAAATTGTTTATTTATAGATTTCAAGTACTTTGCACATGCATTAGTTGTTACAACATTTTTTTACTTATCGTGCACGATCAATTCATTAATATAACTAACTACCTTTTACACTTGGCTGTTCGCATTTTGGAAAGCCTAAAGGTCATAGCTAAAAGTACTCTATTAGAAGAAACTATTTCCTCGTTCGTAAACAAATTATCCTATCTCACTCTTTGTTTCAATGTTTTCTGCGATATCTTATCTATGTTGTTATTTTTCAACATAATTTAGTTAAATATAAAACTTTTTGTTTTGGAATATCGATTTCGAAAATCTCTCGGTTGATCTTTAAGTAAATAACTGTTTAGCAAAGTATTCCACTGGGTATAGGTACAAATCTGTTTACATTTTAATTTAGCCGTATAATAAGGAACTAATAAATTTTTTATCGCCGTCGCCGTAGGATGTTACCTACATAGTTGAGCATTGAGCACATTTTTCTATTTTATTTTATTTTGTTGAAACTCGCGAGTTATTTGACAAGATTTCTGGATTGTTCAATAGCCGTTTGGTATTCAAAAAAAATGTGATGAAAATATTAGAAATTTGTTGACATTTCAAGTTCTTTAACCTTAACCTATGGCAAATTTGTTACCTTGAATATGCTAAAATCGCACCCACGTTATATTAATTTGAGATATTTATAAAAATTTTCTGTAATTTCAAAAAGTCAACGACCCGATCGTCCTTTGATACAATCAATTTTTTTATAATAATCTCCTCCTCCCCTTCACTATGGGCGATTTCAACCAAACTGTGTAGTCGCAATGAATCCTTCGATGTTGAAAATTAGCATCGGCCGATGCTGTATCATTCCGAATTATCCGGTCAGATATTAATTACTTTTTATGAAGACAAAAACCATAACGCAAATTTTGAGGTCAAAAACTGAAATTACCTTACGAAACAATCGGTTTAATTAGTTTGATCTAGCTCTCTCACTTAACAGAAATTGCCTACGGTTGAATGTTAATACCGTGACGTGACATTATTTCAAATTTTTTTTGTCCTTGAAAAATACAATTTTATTTCTAATATTTTAAGTGAAATCTGGAAAAAAATCCATTGTCTTAGTTTTTCCAGAAATTAAACCACAATCGGAGATAATTTTTAAAAGAAGCGGATAACGCTTTCACTTTTCATAAAACTTTATTTTTAAATAAAATTAATTTTTCATTTTCGGACCATTTAACTCGAGGAGTGTCGAGATAAAATCGTCGAGACCATTAACGTGCATTAAAAGGTATGTTTGTGAAAACACGGATGGATGGCGTGAAATTTCAAATTTCCTTCCTAGTAGGATACGATATAGCCGGATATCGCTTCGATAAGTAAACTTTAAGTTGGATTTTGTTTTGTTTAACGTTTCCGGTCATTCTTTTTAGATCGCTATAGGAAAGCGATTTAATTGGATCAATTGTATAGTTTTAAATATCGGATAATATTAAAAGTTTGCTTCTTGCAATAATTAACCTGATTCATCAGAAATATGCGATTTTCGATACATTACTTTCTCTATCGTTGGCAGGATTTCCTAATACTGCTTCGGTTTCCTTCCTTTTCGTGAGATTCATTCTGTTATGCCGAAAGAAAGTTTGTGTTTAACCGAATGCTTTGTTTGTCCTAAGGCTCGAAGGACCAAGCACGCTAACAACCTGCAGTAGCCGTGGGAGATCGAAAGAATCCTGATTGGTTTAGCATTTTTTGAAAGAATGCAATGTGGGCATAGCAATATTTTAATGTCCACAAAGAGAAGTCATTTACTTCGTCCATTGCCATTAAAATTTATGGCAGCATTTATCGCGTGATGACTTTACGGTACTTGCACTGTACTTGAGAAAATGTTACAGAAATAGAAAAAAGTACGAGAATAATTACATTGTTTGTGCGAAAAATCCAAAACGTTACTGTTAAAACAGAAAATAATTGTATCATCATTTAGTTTTAAAATGAATCGCTTTGTCTTGAGAGTTTCGTTCCATGATATCGGTGAATAAATCCAGTTCCCACTTGCTGTAAAAATAGTGCTGACCATGAAAGCCTTGCAAATCAGTGTTCAATAAATTACAAGGAAGCGGATAGACGATGCCATCGCGATGACTTTATAAAAGTTGATGCTACAACTTTTTATTTCCAATTTTGTCACTCATCCTACATATCGAGATATACCGGTACGGATCACACACAAACTTGTTCGTTTGTTCTGCAAAGTCATTTTAGGGTACATTTTACTTGGGACCAAATACTTTTCGTTAATTATTCATAATTGCAGGCACTTTTACTTCTCCATTTCACAATTCTTTTTGCATACGTTTAACCTTGTATATGACGTTACTCCGGTACCCTTTCAAAGATTTTTATTCGTCAAAATGTTACGAAATTTATGGACGAGGAAATGTTTGCTTACGAATTAATTTTTGTGTCAAACTACTAAATTATCATTAGCGATAGCGATGCTATCAAGAGATTGTGTTAATTACACCAATAATTGCGTGGTCGTTTTGGGTAATCTATGCATTTCGTTACACAATTTTGGGGACATTTTTTATACTCGATTGAATTGTAGGCGTTTACATGAAAATCAATTCGATAGAAACATCTTTTATCCCGATGAATCTGCATCAAGATTAAGGAATAAAATTGGCATCGTGAAGGTCGCGAACGCAGCTAAGAAAGTTACAATGCTGTTTAATTGAATTTTCTTAACAGGTAATTTTACATAACTTGAAAGGGCGGCACTCCATCGTCCTTTCCATACTAGCCGCCACTGCTTAGAAAAATGATTTTCTCGGATCACTTGCATTAAAGTAAAAATCGGTAAAAAATTTCTGTGTGCATGTTTTGTTGACTGAAACTTTAAAAACAACAATAATATGTATATCATAAAAAAATAAACGGTAAACATAATGAGGTACTAGCACAAAACAAATTTTTGTGTGAAATTTACCAAATTGCGATCTTTAGGATGTCTTTTACATCTTTTACGATTTTATATTTTAACCTAACCTGCCTTGAATATTAGCTTAAATTAATATATTTTTTTAGAAAAAAAATAATCAAAATACTTGCTTTCTAAAAATCCTTTAACGAGGACGTTTTGGACATTACAAAGCTGCAAAATAAAATTTAAAAGCGGCAATGTTCGAATGTCGAACATCCATATTAATAACGTATTAGATAAGCTATGCTACAAAAGATTTCGGAACATAGAGTAACAGACAACTTAAGAGACTAGGAACAGATCTAAAAGGACTATAATAAAGTGTCTTCCATGAAGTGGTGAAATTATTGGTTTCTTAGCCCCATCCCATAGTGAAGACGGAATCTGAACAATTTATTATAGGATAGAATTCTTTTTATTATTATGTAGAGATTCAATAACTTAAAGTTACGTCACTGCTTCCAACACCTCCGAATGAGACCGAAGGTTGAAATAACAACCCTATTCGCACAAGGACGTCAGGGCAGTCGCCTGACCTGCTAATATATTATAACTTGTAATCAATTCAAATAGACAAATTAAAATTTAATAATATCTTAGGAATACTAGAGCTACAACTATTTAACAGTGCAACCTTGCAAAATAATTGATTTATTAATTAATTGGCTAAAGTTTGCTTTTAACCGGTCAAGTCCGAATATTAATAAATACTAGAGTATCCAGGCGATTAACTCGATAATTTACCATATTGTCGGAACTCGACAACTTCTCGTCATTTTTAGAAAAGCGTTTTTTTTTTCTAGCTACCCGACAACCCCTTACCTGAGAAGCATAGCCCTACGGTTGATAGAGTCTTTACTAAGCGACTTATTCGTAAAAAATCGGGATTAGTTGACAATGACCAAGCAATATCGACCAATTACCAATCATTTTTTGTTTTTGTTTTACAGTATTCTTAAACGTAACGGAGTACACCTGTACATTACAAGGAACAGGGCCGTATTTATGGGAGGGGGTTAGAACCCCCCCCCCCCCCCGAAATTATTTATCAAGTACTGGAAGTCCGCCTGCAACCGTAAAAAGATCAGAAAAAACAAAAACAATCTTTACAACTAATAACAAAAACATTAAACTTGAAGTATTAAAAAAAATTAAAACCAAAAATATTTCTAATAAACTAAATCCCAAATTAAAAAATCGAAAATTCGTATTAATATCCGGCGATTGGCGACACTGGATTGAATACACCTACTACTAAATTGCAAAAATTTAAAAACTGACGATGAAGAATATAAAAAAGCCCTATATATTTACAGTACTGTGTAAAAGTCTGCAGCCTCTTAATTAATATTATTAGTTATTACTCCTATTAATTAATTTTCGATTTTTTGAAAAATAATTATATTGAAATAAATGAAATAGATATTTTATCTTAATTCTTACTATTATAGTAAAAATTTTAAATTGCTATAAATTGTTTGAACCAAAAATTTTAAAAGAAAAGTAAATTTTATGACCATCATCGGCAACATAACTTAAAATAACACTTCCGCAATAAATAAGAGTGGGCATTGCAAACCCATAAATTGTCTTATATTTTGGTGTAATTTAGTTCTTCGTTTTGACAACATTATTTACCATCCGTAAAATAAGAATTTAGTTTGTGATTTTTATTAAATTAAAAAATTTTATTTAAAGACGGTTTTTTTACAAAAGAGTTTGCTTAGTACAAAAGTACAAATACGTTGTATTTTATACTTTTATTTTTTGTTTTGAATTTTAGTTTCCTTTGTATTTTAATAAATTAGCTATTTATTTTTTTAATATTTTTAACTCTCCCCCCCCCCCCCCCCCCCCAAAATCTAGTCTAAATACGGCTCTGACAAGGAAAATAAGTAAGATTCATTTTTTCGCTACATTAAATAATTACTTCCGTTACATCTTGATAAATTTAATTTCAAATGTCTCCTCTACAACCTGCACAATTGATATTTCAATTGCATAATTTGGCAAAAATTTTATTCGGCTTTAAAATCGACGCACTTCTCTGAAATACCTTATATATTGTGGCATATCGCAGCTTCTGAGGTCACGGGTCGAAAAGAACGCCCTAAACTCATGCCCCTTAATTTCTTTCGTTGTGTAACAAAAATAAATTCTTTTAGAAAATCGTGACTACCTCATATACAGTAAATCTGAAGTCGCCGGCCATTAATCTTTCTTTTGTTGCACTTAAAGTTTATTAATACTTTTAAATAATCCTAATTATTGTTGAGAGAATTTGACAAATTGTTTTTACACGTGTTTATAATTATTAATTTTTATTAATTATCTATCGGGCTCTCTAAAAGCCGAGATAGCGGATCGTAATGAAATCTGATGCACGATTCGGTAAAAATTTAATTCTAAAACTCAAAACGGACACGATTGGAAACTTATACTTAATTACTTTCTTAAAAAATTTCTTTATTACCGGAAAGCCGAAGCAAAATGCGTTACTTGCTTTAATTTGTTTTTATTTTGGGTTAATTTGCACAACTGTACCTGTTTAACTAGATATTATAAAATAAAATAAAAGACTGCGCCAATTAATGTAACCGTTTTGGAACGGCTGTTGGTTTTTTTATTGTTTACTTTTTAAATAAATGTAATATTTATTACCAGTTTTATCTGCGCATTTCCATATCTATTTCGATATCCTCGTGTACGTTTTTACTACTTCGATTTGGGTAACGAACGGAAATCCGTACATAATTTTGCAAGGACACTTTTCTTTGTATTCCATGCTTTCATTCTGCGATAGAATGAGAACTTCCAGTTTTCTTTTCAGGGAGGTACTTTTTTTCTTGTAGTAATAAATGTTTATTTGCGCCAACAATTACCCGTCGTTTCTGTTTTCATTCAATCACGGAAGAGCGACATTTAAATTATACCGTGAGTGTACTTTAGTTACCTTCTATTATTATCATCATTGATGAAGAGGAAGCTTGTGCTTGGGTGATCTAATAACTCGAATTTTCCTCAAGTCGAGGTTATATTAAATCGTGATCGACGACGCGTCTTGCTCGGAGCGAGTCATCCGGACATTAACAACTATCCTACACTTTTGAAAGGCCCTGTACATTCCTTTATTGTAGAAATTAACATTTATAGTGAGTTATAAATCTCGTAGAACGTGGTAACGCTACTTTCGGAATTGCATGTTTAATGATTTAATATAGAGGTAGTTAGGAAATGTCAGCTTCTGGAGTACATAACACAAATTAATACTTTAGATTTATATTCGACATAAAATTGAAATTGTGGGGGTGTTTAGATGTTTAGTTAGGCGTGGTAATACTAATTTCTTACAAATATTGGATTGTTCCTAATCCGGTTCGAAGGACCAATGTGAAAATCGCAGATGCTTCTTCAGACAAACTGGAGTAGCCCAAGCTCTTACCAAGGCCGGTATTTTTTCTTCCCCTTTTTTGCATTTCGAGAGCACTCGATCGTGAAGTACGGGCTTCAATAATTAAATCAAAGCCACAAAGGATCAATAGAACTCATAAGTAGAATAAACTAACCATATTAGTAAGTCCGCCTGATTCATACGTACATTTTAATTCTTTTAGGTCGTTAACATCACAATTTTTGTTAAAACCTTTGCCCGAAATGGTTTACTTACCGGCGTACTTAACATAAAATTCTAAATTTGTAGCAAATTATGTAATTAATTGACTTTTGTGCTGTTATTTTGACCGAACATGTACGGTCTATTAAATTGCACATTAAAATGCAGCCATGATTAAGTGTATTATTGCGTTCGTTCTGTTTTTTGCTGTTTACTTCTCTGTTTATTTTACTTACGTAAGTTGTAATTTTGGTAGAGCAAAATTATAGTTTACGTGTGTATAATTGTAGTTACAAAGCATTAAGAAATTAAATAACTGCCCAAGGCTGCTTCTGCTTTTTACAATTCGTTTGATTCAGTGTGGCTTGTGATGCGCATTGGGTAGCACGGTGCAAGTGCCAGTTCTTGTGGAAATCGTTCTTTTTCGATATGTCGTGGTGGTTAATGTGAAAATTGTTGGCTAGTGCAGAAGTTGTGTTACCTTTCTTTCAATTATGTTTTGATTTAAGTGTTCAAGGGTAATTTAGTCCATAGGATTTAAATAGATTAACAGGTAATTATTTTTTTTATAATCGTCAAGGCTAATGAAGCAATTTATGCTTTTGTTTGAACACTCGCCGTGTTGGCATAAATCCTTGTTAAATTTTTGGGAATACCTTGGTGTATCGATTTGAACTTCATTGTAATTGTCCAAAAAGTTAGGAACGGATACGACAAATGGAAGGGTGCGGACGCTTGAACCCCTTTACTTTTCACGCTTTGGTGCTTCTCATCAAATCATCAGGTGGCTTTTTCTGACTGTTTCATTACAGTTATGGTCATAATTATTTATTGCGGACACGGTAACACACACAAAGCGGATGTGTGCTTCGTAATGCTCCCATTGTTGCCACTGGAAGAGATCAAACTGCACGTGAAACTTCCACAAAAAGATATTTGGGCACACATCTTGCAATTCTGCAAATCCTTCCACAATTTGCTTAGGGAAGTTTCTCGATACGCAACAAGGAATATTTAAATTAGGCTCACTCTACTTAAACCGTGAGAGATGGTTATCATAAATGGTGGATACACATTTGAACTCATTCCAAGAGTCAGGGTCAATTTTATACTCATAATTTTGTTTAAAAGTTGTTCATCTTCTAACCTTGATGTCATGTAAAATTTTAAAAGGAAAATTCATTTTATAGTAATAATATTTGACGATTATGATGGTCCTTCGTGTTTCTTTTTGTCACCATATAATTATTATTTACCTTTAAGTCCTTCCTATGGTTGTGGTTAATAATTTTTAATGTCTGCAATTTTCTCGAATTGGTGCTGCTTGGTTTACCAGCTTCCAAGATTTTTAAACCACAGAAATGTGAAGTTATGATACACGACTTCCGAGTTCCATCACTATATCATGAGGATACAATAGAAAAATCTCATAGTTTTGTAAGGGACGATATGATTAAAAGGACCTTCAAATCTTTGTTCAAAACAAAACAGAATCTCAGATGTTTTGGGGTCCAAAAATGTTAAGCTTATATTCAATCATTTTATTCGCTGTCGCACAAAAATGTTTGTTATAAAAAAAACTGTTCAAACGTGAAGTACGCGGGCGGTTGTGCGATGGAACAACAAGCACACTTGTAATGCGGGAAACATTTTTAGTAAATATGCCTGTCAAGGGATGTTTGACACGAGCATTTAAAGAGAGTTAAAATTAATTTCGAAAACATTTTTTTGGGTTTTAGTCTTTTTGTCTTCTCCGAGGTTAGAATAATATGTATTTATGTATTCCAATCAAAGGTAGAGAATCGTGCAACATTTTTTGCAATTATTTGACATTGAAATTAATCTTTTTATTTTTTGCTTGTTATTAAGCAAATTAATTGCTCTAGTTTTTGATAAACTATTAAACATAAACTTCCCCGGGTGGTCGCGTTCCGATTTTATTCGAATCGTAAACTTTTTTCATTAACTATTTTATTGGTCGTTGCAAGGAAGTGGCGCCCGTCGAAAAATGTCAGAGGTTCAGAAATCAATTTTTCTAATTGGCCTAGAAAGTCCCCAATTTATATTTTTAGAAATTTTGTTATTATTTTGGAGTTAAAATTTTATTATTTAATTAACAACGAAAAATGCAAGTCACTTTCATTTGATTTAAAATTTCGAGAAAGTTGTCGTCAAAACGCGAAATTTATTGGCAATATAATAATAATTTTTTTATCGTTAGCATCGGACGACGACGGAAAATTTCGTTTTTTTACTTTTAGTGAAAATTAAAATAGATACACTTTGCTGGAAACTTTCCTTCCTCTTTTAGAACTTCTTAATTAGCAAACGCCGCTTACGACTTAATTAATTTTGATAAGTAAGTTCCAAGTTATTATGAGAGAAATATGATGATTAGCCAGTGTGTCCGATTCAGAAGAAGTTTCTTGGGCGTTCCCGTTTTTACTCTACGATTGTTATAACTGCCCGATAAAAAGGTTTGTTTTATGTTCGGATGGCTCTAAAATCATCCCCTATGGGGCAGACGTCTGTAACCATGGCAACGTTTTATCAGACTCGTTTGTCGGATACGTCTGAAGGATTCAATGAAACACGAGTACTCCATTTGCTCGCTATTGCATTGTGAACACGTCTAAATTGTTATCTCATTTATTTCAACTAGGGGTCACCCCCTATACAATATATAGGGGTCGTTTCAAGAAATGTTGTACCGAATGTGGGTTTCTAATTATTGTCTTCTGAAATAGGGCATGCATGCATTTTGATAAATTTGTTTTTTAATGGAAACCGAAAGTTTAACTTATTGTTGCAGTAGGGAAGTTATGACAGTTGTTAGTTTTGGTATAATCTAATGGAATCCATCACGATATTTCGAGAAATCCGTACCAGCTAGGGCGATATTAAATGCACGCAACTTAATTCAAACTTTAATGGCTTCGATTGCTTTATTAAAGTTAACTTTAAATATTGGCATTGATAATGTGGCAAGGTCGAACGACTTTTTTAAATTAAAAATATAGAAGCGCTATCCAAGTGAAACGCACAGTTTCGGAGTTATTTCCAATGGGCCTTCGGGAGAGACCTCTCGGAACGATCGAATATCAATCGGACTTTTTCTTTTATATTTTATTTATTGTAGGTTGCAAGTTGATATTTTCGGTCAAGAACAACCTGCTGGTGTGTATTTATTTGTATACCAGAGACACATTTTTTCCATTTTACTTAATTATGCTAATTTATTTAAATCTTCATTGTATTGTCGACCAGGTCGACTTCTTTTTATGTAACGACAGCTTTTTAATATTTCAAATTGCACCACATTTTTGTAAATGTTGTGTGACAAGATTCTGTTATGTAATTCGGAAAAAAAATTGCGTGACTATTACTGTTTGGTTCATCTCGTGATATTGATGAACATGTGAAATGCCAGGATGTCTACGACGATATACTGTAGTTGGTTCACATCTTTACACGCGAATTCTGTGTTTTGTTCGTCATAAAATATTTTCACAATGGGAGCGTTGTCATTGGGTCATTGACTGCATTTTTTCGATGCTTTGGATATAATGGTCTGTTTGGTGGGCACCGGTCCGAATCCAACTTGAGCAAGTTTCGTTGATTAAAATGCACTTCTAAATTGCAATTTTTAAGTCACGGTAAACCACGGATTTCGGTCCAAGTCGGTCATTGCTGCAAATGGATTTGTTTTGTTTAAGATGAGCCAACTGCCTTGCTCCCACTTCTGAAGAAAAAGCTGTTTTTGCACGAACCTTAATACTTCCTTCCAGTGTTGGATTATAGTAAACTTAAGTACGTAATGGGATATTCGCAATTTTTATTGGAATTTAAATTACCGGTTTCAAAAATTACACATTTGATCGATATAATTTCATTCGGTAACCTTGATTTTGTAACACGATAAGCCCCATATGAGTGATTTTACAGTAGCAACGATTCGTTCCGTTGATTCTTTATTTCTTAACGTAATAATTTAAAGCTCTTAAACGCAACAATATAGTAATAGAATTCTTTGTTACCATTGACCTAGTAATGGTAACGAAGGATTACGGAGGTATAATAGAAAACAAATGGGCATATAGTCAGTAATTTCAAACCACGCTTTAATCGCTAATTAATTACCGTTATAAGTACTCCGGGTTACTGGAACTTTGATTGAAAAAACCAGTTTCGATGTTTTGTTCCCAGTCTAGCGAAATTTTTCCCAGCAAATGAAGCACGACAGGATTCCAGCAGAAATATTGTTCACAAACCAGTAAAGTGACTTTTACCTAGAGCAATTTTTCAAAAAACCAGCAATGATTAGGAAGGACACTAAAATATACAAGGTGTCGTGGCAACGTTACAAAATTGTAAATACAACTTACTCCACTGCGAAAAAGATGTTTGGAGTTGAGCACAAGACGAAAGTGTAATACATAAATAAATTATATATTATACTTTTGCCGATGGCCAATCGTTATCATTCCAAAGTTGAATATCCTTTGGGTTTTTTAAAATCGATACACCCAATTAAAGATTTAAAAAACGCGGCTACGTAGTGGGATATCCGTCTAATCAATACAAATTTTATGATATTTAGCAAGTAAAATTCTAACCACTTCAAATCCTGAAGCTCCTACTTCATATTACTGAAGCGAACGCGAAGTACCTACCTATTTTATGGGAGGATATGATGAATCGGAACTGAAAATTTAAAACTTTTCACGTAACTTTCTTTTTTAGGTTATGAATTATGAAAGAGATCGAATAATTCACTACATGCAAAGCCTCGTTCGTTTTCATTATTGTTGAAATTTAGGAGTTATATTTTTTCTCTATTGTGAGAAGACCGTTTTCTGATTTGCACCTGCTTCTAATAATGCTTGATTAGATGGTAACCAAATGTCACACTGCGGGGTCACCAATATTAATGTTTAAAATGAGAAAGCTCTCTGCTGCACGTTAAAGACGATGTTCACATTTTATGCTACTATATGTGAAAATTAGCCTTGTGAAAAAAGGAAAATGCATTTTCTCCTTTGTTTTGTTTTTCTAACAAATTGCCGCTTTAGGCAAATAAAGCACTTTGAAATCGGATTCTTAAAAGCTGCGTTTTAATTAGTTAATTACATATACGAAGTTACATAACTTGACGTGGTTGTAATTAACAAAAAAAAACAATGGAACACAAATGTTTCTCGATTAATACGTCTAAATTTTGTCTTTAAGAGTTTTCTTTAATTTTGATAAAGTAAAGTCTGCGGTAGGTTTCGGAATTTTGAATAATGAATTTTTGTGTGCTTCGTTTCTTAGACGACAATAGAAAAAAAATTAATGTGTGTTGGTGAGAAAATATTTATGGAAAATTTAGGTGCACCGTCGTTTCTAAATTAGGTGAATTTTGTAATACTAATTGCATTATTTTGAAATTACCTTCTAGATGAATTAAAAACGCAATTTTTCTGTTTTTCGTTTTATTATTTTAATTATTCCTATTTCTATTCGGCTTTTTACCTGGTCATCCTTTGAGTAACTTTATAGTAATTAAGCAACATAGAATTAAAATTGTGTTACAATCGTGCAATTAGTGTCCCGAATTTTGACATTTGTTACATTCAAGTTTCGCTCGTAATCATCATTTGTGTAACTATTAATTAAAATCAATATTCGATAATTAGCTAGCATCGGCCAGTGAAAGTTGAATTGGAGGCCTTCATTGTTCACTCCGGTATCTTAGACTTTACGTCATCCATGACTCAAAATCGAAACCTTTGGAGTTTTTAAATGTATTTCTGTGATTTGCTAATTCATTTTCTTCGATTACAAAAATGCGATAATCGTGTGTCTGGTTACGTCATGTCATACAATGCGTAAGTTTCTTGACGTATGTCGTTTACACGAAATAGATTCTTATTTTGATATTGAAATTATAAGAGTGGGGTCGCAACCCCTATGAAGTGTTTCACTTAAGCGAACGATATTAGAACACGAAATTGACAATATCACTTTCCGTCTGTTTTTATTGGAACATTTTTTGTGGATACATGACCGTTTAATTTATCCATTGTTGTCTTATCATGTCTATCATTGTTTGATCGATTTAAGATGTAAATAAATAATTGTACCAGTTAGTACCCACGTTCGTCAGTGCAACAAATTTGAAATTATACCTTCAAATAAGAACACAAAAGTAATAAAGTATTCGTTTTCGAAATGTTATGCACGTACGTCAAGTTTAATGCCAGAAGCTCGTTAATCCATAGTCGATAATGAAAATCTTGGGTTTTAACCTACATTTTTTTATGCGAGTAGTTTACACTAACCTGTATTATATTTATGTATTTGATATCGCTAAATTTGTATACCGAAGAGTTTTATGTTCTTGCTACCGGTCCGTAACGGAATTTAAAATTTGTGCAGATTTAATTTTTTAATTATATAGCTAAAAAAACATATTGAAATTTATATGAAATGTCAAATGTGAGCTAACCTGAAATCTCAAGGTATTTAAGAACAATGGTCTGGTTTCGCAAATAACCAATAAATTAAATTACCGGTTTTCCATTATAAAAAATAATGAACACCCTGTATATTTTGTGCTTAAATGTTACGATAATGTTGGCTTCACTAATCGGCGATGTTAATATGAAATTAAGATGTGACACATCTAATTAGCCTAGAAAATTACAATTAAAATCCCATTAGGATTTTCAATTTTAAATTCTGATTTATTAGTCGTGCGAAGTCTCGGGAAAATATCATCCAAATTCGTTTCCTTCATAACAATGCTTTTTGTTCAATCGCGCTTTGTATCGATCCGCTTGATATTTATCTGTATATAAAATTAAGATTTGTTGGTTACTTCATGATGAAACATAGCAACAACGTGGACGCGTAATCTATCCCCGGAGTGCAATGTACCACACTAAAGAGCTTACTATTTCGGGTTCTTTTGAATAATTTCGCTTCAAATGGGCCATTTTTGTGTGGTATGTAATTTCATAAGTAGCTGTTTCTTGGGAAATTTATCGCCATACTTCTATCTCGATAATAACCCTTCTTCAAATTGTATTGACCAATCGGTAAGCCGGATTTTGCTTTGTCTATAAGCGAGGAGCGAATTGATCCTAAGAGAAGAGAGTATTCCTTCCACGCCGGGCGTAGCCCGAGGGAATAATAAAGATTTATCGGATTTCGTGTGCTATTTGATCGACTACTGCCCCAGCTTCTCATCTCCAGAAGGCGATTATAAACTCCACCTAACTTCAAGAGATTTTACCGCGTGTACGCAATGGTCTATATAGATAATAACTTCAAGTTACTTGATATATTCCATCCTTTGCATATTTAATGTTGTATAATATTCCATCGTTAACTCAGTAAATATATGATAATTACCCGTTGATTGCTACAACTTCATTTCTTTTCAAAACGAGTTCGATCCATTTATTCTATAAAATCAATTAAAAGCTGTATTCACATTATTTACATATTTAATTTTATTTTTTGCGATTTGTTTGTTTTGTCATGTCCTCCGAGGACATGACAAACAACACAAGCGCAATTCAATCACAAATACTTTTAAATAAAATGGAAGTGTGCAGCTTTTCTGATAAGAAAACTTATCACATTTTTGAAATCAAGAAACTTGAAATTTAATCAACTAAAACTTTCTCGACGGGAAATTTTAATTTTAGTTTCTTATGCTTGATAATTACGAAAAATTTACATATTTTCTCTATCTGTATCATTCTTGTTTTGTATATACAAAGTTCAGATTTGCAACCTAGAATAATTGTACTCACGACTCCCCGATCAATAATTCAACTTCTAAGAGAAACTTCCTATAAACACAGGCTCGGCTAAAGTTCTCAAAAAATCACCTACGACGCGGTTATTAAGTTAGTTTTGCTCCGACGGTAGGCGAGAGTCGTGGGTCAACTTACTAGTGTTTCCTTAGTTATCGGTGACCTCCGCGGAAGAATATAAACATTGTTATGTTAAGTACCACTCGCATTATTGAAACGTTAAGGTTAAAAACAATACAGAATACATTCTTATCTGTCTGTAATCTTTCTTCGAGAAGTCAACAGCACCACAAGGACATCATAAGAATATTAATATTTTCATTGTTTTTTTTTTTTATTTAATTGCACTTTATAATTTATTCTCATTATTTGTTCGTGCATCCAGCTATCCAGCTGCTTGTCGAGGAAGCTGGGGCTAAAATAAAAAGTTGTTTGATTTATCAGTCACGCTTTGATATCCTTTTCGGATTGCATAAATCTGGAAGTGTGAACAATTGTAAATTGTGAGGTTAGTAATTTAATTTTGCAATTATAATTTTATTAGTAGTACATTTCTCTAATAACAATCTGTTATGCATTAATATTTAATTCTTGTGAGAAAATCTCAATGCATCTGTTTATGCATTGTTAATTAAAATATTTACTTTACGGTAACCTTATTTAAATAATTACCGCAATTAGTTCACGTTATTTTGTAAATTTTTTCGATAAGTTTTGTACTAAATTTTATTTTTTGTTGCAGGTAAGTGTCGCTGACGATTACGATTGATGGCTGAAACGATCAATCAATGATCTACACTTTCTTGAGTTTTCTATCTGCGCTTATCTAGGCCAAGTAAGCTACTTTTCTTCTATTACAATTACCAAACACGTGCTTCGTTTATTGTTTCTCGTACAAAAAATACGAGGGCGAATTGAAGAAATTGTGTTTGCGGAACCACTCTTCGCTATTTCAACTGTTTGTTTCCTTTTCGTACCAGAAATACACACATTGCACTGCACTGAATTATTATTTTTAAAGTAAAGCCAAACAAACATGTCTGAAAAATGATAAACTGTGGTAAACACAGTAACTGTAGTTTTAGTTTCGTGATTATGTTATACAATGTGATTCAACGTAAATAAGTTAGTATGCAATGCATTGACGGGGTCTTTGAAAGCGATATTTACATACTCTGCCGTGTACTTTTTTCTCTAATTGCATGCAATCGTTTGAAGTCCGTGCACCAAACGTGCAGAATTTTACAAAGTACACTGAAAAAAACTTTCGATCTAAATATAGTATTGGCGTTCTGTAATTCAAATGAAACTTTTGTTTCTTGTTTTGCTTCGGGGGGAGGCAATTCTTTCGACAATCTTGTTTGGCTTTTGTTTATATGGGAATTGTTGCACTTTTTCTCACAAAAGTGCGTATCCCGATCATTACTTTTTAATTGGCACGCCGTTGCTGTTTGATAATGAAATAATTTCCAGTTGCCTGTTTATGGACAAACACAAATTGCCCCTTTTAACTACAAAACCATAAATTATAAGAAGTTTATTAACTTTCACTGATTTTGTTTTTGTTTTACACAATTGCTATGTTCTATCGGTTTTTATTTTCCTACTAATTGGCATAACATCCGTTGAAATGTACACTTCTCCTGAAGTTGATACATCTAAGTGATATGCATGGTGTTATGGTGTTTATCGCTATTATTAAATCCTTTTTTTTTTTAAGAAACTTGCTATTCCATCGGCTGTAGAAGTAAATTACCATAATTCAAAAATTTAAAATTATTCTACTTGGAAGTGAAATTTATCTTGTTCTACATGTTCTCTCACCCAGCATCCATACAATTTCCATACAATTCAAACATTTGGGAACCACTGTTTCTGGAGACATTTCTATGACTGGAATTTTTAAGCCGGTTTGGGCGTGTTACACAAGATCAACAGTTTTTTAACCCATTGTTTGTTTGCATTGTTGAATCTTGGCAAGCCTTAATGGTGATCAATCATCTCTATTAGATTCAAATTCATTTCCAATTATTATCAAGATGCTATCAGATTGAAAACTACCGGAACCAGTCACGATTAGCATTATCACTTCCACTATTTGCTCCTAAGACCGACCGACCAAATGCTTTTTATTGTGATTTTTTCCAATTACTGCTTTATAATTATCTGTTTCGGTAGCATTGGAACTATAATTTATCTTGATTGATCAATTTTAGAAAGTTCATCTTTCTAATCAGATCAGATAAGTTAATTAAGATCTTTCAATTGTATCAAAACGTTATTCTCCTCGATTGATAATTTAATAGTTGGGTTTATGGTCGGATGACGATTTTTCAATAACTTAAAATTGCTATTGCACGATTTCGATGAATTTATTGATCTTTAGAACTGATTGCGCGTTCAAAACGTCGAAAATCTTGAACAATTATAAATGAAGAATGAAAATATAATTATTGATTCTGAAATTTTTTGTAATAAATCATTTGCTTGTTTAAGGGTTCATTCCACCGACGTTATTTAAGAATTTATTGTTCTTCGGTTCTATGACGTCGACAAACAGTAAATTGCAGGTTGCACTAGAAACATTAATATTGGGTGGATACCGGGTGGTCAGCGTGGACTAAACCCATTATTGCAATGCAATCTTGCGATTAGAGACAATTACTGACCTGTTGAGACTCGAAAAGCTTCCGTGTTTAATTAAATTAACAGGATTTGAAAGAATCCTTACAGAAGGATTTCAAAAAATCTGTTACGTTAGGTTACATTTTATTATTTTTTTTTTTTTTGAGATTTTATGATCGTGGGGTATGAAATAGTTTGGTGGACAGGGTTATCTGGACATAGCAACTTATAATAACATCGCATGGGCCCATAACGTGTTATTATTTGGGCTTATATCGGTGAAAAACCATTTCTTCGTTAACGGACTATTTCATCAAATTACTGTGGAGATTTGTTGCAAACATCAAAAACGACACAAGATTAAATATTATAGATTATTAAAATTTAAATTAATTTAAAATTCTCACCATGATTATTTTCATTGTTTATTTTTTCAGTGTATTTAATTCTTTTTTAATACGGAACTTTTTTTTGAATATATTATGGTCTTATAATAGACAAACAATAATTATAATTAAATTTATTTTTAAAGGTTAAACCATCGCAATTAAATAATTCCCTACTCGAAATAATTTCGAAATGTTCGCGATAGAATTTTCAAAAAAAAACCTGTGCATGTCCCCCCCTTGACTTATTAATTTATTTGTTCAACTATGAAGACCTTGTTTAAAGAGATTGGAATTTTCGCAACTTATTTAAATATACACATACGAAGATATTAATTGGACAAATTGAAACGTTATATTTAAATAATGCCAAGGATGGTCATCAATGAGGATAAAAATAGATGACTGGTCAAAAATCGAACTTACTAACGAGACTTGCCAGGTGTTACACCAACTCTTTAGATTTGATGAAGCTGACCAAATTTGTATCTTCGTAGTAACAAAGCACTCGCGATGGTTTCGATCCTCGATTGTTGTTTTCTTTAAGTTTTTAATTTACCGTGGCTAATTCTGTAGCATCCATTCATCGGTGTTCTACATTTGTTAAAAATCATAAAACTCCGCGCTCCGGTAAAAATAATCTCTTTTTGTAGTGAAACATCAAGTAGTCGAAGTAATTACCACGCCGAGAACGTATCCAAGCGTACGATGATAATGGATGAAATTATTAACAAGAGAAACTATTTTATGTTTTACCATCTATTTAACGATTACTCGAGTACCTTTTTTCTTGTTTAGTTCAATTAATGTTAATTTATGCTAAAGCGAGTTGTTAACGTTTTACTAAATCCTATTTTAGTAGCTCATGTCGTCCTTTTTATAAATAATTCATTATCTTCAAATTTATTGTACGGTGTTATTGCGTTGACATTCTCTGATGTTATAAAATAATTGATTTAACAAATTGCAGCCTCTTTGGTAGCTTAAGTTGTAATTTGGGATTAAAACGTTAATTGAAAACTTCTCAATGGGTTCACAATTAATTTTAGTTGTCATTCTTGATAACGGTGAAGTCGAACGCTAATTCGTTTTCAATGAAAATCTAAAAGAGTTTAGCATTTGCTTTTCATCGTCATTCAATCCCGAGTGTTGTAAAAGCACTCAAAACGTCTTGAGTAGGTACTCACTTTTTGGGCAGCGTCGTCTCAATCGATTAGAACCTAATTGCCCATTGAATAACATATGGTGTAATTTTTTGTTGTTATAATTGGTGTTATTTTTGATTCATTAATCTTGTGGTACAAGTATTATTTGCAGTGTGTAAACCTATTAACCCACTTATGGTGCATATATTTTAATAACCTACATAATAAAGAAATTTGTTCATTTTCCACTAAAAAAATTACGTTTTCATAATTTCGCTTTCTTTGTCAACAAGGATGAATCGTTTATTTCGTCGGCTTAGCTCATAAATTTTCAATTTTGCTTCTTACCTAAACGTTGACAACTTTTTCCTGCGCGAACGTTTAAATTTACATTTAATTGTTTTTCTAATGAGCAGTTGGGAAATTTCGAACTTTGTTATAATTATCTGTACTTTCCTTTTCGAATTATTATCCCGATTCTTGATTTCAAGCGGCATTTGTTAGGGAGGCGACCAAAAAAAGGTTGATCCAATCATAATGATACCTCTTGCAGAGGAGGAAGGAACATCTTTGACAGGACTGTTGAATTATCGACTATCGAAGGATTGGTTTTCGCAGAGATGGTCCAATCTTCTGCCGAAACAATATCTGGGTTTCGTTACTTACAAACCATTCGGCAACTGACCTCAAAAATAAGTGGTATCATCTGCATACAAATTGGTGAAAGTGTCCTTGAACTTCTACCTTCAAATCGTGCATCTGCAGTTTCATCTTCTTACGTACTTTTAAGATTTCATAACGTATCCTTGATAGAAACGCACGTTTTAAATTATTGGTTGATATATTGGAATTTTACCAATCGCGATGAATTTGGAATGTGTTCGGTCCAAACTTGCTGTTTCTTTCTTGGCGCTTTTCAAGTTGTAATACATATTTTAACGTAAATCCTGCGAGTTGACAGGAAGTTTTGTTGTTAACATAACAAGAACCGCTAAACAATGACGCCCATGCATAACTTTTTGCCCAACAATTGTTGTTATTAGCTCGAAGGTCTTGTTAGAGATACACAATTAAAATTATATAATTGCCTGTTTTAAATAAATATCGCCAAATTTGGCGACAAGCTACAGGGTACCTCGCTAATTTATTGTATTACGAAAATAACTTGATCAGCATTATTAATTCATTTTTGTTGGCAATTGTAATTTATTCAAGAGGTAATCTTGCTTAATTATAAAAAGTAGGTTAATTTAATTAATAAAGTATTTAGTAGTTATTCGTGCCTACTATTTCCGTTTTCGGGATTTTTGAATTGCAAATTATTAACTGTAGGTTTTTAATTAATAAATCAAATTAACAATAAATTCGTGACGTAATTGTTGCAACTAATTTTAATTTATTTATTTTTTAATTAATTTTATATTGTTAAGTTTATTTAAGCGTAAATGACACCTTGCACGTTTTTATTGATAATTTAAGAACAGGAACACGAAACTGTTTAATGACCGAGTTTAAAGTTGCATTTTTAAGTCACTCGTTAAGTCAAATTTTAATTGACGACGAATAAAAAAAGTGAAATACCTAAAATGGTTACCACATTTATTTTTGAAGCCTAAATTCATCCCTTCGTCTAACGTCCGGGACGAAAATATCTGAAAAACCGATTGTGGTGCTTGACTTAGGATTTTATAAGCCCAGGGCTATGCTGTTGTGTGAAGAAATAAACAAATTTTAAATTTGTTTGCTGTTTCTTATTTCTGCATTACTCTACCTTTTCATGTGGTTAAGACTCGGACTCCTTTGGCGCTTTTTTCTATAAATTAAATATTTCTACATGTAATATTTCGTGTGTTATTTTTATTTAAAATACCAACTGCAGTGCAGCTTATACAATGTGATGGTTTATGTCGTAGAACTTGCGTGCATAGGAACGAAACCTACGGTGAAATTTATAACCGTAACGTAAAAAATGTCTTTTTTTACATGTAAACACGTGAGCCATAATATTAGATCTAATTTATTACACACTGAATTTCACTTTCTCGTATTTTTCATGTCTACGCGCCTAATTTTTTTAATCTTGAATTTTCCAGTTGTTTGTACTTATTTGTTTACATCGTTTGAACTTTCGGCACCTTTCTATATTTAAACTTGTATTTTTTTTCCATTCGAATTTAAAATAGAAAATTTTTTTAGGTACCTACTTAATTAGTTCGGATCTAAATGGATGAGGAGTTAAAGCTGTTTCCCCTTTTTTCCTAATTGAAATTTTTAGCCATTTAAATTTGAATTACATTGCCACAGGTTGTTAAAAAATTTGTTACTAAAAATAATTATTTTTAAAAAAGTGAATTAAAAATCTCAGTGAAAGTACTTCGGTCACCGCTATGACTTTCGTGTGGCAATCATAATTTTAATTTCTATTGTGTGGTTTTTAAACACAATTGCACCTATACAGCACTTAGGAATTATTTTAAGTATCACTAATGTCGTTCTTTAATGACGTATACGTTTGTTGTTCCACGATGGTACCTACATTGTTATTTTACAAGCGATAAACGGAGAAAATTGCTTTGTTTACATTTAATCCAACTTGGATTTTGTTTTCTTAATTTATGTAAATCACCCTGTATATTATGATGTATGTATCTATCTCCAAATCAGATTGCGGGATTGGTTCTTTTGTTCGAATGCGTCAAGCTTGAAGAAAACTTCACTTATCGTTGACCAAGGTTTTCAAAACCAATTTCAACAATTTGTCAACCATGATTACCGTAGAACGCAATATTGGAAGGTATGAGAGAGAAAGTACAGATACTTTAATTTGATTGGTCCTTACAAGCGCATACAATACAATACCCAATATAACAAATCTCCATATGAATGTTACTTTAGCCTGCACGTGCTTTGCGTGTAGGCGTGAATTCGCCCTTAGGCAAGAACTTTTCGTTCCAATTTAAAATTACTACCTCAGCCCATTATTTACACGATATAATTTTTTTTATTAGTATTTATGGAAGATTAATTAATAAAACCGAAAACACGCCATCGGTAACTTTAATTATATTAAAAGAGAATACGAAAACATTTAATCAAATTAAAAATTCCTTTTAAACGCTCCCGAGTTGCCATCAAGAAATGTACTTAAAAATTAAACAGCTATGACCATTGTGACCGTCTCCGTGCTTCGGAGGGTACGTAAAACCGAATTCAACATATTATTTAGTGATTCAAGTATTTTTTGTTCGTCTTTCCTAAATAAAATATCATTTCCAGTTTTTAACTCGGCAGCAAAGGCAAGCCGCGGGGTCACATTACCATTTAAACAAAAAAACCTCCGGAAACGGGCGTGTAATAATCGGAAATTTTAAGGATGAATTTCAATTTCAAGCTTACGCTTGCCCAACATCGCACAGGAAACTTTAACCATTTTATTTTTAATCTAAGACAATAACCAATTTAATCATTTTGACGACCTCTCTTCAATGCAAATTAAATAATTTTCATAATAATAAAAAATTTTGTTCAATACGCCTGAGCAACTATCAAATTTATAGTTTTAGTATTCTCACTTTCTCTTTTTTTATGGTTAATTGTTAAAATTTGATATTATGGTAATATAAAAAAAAGCTAAATGCACATTTTTAATAATTAAAATGCTTCTTGTTTTCTAATGCCGCGTTATAATAAGGAATTATGGAAATCTGTGAAATTTAACACATGGGTTTATTACCTTTGGCTGATTTACTTATAATGAAGATAATAATAAACCGGTAGCAGCATTTTGAAACGTGGGCGGAAGCACAAGCATGACTTGTTTGTTAATTTTATTTGATGGTTTATTGCACGACCAATAAAATAGCCGGTGGATTTATCAAGTCAATTTGTTGTGCATAAATATACCATCGACTGGGAGTACCTCAGGGTGCTATAGCAGGATCCACGCTATTGGAAAATTAAAATTGTTTGCAATTGCCCATCATCTGGTAAATAATTATATATGTAGGTATACCCATATTTCAAAATTAAACTACATAATTATTATAGCACCTTTACTTTCTATTATGTATGACCGAAGTACTGATCAAACAATGACGGTTTAGAAAATCTCAATAATTTTACATGACGTGAACAATCGTCAATACATTTCTATTTAAAACATAATAATTAACTCTCTCATGCAATCACACTTACACTTTTCTTTACCTCTGCATACGTAATTTTCAAACTCAGCAGTTTTTAACCCATTAAAAATGAATTTTCTGGACTTAACCTAGACCTCGTTTTTGAAGAGGTAGCATTGGTGAGTTCAAAAAATGTATGACACAACCGAGAAAGTTACCGTTACATCGCTCAACGAAGCTCTGTTTTAAGATAAAAATATTAATCGATACGATTTCCGATATTGTTTGATCGGTACGATTACTTAAGACAACAAAATTACTTAATTATACACTTTTCCTCGTTTTAACAACGAATCAGAGCGCAAAAACTCTCACTTGATCGTTTGTTGATAAACAAAGACAAGTCACTTTGAGTCGAACTTCCAAGTTTAGATGTAATTTTTTCGTTATATAACTTGAAGGATGTCACAATTCGTTCTAAACGACTTGTGTCGCTTGGGCCAAGTGATTTCCTACTTCAAGCTTGGTGAGCTGAATTGAGCGCTCGTCAGCACTCTTGGGGAACCGATAGCGCTGGAAAATTTTATTAATCAGTCAGAGATAGTATAATGAAATTGTGTATTCAGTCGTCGATATTTTCTTTAAAAATAAATCTACCATACATCACAATTTAAGCAAAGACAACATAATAACAGGAAATGTCGAATGCACGATAGCGCAACTCATCAAAAAATTCCTATAATTTTCACATTTTCGCATGAAAAGCGTGCATTTATAGTGCATCTCCATTTTAATTACATGCTAAACATACGACAACTCGGCCATTATCTCCATATATGCTACGACGCCTACTCCTATCGGTGCTTTTTATCTTTTTTTATGCACAAAGTTCTCACACGTTTAAGATTGTTTGGTAATATAACACCTGGGTAATTATGATTACAAAAATTACATAATCAAGACTGTAAACGACAATTTGTACAATTATATTTATCGAACTCTCCCCTTTTACCATCTTCACCTTTCTATTTACGAAATTTATTGGCAATCTTTTGCCACTTTAAAGTTAAATAACCGAAACTGTTGACTTCTTCGTGTAAATGGTTTGGTGCTTTTTGAAGACAACGAAATTGTCTACAACTAAATTCTAACCCTTTAGAGTCTAAAATCAACGGTTTTCGAGTTATGCATTAAATTAAATAACGAAATGTTGAAAAATTAATATTGTTTATTATTTTTAAAGACCTCAGTAATGTAATATTTACTGGTAATTAATTGTAACTTTATTATTTTTAACAAGTAAATGTATGTTATTCATTTTTTGAGTGTAGCTTCCATTTTTGTCATCTTTACCTTTCAATTTACAAAATTCTCCGACGTCGCCAGAGGCAAACTTACACTCGTTCGCAATTTGCGCTGAAGTTGTAGAAATTTATGAACGCACTTAATTTATCTGATTTATTATACCCTAAAAGTTTTGTGGTCCAAATTAAGGTTAAAATAAATGCAAGTGTGCCAAGATTATTAACACTCTCCGAATAATGATCGTCGTAATTGTATCGAACATGAAAAGCCACAATATCACACTTATCGGCGATCTAATTTTGTTTTCCATTTGTCTTGTATCGAGATAACAAATCACAATAACTTTGATGCCACAACAAATTACCAATTCCTTATTGAGTTTCGAATGAATGGCGAAATGATGAGATTATTTTAATGTTTTGACGAAAACAATTTTGATTTGCCACAGCGATAACCACGTTCAATTTGCGGTGCAATTTTTGATTAGGAGAAATTTTTGAATATGTATCTCTAGGCGACATACGTTTTAGTATTTCGATTTGCTTACGAGGTGTATCAAAAAATGCGGGTTATAGAAAGCAAACAATAAAATTTGTGCCCTTGAGCTTTACGTTTTTTTTTCTCATGAGAAAAAAATTGCCATGAATTATGATCTGCACAAATTTGGTGTCTCAATTTCAATTTTTGGAAATCAAAATTTCACTTTCTGTAAGACTACTTCATGGGGACAATAATTGCAAATCCAGTTCACTAAACAAGTTAATTAAATTTGTGATGCACTTTTTTCTCACCACATTGTTAAAATTTTATTCAAATGTAATTGTCCTGGATCTGTGCCAGTTATTGGGCCAGTAAATTGATTATAAATGATTGCTTCGCTTAATTGACATTTTAAATCGAAGTCATTAAAGTGTTTTCTACCAATATATTTTTTATTTTTGCCTAATTTATGATCACTGATTGGTTTTTAATAAAATTGAACTCGAGTATTTTTTGTTTACTTTCGCCTTTGCTCACAATTGGACCACCTGCCGATTTTGGTCAATTGAAGCCTAAATAAGATAATATCATGTCTTGGTTTGGTAGAGATCCAAAAAAATATACAGACGATTGATGGAGCGATCAGCATTCGGAAGCTCAAATTGTCTACATTATATTTTTAATATTTCTTTCTTTCTATGCTGCCTTTCTCGTTTGTATGCTGTAAGTGCCTATTGTGTGTTACAAATAAACATTTTAATATTATTATATTCTTAACAAGAAATAACAAAGCTCTCGAACTTTTTCTATCTTTTCAGAGAATAAAAGTTAAAATTTGATCTGCAATATTACCTACTTCTCAAGCACAGAAACAAATTAACACGATTTTTATTAAATTTAATTTAAGAACAAAATCCTATTGTAAGCGAAGCATTTTCACTAAAAATAAGTAGATCAATGAATGGAAATTAAAAAAAAAAATTAAACGAACTGGAAGGGAACCCGCATGCAAGCAGTAACAAATTTGTGCTCTTGAGTGCTGACCACTTCACTTCAATTTAATTCTTATTTTAGTGGACGCTTTCTGGAAATGGGATTATTTCGAACTGATTATCATGATCTTCTGGATTTACTGCTATATGAGTTTAGTTTATTTATATCAAAAGCAATAAAATTGGTAACTACCCAGGAGACCTTTCCAGGTCGATACAGTACATTAGCGAAAGAACGAATTGTATAAATATAGTGTAAACGGTTTGAAACCTTAAATAAATAATTTACAAACAACTTTGGGGCAGTAGCAACTTTGTAGGGAGTCTTGGGTTTGCGAAGCGTAGTTTTTAATCAGTAACACGAGAAGTATTTTATTTCCTTCCGATCCACACACTTGAAGATGATACTTTACTACCATATAGGATTTTCGTGTGCTCTAGTTTCCTCTTAATCGACTGATTAAAAGCTAAACCGCGATTTTGTCTAATTCGATCACGTAATAAATATCCGATAAAGTTTAAGCCGTAAACTGAAACACAAACAGGAAACAGAAAATCTCGCAGAGCATTTGAATTATAAAACGTGTGGAGAAAAATTGAAATTCAATTATTTAGATTTCTCATAGTTGAATCGATGTCGAAAGCTAGGTAGTACCGAGTAAATAATTTACCATTATTACATCGTGTTTCCGATTAGCTTTCACAATTAATGTTTTAATTACTCGGTGTGTATGTTTACGATGGTTCACTTTTCAAATTAAAAACAATAATTATCGACATTTCCTCGTTCATCCAACTTTTCATATTTTTGCACGATTTATACTTCGTTTCCAGCATCTGCAAGCTGGAAGTAATAAATAAGTTAATTTTTTGTGCAAAACACTGGTAACCAACTTCTTCTACAGTTATTTTGCATCCAATTGCATTTAGCAATGCAAGTACATATTATAATTAACCACCTATCTCATAAACGATTAACACAGAACACGTAGGAACGACCTTTTGGTTTAATTAAAACTATTGCAACTTTTATCGTCCTACTGCAAACCATTATTTACTATGTAAAATCAAAAGTTGTTCATTCCGTGTAATCAATTTTTTAACCGCGACGTATCAATTGTTTAAAAACTTAAAAAATGTCGTAACGTTGCATTGCGAAAGACTACGATCAAACATTGATTATTTAATAATCGTAAAAATTGCAAAAGTTGTATTGCAAGGTCATCTCCTTAGGGTAGGACGAGTTTTCCATAAATGGGTAGAACGCATTAGCAAATTGCTACTCCTACTATCATATCATTGCAATCAACACTGGGTATCATTAGTGTCCCCATTGCACGTAATCGGTGTTGATATACGATTCCGGCAAAATCTGATTGGTTGGTTACTTTTGCCCGATTTAATTTACCTTGGCAATGTTCTTTTTTCCGTAATTTATGGACAAATTGTTATCACTACTTTATGACGACAAACTGAAGAGTTACTCCAGCTTTTATTGTCTAATAAAAAAACTTTCTGAAACTGATTAGTTTTGTTTTGAATCGAAGTGCCGGGGAGTGTCCATCTGGCGAGTGGGTTTGTTGGGTTTATTCACACGTCGCACACAAAATCGGAATCGTGTATCATGGCGTTACGTCCGCTTTTCCTCTCGCGTTAGAAAGCGAATGACATCCAAATTATTTAGTCTTCGATGAATTATACCCATTAAAAAAAATAAATGCACTTATTTAGAAATCCAACCGGGAATGGTTTCTGGGTTGAAATCGTTGTTCCAATTTCTACGCACTTGATTGGTAATTGAAGAACAATTTGCTTTCTTATTAATCAACCGCTTTTCTAATTACTTCGAATGTTCAATTAAAGTGCCAAGTCGACTCTGAATGGGAACAAAATCTAGCATGTCGTTTGGATTGCTCGCGTTATCTACGTAAGGGTGAAAAGGTTTCCGTGACATGTAATTTAATGTTAAACACGGTCAGCCCCAAGTGAGAGAAAAGGGATGCATGTGGGAAATACCCGCAATTTATTTATGGACGACACAAACGAACATGCATCTGAGCCCTCGGGTTGTTCCTAATGAGGAACAGCTTCATACCCAAGAAAATTTGTATCACCACCGGTAAAATCTTATGATTACTTACTTGTTCATTTTTTCAGTAAAATTATTATCGAATGCGCATAATTTCTCCATTACCACCTCATTATTTCCTATAAATCGCTTTGAGTAGGGATTGCAAGAAAAATTCTAGTTAACAAGCACTATAATTTATGCCCATCCAATTACAATCTTTTGATATTTCATCCGAACGTCAAATGTGGGTTGAACAATTTTTTTAAAATGCCAAAATAGAACTCGGCTATAATTTCTTGTTGACACTCGACATTGGAGTACACTTCGGAAAAGAAATTTTGGAATAGAAAGCTCCGTGGGAGAATTTTTTGCCTCAACTCATTACCTTCGTTTTCTTTAATTTTGAAAACTGGTCAACTGTGCGTGATTAAAAAATGAAGACTTTAAACCTACTTAATACGATAAGATAATTACGATATGTAATAGAACAATAAAACTAGCAAAATATCTATGGTTTAACGATACTTTTTACATGTTGTTTAATTTAAATAGAAATTTCAAAGTTTCAAAGAAAAATTGTTATAGGTAGTAAATATTTCATTAGCTTCAGCAATTATCCGTCGAGGAAGTTCATAAACATAAATCGGTTAACTTTTTTACAAGTTTTTAATGTAAGCAACGCGCTGCATTTACAATCAAACGACAGAGTGGCTTCTTTAAGGGTAGGGTATCCGGTACTTTTTGAGTCCGGCTCTGGCAAGAGAAAAACGAAATATATTTTCAGTTATACCATCTGGTGTATTTTTACACGAATTGAATGATCATTCCTAATTGATTTTAAAACGTAATTAAATATCGTTAAAGTCAGTGCTCGTTATAATCCATCATTACAAATGAGGCGAAATGATTTGTCAGGTCTAAAGAAATGATGGATAATTGAAAATGCATTTGTGAACCTGTAAAACCTGTGTTCTCGTGTTGGCGTTTTGATAGATCCTTTATTAGCGTAAAGGTCGTCAACATTCGAATTTTTTAACTTTCAGTCTGCAAATTTTTTCTTTTTGCTGCAAGTCGTGCAGAAAAACCACATACGACACAAAAATTGAATACTCAATTTTTACTTGTTCGAATAACGGTGATTACGCTGTTACTGAAGCTTCAATGGAGCAGTTCAACCAAAAGTAAAGAGGTGTTGACTTACGCGAACGAATCGATTTCGCCAATTCGATGCTGCCGATTCCGATCATTTCCACTACGTCGGCTTAACTTGATCGATGTGTATACAGGGTGAAACAGTAGACATTTTCGGTATCTTTTTTATTATTGAAGAAGTCCTACTCCACTATTGATCCGTCCTGTTTCTGGACTTTTGAACTACTTGAGCCGGAAGCTTCATTACCTATCTACTTACTGCTATCTGAAAGCGTTTGACTGGTATCGACGGCCGATTTTGAAAAGAACATGAAATATAAAGTAGTTTCTCAAAAGAAAGTTCTTTTGTAAGGCGGCCTTTTGTGAAAATGTCTTGTCCATGTCTGATTTCCTTGAAAAATCCATTATTTTAGTTCAGTGGAGATTCGACCATTTGTACCGCAATAATACGATATCTGGGTTGTATTTTACAACCTTTCATGCAATCAAAAATTAAATTTAATTATTTTAAATAATTACTAATTATATTTAGCCATTAAAAATATTAATGCAACAGCGTCAAGGTTTAAAAAACGACAAATTCTCTTAAATCTATTAGCCGGCATAATTATTGTTTTGCAGTAAATGAGACATTTTAATCAAAACTAAATTTGGAACGAAATCAATTAAGTCTACTTTGGAGAGATATTGAAATTTTAATAAGTAGATTTAATTTATCGAAAGCAAACTCGTTTATTATAACCCAATTAGTTGTATTTATAGTCTACGACATTACAGATGATCACCCGAAACGTCTTGGACGTTAAATTATTATAAGGTTTCCGAAATATAATTTTCTTTATTTTAGTCCTATAGATTTTATTTTGTAATTAGCGCTCACTTAAAATCAGTTCACGTATAACTGTTAACGAAGGGGCTCGTTAGGACGGAAGGGTTAATGGAAACAATGTTATTCGGTGTGTTAAGCTTTCCAACTTATCTCGGCCAAACGGAAACTAAATGTACCAAAAATTGTATTATGACTATTGAACTGACAGTGTTCAAAACAATTTTTCAGGCGCATTTCATTTCAACTGCTCGAACATTGAATCATTGCGATAATTGATAAATTCCGCTTTATTTACATACCTTGGTGTTAGTTAACCTGCCAACTATCAATTTGAATGATTGATTAATGATGATGCATGCACGACGAAAGTAAATAATCGACTAATAAAACCGATATCTTTCTTTCACCACTTGGAGCTTTATCCTGTGTTTTCACTTCCAAGTGTAAATGAAATCCATTTTGAAAAGCTATCAATCAAGTTTACTGTGTCAAGGTTTTGGAACCGCAATTTTTTGGTTGTGTTACAATAAGTACCCACCGGGGCGAAATGTTTTACCTGATTTATATTTTTAAATTTTACCGAATCCTTGACTTGCGTAAAATTCATCACAGTTTAATAATAGCGCAATGAAGTATTAGTATTGATTTTGTGTCAAATTTGTGGGTTAAGCTCGTATCTAGCGCATTAATGCATCCACTGTTGCAATGAAAAAAAACTACCTGTATGGGTACCGCACTGCTGCAGTATTAACTTGGAGTTCCCTTCAATGGAAAAAAGTACCACTGGGTGGCGCCATCAAGCGGCCAACTTGAAATCACTTGGATAGAGTAATTAACTCTGATTGACCAAATGTAAATACGATATCAAGGAGAGAATGTGCATTAAAAGATCCTAAAATGGTCACCTCGGGCTCTGATGTCTAGCTTAAAATAAATATAGATTCTAATAAATCTTCTGAATTTGATATTGCTTTTTTATTTATATAGTAATATTAAATGACATTAAAAATTTAATATGAACGGTGTTATGACGGTTCAGATTTCATTCTTTGAATACTCTTCCTTTTCTAGAACTGTGGGTCCCCGATGTAACGGAAATAACTACTAGTAGAATTGTCCGGGTTCGCTCTCGTTATAGTATTAAAAAATCCGGGAATTTTAACAATAAATTTACTTCGAGACGCATTTTCAAAAGTATCCTTTGTAATAATTGATGTTTTCGAGTTATTACGACTTAATTGCACTTTCAAATGGCCCATATTTCCTGCCCCGAAGAGGTTTATGTCGAGCAACGTGTCCGGTATATTTTTACAACTGAACATAAAATTCAAGTCCGCTTTTACAAAAATTAATATTTTAATTAGTCGTAACTCGTTCGACCTGAAAGCGAGAAAAACCTACCAAGCTTAGGTATGAATAATTTGGTTTTTCTTGTCAGTATTGATAAAATGTTTCACAGTAGACTAATCGTGGTGTAAGTTTCAACAAGTTTCACTTTTTTATATTCACTTTAATTATCGCATTTGTTAATTTATGTAAAAGCAAGCGACTTTATTATGGAACTCTAGTTTTCACTTTTTAATTTATTTCGTTAAAATATTACTAAAATAGAAATAATATTTAACGAAGATTTTTAAATGTTTTATTGCACATTTAATTGATAATTTAATCTTATTGTGCATGATATCGAATTAATCATTCCCGATTTGGATTTAACGTGAAAGTGAAGATAATTTTCTAACATTTTTAAGCTCGTTATGGTATTGGCAGCCGCATACCGGGTAATTTATTTTTTCACAATTTTATCGGTGCACCAGGTGAGCTTCCGGGGGTCCTAATGGACTAATTGGACCCAACGTCCCAAGGAAATTAAAATTGGGCACGCAAATATATATTTGACATTTTCATGTACCATTTCAAAAAGTTCCAGAAAAACCACAAAAAATATTTTTGCGGTTTGACTTCAGGCATCATTACCTCTTGTAATTATTTAACTTATTACAGGAACCACTGAACTGATTCTTCTGACGTCATATAAATGATTCATTATTTGATTATTTTATAAAAAGGTGACTTTGAATTGTGTTCTGTGTGAACTTGATTTTAATGGCGTTCAATAATTATAAATTAATTTCAGTGGGTTAATCTCAATAAAAACCTTGATCAAAATTGGCCGGATAACCCATTTTTTGTTTTTTTGTCACGAAGGGGTCAATAACTCGTACGAGCAGCATGCGGCTCTCGAGCTTTTTTTTAGCTTTTATGAAAGTTTAAAAATCACGAAATTAATATAATTGAGTTGAATTTAACATGGAGAAAATTGAGTTATTACATAATTTCTGTAATCGTTTTTTACAAATTACATATATTTTAAAATATATTAACGATTGGCAATTACTACGATAATTCTGTATTATAACTGTAGAAGATTCTTTACGATGGGAATTGTTTCATTCACATCTCTATTTTTATCCCTTGCATTTTATTACACATTGCACAGATGCAATAATGCATGTTTTATAATGAAAGGAAAGGAAATCGTAACTGTTTCAATGACTTTATTAATTTAAATAAAATTAATAATGGCGAAGTATTGCGATAAATATTAATCGAATACTTTCAAACTTAGGTTCCCAAGTTGGTAATTCCTCATTGGGTAATTGAGTTTGCATTTTCACAAACGGTCCCGTAGTACCCAAATACATTAATTTTATTCTTCTTAAAATCATGCAGTTTTCTCTTTTTCCTCGACAACCTTCGGTTAGATTAGTTTTGCCGAATAAACTATTTCCCGTTTAATTTAAAAAATTAAAATTAGAACTTTTAAATGTGTTTATTTATGGTTATAAAACCTAGATAAGTTTATTTATCTCCCGCTATGTATGGAACTACTGTGTGACCTCACCATTAATTTAAAGCTTTAACATGGTGATAATGCTTTTAATATACGAAGTCTGCTTACGCTTAATTCATCCGAGCGTTTCAGTCTGCGTTTGTCAACTAAAGCGACTCGTTTACTTTTTTTTTTTTTTTATTATACTGCAGTAGGGGCCATCGACCCATTTTTCTTGTGTTTATATGTGCGTAAGTAATAGTTCGGGCAAGTTTAACATCGTGTGGAATATGTTTATCAGTTGTATGTGAATAGTTCCCGATCATTTATCTATATTTCAATCATTAAATTTTTGTGTTTTCAGGTTTGTGATTTTTCTTTTATTTTTTCTCCTTGTAAACACTGGCAGCGTCATCGGTGCCAAATGATTTTGATAAACTGATAGTACTATTTATATTCTTATTGCATATTTGCTTAATAATAATGAATCATGTTAAGAACCCTAATTGAGTCACTACCATTATTTTGATTAACATTTTTCAGTGTTGGTGTGTTTAAACGTTCAAGCGATGTTTTTAATTAATTTACTCGGAGTAAGTACAAAAATTATTTTATCAAACTGTAGTGTGTTAATAGTTCAAACAAAGTCTTGATTTTCATAGGGAGAACAACCCTCCGTGAATCAGTATGCAAATATTTTTTCGGTGACAAACTTTAGGAGCTATCAATCGAAGAAATCCCAATTTAACTGTCATAAAAAATCCCACTGGGAATAAAAATTGACTGCTATTTATTGCGGTTGGAAAAATCGCAACTACAAAAGTCGAAAATAAATTTCACTATTCAATTTTACTTTTAGTGCCGCCTCTTTATAATTTTGGTAATTTAAAAGTTTTTGGGTTTAAAAAAAAACGAGTTTACATCAACCTTTTAAATTAAATATCAAGGGTTACCAATTTAGTTGTTTAGTAATTATTGTAATCAACAAACCCGGCGTAGTAGAAATTGAAAACTCAATAATAATTGTAGGTTTAACTTTTTAATATTACTGGATAGTCTTGCCTGGGGGGTATTCCATACCCCCCAGACCCCCCGGTCAGGGGATTTTGGATTCTGGATTTTGGTTTGGAGGGCGGGGATTAGTCCCCACGCGCACTTAGGCACTACACCGGGCCCATTGTACTGCCTCCGATACACAGCGGCCCCCCGTCCTGTCACCCCTCAAGCCATCCCAGTTGTAGGACAAACTCAAGTATTTTGGCAGGCGGAGTGCCACTGATTCTAGCCATGTTAGGCCAGAAGTCCCCTAGCACGGCACCTCTCCTTGACGCCAGAGCAGGACAATGACAGAGCACGTGTTCCGCTGTTGCATCCCCGACACTTGGGGTCATCTACAAGTCCCATAGTGTTGAGATGTTTATTTAGCTTGCAGTGCCCAGTTAATATTCCTGCAATTGCCCGTAGGTTGGCTCTGGACAGCTTCAAGTAGTATTTCGAATGTTTGCCAGAGGGTGTCCTTATCGCCGCCCTTGCTTGCCTGCATTCGGTTTCATTTGCCCATCTGCTAGAGTGCAGTTGTAGGGTGTATTGCTTTAAGAGAGTATCGACTGTCTTGATGGCTGGTGCAATCATCGGCTCCGGGCCGCAGGGAAGACTATTAGAGCCGTTTCTTGCCAGCTCATCCGCTTTTGCGTTACCCTCGTTATCTTGGTGTCCCTTCACCCAAGAGAGGGAAAGGGTATTTGAGTTTGATATCTCATCCAACGTCTGAATGCACGTCAGCTCCGATTGGAAAACTGATGTGTATTTGCCCAGCGGTACACTCATGCTTAGATCAAGTTCGGCAGAATAAACTCCTGCTCCTGAGCCAGCATTATTTTTTGATCCATCGGAGAATAGACAGATGTCATACTCGTGGGTCTCAATTGGATTCAGCAGGATATTGTATTTCCTGTCAAATCTGTATTTGGGAGGGATTCTATCGGGCTCAAGGTGCACTAGAGGTTCTCTTGCCGCGTAGTCCTCCAGAATCCGCAACCGGCCTTTCTCTGCCTCCCACCACTTGATCTTCATGTGCAGGAGATGGCGGTTAGGGTTGCTCTTAGACTACGCAGCTGGGGGCTGTGGAATCACAGGCGAGGAACTGCGGGCCCGGTCAGGGGTTCCATGGTTTCTTTAGAGTTTAGACTGTATAAAGCCCAAACTCCCAATTAAAAAAATCGCTTATACAGATCCAATCTTTTTTTAATGTAGTGACTTCTCTGATGGGCTCAGTATAAAATAATATCGAATCATGCGATTCCTGACTAGGAGGCTTGAGGGATGTTCCATGTGTTCTATACCCCCCAGACCAAAGCGAATTTTGCTTTGGTAGTAGGGTAATTTATTACTATTATATGATAGGGACTCCAAAAATATTCGTAGTGGAACCTAAAATCTGAAGCTACCTAATATTAAGAGTTTACGATACCCTTTTATAGGTGCAGATCAAGTTCATGGGGGGGGGGGGGAGATGTTCATAGTCTATCAATCGTAAAACTAAATATTCTACGATAAAAAAAGAAGGAAAATTTAGTGGTTTTTTCGATTATTTTTAGTGTTTGAAGTGCCATAGGTGTTGTAGTTGGTCCTTATTATACCCCCTCCTTCCCGTATATGTCCTTGATATTAGGTCATGACTTAATCCTATACTCTTGACGAGAAAGAGACTAAAAAGGACCACAGAAATTAAACAACATTCTTTAGCAAACTTTTTGCCGAAAATTTAAATATTGCTTTTAAGTAATGCCATTAAGTGTCAATTTACACTTTTCATTACTAAGGATTATTTAATTAATGACAGAAAAATTTGCAGTTTCTTGAATTTTTTATCAAAACCCTTGATATATTAATAATTAGTAAACTCTACTTTGCAATTCTTACGACGTTGTTAACGAACTTCTTATTTACTTTACTTTCACATAATCTTAATTTATCGAGATATTTCGGCAACAGTCATGGGTAAACTATGGGTAACTGATCGCTTACTGAGATTGCTTGCTCGAATTCCGTTGACTGTAGTATATGTAATCGACGTGTGTTTTGGTGGGTGGAGCCGGCCGTAGTTGTCTTCTAGCCGTGCACTGTGAGCATCATATTATAAATTTATTTAAATAGCCGAGTTTAACTTAAAATCAAAGAAATTTTAATGATTATATTTGTAATTTACCTCTTCGACTACTGTAATGATTTCCTGTGCTCTTCTCCTTGGACTTTCACGGCAGTGCGTCTGACGCCATCAGGATTTCGCCAAACTGATTTTTCCGCTTTTTGGTCTGTCGATACACAAATTATAATGAAATTATGCTAATAATTTAAGAATGCTGCTACATTAATATTGAATATTATTTCTAAATATATTAATTGAATTTTAAATTTGTCTTGCAAACCAGCAAAAGTTATTCATGGGCATCGTTTGGATCATAAAGTAGTATTATAACTCTCACTTATATTTTTTTTATAATTTTATATATTTTTTTTAATACATACAATACATTTTTTTTATATAGAATTTTATACACGTAGCCAAATTAATGCAATATAATGTAATAATATTATACAAAACATAGAAAGCTTTTGGTGATTAACTGCTCGTTAAAAATTTATTAAATCGACAGTCTAACCCTCTAATCGCATGGCTAATCTTGACTAAATCCGCATTGTCTGCACACAATTTTTCGATCCATTGTAGGCAGCCTTGGGGGGCTTAAATTTCAATTGTTTTTGGGAGAGTAATGAGGGCGATAGCTAAAACACTTTGAGTAGAAGAAATATCCCCCGATTGTACAAAAATACAATTTGATCTATTTTAGTCATTGCGGTGAGCCATTAACCGTAATGAAATTTCAGTCTGTGTTTGAAAATTAGTAATTAAATTAAACCGTGATTAAAAGTACAGTACGTGACCCTAAATATGGAATCGCATTAGTATCTTTTAATGTTATTTAAATGAACACAAAAGATATAGCGATTAATTCTCGTTCCAAGTTAGCTCAATTTCATTTCTGTAATTAATTCTGAAGAGAGATTTTAGTTATTGATTAAACATAAACCACCCGCACTGTAGGTACAATAGAAAGTATCTTTACCGTAACTTAAATGAGTTCATACAACTGAGAAACATGTAGAAACTCAGATTAGTTTGGAAAATGTACGACTGCAGAAGTTTCTACCTTATTTGCATGAAACCTGACAGTTTTTCCCAATTTGAAATATGCAAAAATTGAAAAGTTTGGGATTCGAACGCGAGGTCTCGCAGCTTCCAGCTCCAATTTTCTAAATTATAGACGACGCGAGTTTGGCCTCTTTTTATTCATCCTCGACTGTTTTGTAATTTAACGTAACACTTAATGGTTAATTATGATAAAATTGTAGCCCAAATGGGACTTGCGTAACACTAATTATTTCTGTTATGTTATTTCAATATTTTTGTTATAATAGCAGGCTTGGCCCGGTTGTGTTACGAAGGACCACTTTTATTAGTGTAATCATTTTGAAAAGTAATTAGAGCTCTCGCATTTAAATTAATTAACAAATTCTGTCGGGAATAATGACCTTAATGTTAAATCAACATAATAGGATCAGGCGGGTTGAACAAACGCATCAAACTTATACGAGAAGACTAGAAAACGGGTCACCCGTTTACTTCCGTATTTCACCAAAAATGTATTTTTTTGTTTTTAAGGGGCCAAGCTATCTTGTGGATAAAAGTGAAAACCAATCAGTTGGTCAACTGTTTTGAGTTTGTTTTTTAACATACTGGGTGGTGCAAAATAACTATGCTTCGTGGGAAGGTGTCGTTTATTAGTTATCGTATTTGGTCGTCAATCGTCAAAAAAATGTTGTTTCGTCGTTAATTTGAGCACCGTACATGGCTTTAGAAGGAAGAATTTGTCTAAAAGTTTCATTGACAATATTAATCTTCTGTAATTATTTAAATAACGCGCTGTATAATTTATGTTTGACGTAGGAAGAAGCAACATTTTTGCAAAATACGAAGGATGGTCTGAAAAGTGACGTGATTTGATGGATTTTGGGTTTGGTAAACGCCAACAAGTAATCGGATAAAAAAATATTCTTCAAATATGAAAGTGCGACCTCGTCTGCGACCTACAGATTGCTAAAAGCGTCTGAACGATTATTGGTTTGTTTGTTAAAAAAATTAACAAATTATGCCGTGCAAAATCTTTATCTACCGCCTGCCAACAACGAAAAACGTGCTAATTGACGAAGGAGCTACTTATAACTTCTTGACCTCACACTATTTGACCCCGGTAATTCTAAACAAATTTAAATTACGCTCACCCGACGTTTAAGGTTTTTTCTCGTGAATGTACTTTCTACGTCTCGAAATTGATTTATCTAACCAATTACACGTTTTTAATTTGGCGTAGTACAGTCAAATTACATAAAAAATGAAATATTCGCTTAGGCCATCAGGAGTGGGAGTAACTCCACGCTTAGGAAACCTACGTTCGTTCCATTGTCGAAATTGTCCCAATCGTTAAAACTCCAAGTTTACAAATTTCTCCATATCTGTATTCTGTATCGTGGCATTACACCATTAATTCTCATGCTGGCACCGTACAAGATTTCTGCGTCAACACACATCGTCTTGGCTTTGACATTATTTTATCACAAGAGAAATAACAAATTCCGAGTGCATTTTGAACAGATTAAGGTGAAGTGCGTTCGTGATTTATTAAATTCTTTCCTTGTTATGGCTCACTAGACCGAAACCAATAAAACTGTACTTTCTATGTATTTTCCATATACGTGCACTTTTTTTAGTTAGATAATTAATAAAACCGACATTAAAAGGACGTTCATCTTGGATCGCAAATCTAGTAGGTGTCTGGTGTTGTGGGTGGTGTAGGCGCCCACCCATTAACTCTTACCTATAATGGGCTGTTTTAATATATTACCATAACATGTAATTTCAACTGTTGCTTTCGTACCGCACAATTGGGCATAATAAGCACAAACTATGATTTTATTGTGGCGATAAATTGCAAGAACCTCTTGGATGCAACTTGAGTTCCACCGATTACCGTAACTAGGGCCACCGGAAAATCCACCTGAAAATCTGTCGGTACGAAGCTTTTGGCCTTAATTTTCTTTAGAAACACATGCCGGATCCGTTTTTCCCAAATCGGTAGTTTCCTAGTTTCTGCTCGGCATTTCTTTTTCTCTTAATTGCCGACTTTCTATTTGCCTTTTCTCACATTTTTGCAAACTAGCTCAATCCTTAAACAGTTTTTAATTAAGCCATTCCAAAATTAAATTGGTGTTGACAACTCTTATTATCATTAACATCGTGGGCGATTTAACAAGCGGGTTATTGTCACCAAATGGAGTAAATTTGAGATGCGAACTCGATGACCTCGATTTTGACGAAGAAAGTGTTAATGTTAATTTGACATTGTTTCGTATGCGTGAAAATGAAAAGCTTTTGCCCGACGAAAGTTCTTCCATTTTTCCCGAAACGATGAACTATTTCGTCGAGGTTCAACCGATTAGATAGCAAAATGCTTGACAATTTTTTGTTGTTGTGTAATAAATTATCGTAAAAATATTTACATATTTTTATTTATCTACCATACTCGAAATGTCTTGGTCATATGTTAATTGAACCTTGAACGTGAAGTAACAAATTGTAAAATAATATTATGTTGCAGGGCGGCGAGCCGGGCTCGGGCATGGACTGCCTGCAGCTTCGTCAATCCGCCGGTCCATTCCATTACCTCATCAACGAACAAGCAAAATCTTTGGTCGCCCTTCAAGAATTACAAAATGAAGTGGGTGCCCTACTTGACTTTCGGGATCTCGTTATCGAGACGTTTCCAAACTTGCGTACCAAAATGGCGAATTCTACGCCGACTACAATGACATCGCATGCGTCCAACATCCCGATCGCCGTGAGACGAGAATGGGAACCAGGAGTTAGAGTACGTCGGAAAATTACCCACAAGGACGAGTCTCGAGGGAAGAAAAGCGGAGAAATCGGCGTGCAAGATTCCGGATTTAGCACCGAAACTTCGAGCAAAGAAACGCATAGTGCGTCGTCCAGCGCACCTCCACCTTCCACGTCGGCAATACCAGAACCAAGCGAAACGGACGACGAATTATGGAACCTTTTAGACGTAATACATAGGAAAGGTACGCGTTTAAAAGACGAACTGGAGGCTCTGCACGATTCGCTGAGGGCGGGAAAAGAAAATTCCAGTCAACACAGCGACGACGATTTCCAAAGGGTTCTTTTACACGCTTCCGTGGATGACGTAAGGCATTTAAGACGGGAACGCGATTTGTTACTGGATCGAGTTGCCGAAATGGAAGCCGAACTTCTTGCCGGTCGGGTTCACACTTCAAGACTCCAGGAAGATTTGGAAAATCTCATTTGTGCTAAGCAAGACTTGGAAGAGCAATTAAAATCTGTGATGACTCAAAGTGGTGAAGTGAACACTCGTATTCACGATCTTCATACTCAGTTTGTGACTAACAAAAGTACACCTAGTTCGCCAGAAATTGTTAAAATTTCCAGTGATAAAGGATTCGGTGGTGTAAATAAGCAGCCCACATCTCAACGAAGTCGGAGAAGGTTGAGTCATAGTGTGCTGGACAGTGTTTTAGGTGAAAGTATACCGAGAATTAAAGTGCCGGATTCGAATAAAATTGGCGCCATCCTGAAGGAACGTGATCCGTTGGTTTTGCAAAAGCATTTGCTAACTTCTACTGTACATAATCAAGTAAGTTATTGCTTTATTTTCCTAAAAGTATAATAACATCGTTTAATGACAATAACTATAAATTATACTTCTATAATATTTACAAATCAACAACTTTGACTTATTTTTCTCAACCACACCGCCCGTCTTCTTATCGCTATCGGTCGATACACATTGTACGTTTCCAATCATGATGTATAAAATGTACCGGACGGGAACAAGTGGTGGAGACTTACAGGAGCGTTAGTAGCCGGATATACAGATAAATGCAAGCCCAAGTCTTTTTGGCGTCCCCCAGCAAAACTCTTTTAGAATTAAGTTGGCAATATTTTAATTTATGTTTCTTCTAGACCGAAATTCGATCGATCTGATGAGAATGATGTAATTAGGAAAGAACGACCTTGGATAATTTGTACAAGGTTCTCAAAAGTTCTCGAGTTACAAAATATTTCATATTGCAAATTGACCGAAAATGGTATTAAAATTTTATAATTTTATTCCTTTTTTTTCAGAAGATACACAATAGCGAGTTATCCTTGTAACAAGTTTAATGTTAGTCAACATGCAACAGTATAATTTCCTCATGAGTAAACTAACCGGGGGACTCTTAAAATGGAAGTAATTTGTAGAAGGCCAATTTTCAAGTTCCTCTTTTTTATTATTTTTAAGAATCTGGTATTGTTATAAATTCGGTCGGGATGTCAGATATGTTGAAGTATTTATCCTCGGCCGTCAAACTCTTCTTCCTAGCCAGACTACCACCCGCACGTTCAAATATTAAATTCAGTTTTACTTGTCATAAACTTGAATTCAAGATTAGTTCTTTTGTGCTTGCTTATTCTCCAGACCGACATTTTTAACATCCAGGATCTTTCGTCAGTCTAAAGTTGTGCGCACGTGTTTACCGACAATTGAATTGTTGTTTCATACAAACTCAATTAACACGTTCGATTTTAACTTTGTAACGACCTACGTGACACGACTGACGTTGTAAGCTTGCGACAGCAATTTATTAAAATTTAAACGCCTATTGTTTGATGTCGCAAACTTTTATTGGGCAATCTGCAATACTGCTGGAACGATAAGCGCAACTTGGTTTTAGTTGACGTAAAATCATACAATTATTGGAATCTCGTGACCGCTTCGTCGCCGACTGACACATCTTAATATTTTCTAGTTTATTCCGACCATCCATCTCAATTTACGTCAACCGCACTTCCTGGTTCGAAATCGTAGATACAATCGTCTTTCAAATTTTCAAACTCGCAGAAATATGTTATCGTACCAAGTTCAGGTCAAAATAAACAATGAAATCTTGTCAAAGTCGATGTTGTAAATCCTCCGAGTATTGAAGCATAAAGAAATACAAAGCGCGATAAATTATATACATAGCTGCACGCCGACTATTATCTCCCAAGTAACTGCATTTTATCGCAAAGCTAAGAGCCTTGCCATTGGTTTTTTTGAACCCGATTTCTCCAGTCATTATCCGATAAATTTCATTTAAACCCATAGAAGTTTGCAAATTACCACGAGATTGTCCGATTAAATTTAATCTTCCAGCTCATCACACTTCATTTGACATTTAATGTGTGGTTGAGACCACCCCGATTTCTCCTTCCGGCCATCCATTTGTACTTCGGCCCAAGGGTCGGCTGCCATCTAGTTTCTCGAGATGGATACTACTTCCAACACTACGTTCATTACAAAACACAATACAAAGGGCCAGGATTCTCTCAGATAACACATTTGTGAAACTTTCGACAAACCCTGCGAGTTATCATGATGTCTCATTGAGAATTCTTTTAATTCCCCTTTTAAAATATCTTGTTTTTTTATAGGTTTTGCAACAACAATTAGATACAGCTACAACTTTAGAACATAAATTAGATAAAGCTCGGGAAGAAAACGAAGACTTGCGCTTTCAGGTTAGTACACTACTCACTTGCCCCGCCATTTGTAAAACATTTTTTGTGTTTAGCTGGAAGATAAAAACATAGAATTGGAAGGAACCAGAGCACGCGTCCGAATGTTGGAACAACTTCAGAGGCCGGCGACAACGTCTCCCGATATCATACCGAACCTGGAGTCTGTTACTTCCGAAAGTCACGACAGATCGCGCGTGGAAATCACGACAGCCAGTATGAAAGCTATGAGTCCGCTTCCGTTAAATTTGCAATTCGACCATTCGAGTAGCACCGAGTCGGCACACGACCAGGCCGAGTCGGCTCGAAAGGGCGATAGCGGAAAAAAGAAACCCAGCAAAATTCCGTTGGTGAAGAGCTACGCTGCTCCGAAACCACCAGGAGGTAAACATAGTCCTGCACCCAGTGCACGTAGTCGTAGCGGAGATTCACCTGGTAGGGCACACTCTGCACAATCTGTACGGCATAAAAGCGACGGAAATAGTTTAACGGGCAGCAAAAATTCTTCTTTATCGAAATCCAGAAACGTCTCACTGAGCAACACGAAGGATTCGTTGACTGGCAAACTGAGAAGTGCCGAATCGCTGACCAAACTTCGTGAATCGTCGATCAATAACAGTCTGAACTCGAATCGAAGCACTAAACGAGATCTTTCGCTTCGAAGATCTTCCGGTCCAGTGAGGCGAAGTAATAGCATTAGGGATACAACAGACGGCAAGGTACGACCAAAACTTTCATTCTGGAGCAATTGGTTGAAAATTCTCGACAACGGCCCATCATAGGAGCCTTCCTTATTTTTAGTTATTTCACATCGTCTATTGTGCAGTAAGTCGTGCTTGTTTTTTTTTTATTTATGCTTTTATTGCTATGCTTGTTGATTGTACTAACTGCGTGTGTATTAGTTGCAAGTTACCTGAAGCCGTACCATTTTTTATTTTTATTTCTATTATTATTACACTCGGTTAATTTAATTTCGTATGGGATATGTGGTTGAATAAGCATTATTGTGAATAATTGTATCTCTCTTTGAAAGACCACCAGATGTCGGACTCCATATCCGGCCGCGTTTCCGCTCAAACGCTTCAGTGTGAACATAATGGAACTTTTTCACCTTCATCGGGACAATTTTAATTAAACTTTTATGTTTTTTTTAATTAACTATTTTTTTAAATATCTGCATCTAGAAAGCAGCTAAATTGCTTAAATGGACAGTTTATTTATTGTATTCGTGACCCAAAATTGAATTGAATAAAATGTAGGTGATTTGAGCAATTTAATTAGTTGAACTCGAAATCAACATAGACAAAAATTTTACGCTAAATTAGACGATTGTTCGCCTGCGAATTGTTCTAATATTCCCGCCCGCCGTTGAAAAAAAATTTCGTTTTGAAATATTTCTTCTCACGAGTTTACGCCAGGGTTACCAGATTATCAAAACGGCGAAGAAGCAAGTAAATACGCTGGCGTAATAGGAACTCCTCTTCCTTACTTTACAGCTGTATTTCTTCCTCAGGATTCGGACGCCTGTAATTTTACGTGTCCGCGATGTTTAAGAATGAGAGTGAATCAGTGTGTGCCAAGATTGCTTTTAATTAGTAGGGTAATTACTAGAATTGCCCCACATACTATATTTTGTTAAATAAACAATTAATAACAATCGCATTTTTTTGTTGCTGCTTTTTATTTTAATTTTGCTACTAACCTTTTGTTTTGCAACTTTTAAGTCGAGTCAGAGAGAAACAACCCGAATTAAACCGAGTTTTATTATTATTTTTTCATCTAATCATTAAACATTGCTTTCTAGGTGGACTCAAGCACTATAAAAGGAAAATCTCTATCTCTATGGGTTCCCTCATCATTGAACTCTGATTCTATCGATAATTATCCCGATTCTTTAGACTTAAACGAATCAGTTCAACCGGTGACCATCGAAACTTCGAGTAGTTATAAGTACCAGACCGCAAATAATTTTTTATGGAACCGACCAGAAGATGGTAAAGAGTTTTACGATAGCATCGATACCAATTTTGCGTCTAGTTTGTATCAGGAACATGGCGAAGAGATGGCCGAATGCGATTCGTTGGAGAAACAATTTTCGGACACTTCCGATAAAGATAAAAAAAAAATGTAATTTTGTAGATAAATTTTGTTTATCTACACTAATTAGCTCTTTATAATATGCATTCCAGAAGATAAGATAACGCGATTGTGACCTTTTTAGTGGATTACCTGGTTGACAAAATTTCGGAACCGTTTTGATATTTTTTATAGCGAAAGTGGTGAAAACAATCCAATAAAATGAGTAAATTTGAGGTTAATTCCAAAAATTTTTGTTTCTACGGGAGGGGATACTGGAATTGGCAAGCATTCAACCAAAAACAGCTTCGTAGGCAATTTTTCCACTGCTTAAGACCTCCGGAACTTTTCACCTACCAGCTCCCCTCCCGCAATTAAGTATTATTTGTGCCAAATACAGAAAAATTTTGTTGGCGTGGGATTCCCCTAATTTTTCTGATTACCTAACCTCAAAGTTAAGAGATTTCACCACTTTTTTCGCAAAATTCAATTTTATAGCCAAATAGCCTTGTAGCCGGCCCCTTATTTATTATGCAGAACTTGCAATGTATGCTTGACATTTATTTAAACCGTCCACTAAAAAAAAAGAAAAACAAAAAAATAATTTCGCTTGTTTGCCGTAATTTAACGCATATCCGGTTAAAGAAAAAAATGTAAATAGAAAATTATATAAAAAATTGAGCGTAAGTATTTTTAAATTGTTAAATCCTTATTATAAAAAAGTATATTATGATGTAGGAAATTTTTATATTATTATTTATTGCAGTCACTGTAGGTGTGCATTATTTTATTCGAAAAATAATTTTGTTACTTTTTTTTTAAACAAAAATAGGGACTGTGATAAGGGAAGTTTGTATCGTGTGCACATGGCGTCGACTTATAATTTTTGTTTTCTCTTTCGTACGATCATTCTTTGTCAATCTCGGCTTCAAATTGTTAAATGTTGGTCACGGCAAAATTGAACTTAACTTGCGGTTCTCAGGATTTTAATCAATTTTTGCAGTTGGCAAAGGATAATTGTACTGTAAGTCATCTTGTGTTTTAGCATTAAAGACTGGGAAAACTAGAATTTAGACAATGCCTTACAGTTTTTATAAGCAAGCCACGAAAACGTTGTGATACTTTAGAATGCTCATCACATGTGTAGCTAAAAACTAAATTAAATATGTATTTGCTTTCTTCTTATTTTTAAGTAGTGGTGTCGATTAATTTTTTTTTTTTTTTTTCAAAAAATTGTTTGTTTTTGTTGGTTTATGTTTTTATTATTCAAGTTTTAAAAAAATTTCATGTGATTGTATGTAATTATGTAACAATTTTTTATTTTTTATATTTGTTAATTTATGTAAGTATTAAAATACTGACTGATTTTCATTTATCATATTTTCTGTACATATTAATAAATATTGTTGTTAACAAAATAAAATTGCTATGTACCTATATTCCAAGTTTTATTATCTTAAACTTAACACTTGGATTTTATTTCTTGTGGGGGTCTAAGTGTGCCATTCTGACATTATCCAGGGTTTCTAATCTTTTAATTAACAATTCTACTTTTTGTGTAAGCATATATATAACTTTCTCCAATTCGAATAACTTTTCTTGATGTCTGTAACAAAAGATATTAGTTTAGATTGAACGTAAAATGCCGATAAATTAAAAATTGTTTCAAAAGAAATAAAATTTAAATATCCATCTCCGTGATTCAGAAAATATTTCGAATAAAAAATTACTTGATTTTATTTTTTGTGATCGTCAAACAAGCAATTTGTTATTCGAAATATTTTCGGTAATTACTCTGTGTATAAATAATGTTCTCAAGTATTTTACTGTGGTTTTATTTGTGGTAAAATACATTAAATTTTTAATAAGATGTTTTTTTTCCTTTGCTAACAGGAAATACATATTTTAATATTACTACGCTCCAACTCCCCTATTTTGAAAATATTACAATTTTTTTAAAATCAATAGTCTGATGTGAGTTGTAGTCAATTGCATGTAAATACATGATTTTTTTACGATTGCTATTTCTATAATTCATTATCGTAGAGAGTATTCCATACCTCCCGATGTATATTACTGTGTACTTAATCTTATAATCGGGTGCAATTTTGAAAATCACAAATTTTGCTTAACAATCCAATGTTGAAATTCCATTAAATTTAAGATCTCGTATCTTTCAATCGCACTTCTATCAATCAAAATTTTAAATCAAATAAATTAACTTTTCCATAATTACTAAAATTAACTTAAATTCTTCTAAAATAAACTAATTAATAACTAACTTGAAATAATAATTCTCCATTTCATTTTCAGTTTAAATGTAAATTTTCTTACAGCTCAAACAAAATCAAGACTAACCGACATATATTCCTATATTCTTTCGAAGATAGAAAATTTCAGTGCAATGTACATCGAGTATCGACTTCTCCTGTCTGGCAGTTCGTAGTTAACAGTAGTCATCAAGTGGAGCAACGTAATGAAAGTAATGTAATTGCCACCGTACTCCAACTTATACCGAAGTATTTTTGAGTCATATTATTTCTAATTTTAAGTTTTGCAGCTACATTGGTCAAATGTTGTTTAAATGAAAGGGTTCTATCTAAGGCTACCGCCAAGAAGAAATGTTTCCGTTTGTTAAGATCCTGTGCGAAAGAGGTAAATTAGCCTAAGAGCATAAAAATATGAGGCTATCCCGCTGATGCTGATGCAACCAAAGTAAAGCATTTTGAAAGCGCAAGAAGGAAGAACTCATCAAGACCATTACTAATGTTATTGTTTTATGTCTTAGCTTTTATTAAAATATCAAAAACGTAAATGATAAATATAATCATATGATTCGCACAACAGGGATTCGGTAGACTTAATTTATTTGGATATCAAAATTTTAGTGAATTTATCAATAAATTAAAAAATCGCCCGCGCAGGGACTTGAACCCTGGACCCTTGGATTAAAAGTCCAATGCTCTACCGACTGAGCTACCCGGGCGTCTGAAATGAATTTACAATTCTAACTCTTAGACATGAAATTATTATTAAAACATCTTTTGAAATTTCAACCATGAATCCTAAACTAATTCTAAACAGCTGATATTTTCAAAAAAAAATTAAAATGTTGACTTACAATATAAAATCTTCAATCGTGATCAGTCCACCACTCTTAATCTTAAAATCGCCTCCTGATTCACCCGAAGTTTTTCGGTTACCTTTGTTACTGCTGACGTAGTCTGCATACCGAGCTTTTTCTAAACTTTCTAAAATAATCAGTTGTAATAATAGGGAGAGAACTTATTTTAAACAATTAATTACCCTGTAATTCGGCCATTAATTTGTTGCTGTCGAACTCTCCGATGCCTGCCCTCGGATCTACGCTGTAGCGATCAAAGAAATCTTCAATTTCATCGTCGAGAAAACCGCACCTGAAGTAAATAATTCATTTAAACAGAATTTTATTCAAAATTGAAACCACGCAACTTCTTCAATGCACTCTCGAGTTGATTGATGGTCAGTTTATATTCATCCTGCTTTAGTTTAGGTCTTGGAACAAACTGACCACATCCGCATTTGTCCAAAAATCGATAGAAGCCTCTTATGATATATTCCGACATTTGCATTTCATCGGATCTGACAACCATTTCGGTTTTTATGTCCGAATAAGTGTCATTTATTATGGCCAAAAACATGTTCTGTAAATTTTTCATGGAAAAAATCATGCCAATTTGTTGTTATAATTTTTCACCTACCAAAAGTACAAAGAATACCAAAAAAATGTAAGTTATGAAATAAATTGGTGCCAAAATTCTGTTGGCTTCCTCTATCTCCATGTAGTTGAAGTCTCCCAATATACTACGCAAAAGTGTATACATCGATGTGCCCAAACTGTTGAAGCCTTCGATCTAAAAAATTTAAGAGCGTTTTTGAAATTTTCAAATTAATATTCAGATTACGTGAGATCCAAAAAATAGATAGCCGAGTTCTGCATATGCTAGGAATATAATTAAAAACATTAGAGAAAATGAAGCGATGTCCATTGAACACTGAAAAAGTAAAACTTAAATATCACACTTCTAATGTTAACGATGGAGAGTATACCTTGTGCAGCGTATTATTCAACTGACTCATTCGTTTATTGAAATTGAAATATTTGAACAGTTTAATGTTTGCCAGAAACAACAAACTAGCAAAGATAGAAACATAATTAACGTATAAAATGCTGATTAGCTCGTAATTTGCATACGTAGCTCTTCGATGAAAGTTCTTTTTATAAGCTGTTACGGATTGATACACCAGTCCTAGCTGAAGAACTATGCAAACGTATCCCATCTAAAATGTAGGTCAAGATTAGCAAGAATGGAAAAATCCCTTATTTCCTTATGATTACTATTATTATGGTAACATCAACATAATTCCAGAATATTTTGAAATAATCCATCTGGAAGTACGCAAATTCTCGTAATTCTTCTATCGTGTAATAAACTATGTAGCATGCACACAGCCATTCGCAGGCTGTAATCAAATAATCTAATTTCGAAACGTAACGTATAAGTTTCATCGTATGGAATCTATATGATGGTAATATTCCACCGGTGGGAGGAAATTCAAAAATAAGCCTGAAAATAGGTTTTGGCGTGTAGAATAAAATTCATAGGTAGATGGGTGGAATTTTACTTTCCGGTTAAAAATAGATTCATATTTCCATTATAAACTGTAAAGTCCAGGCAGACCATTCTCGTTCCGAGTGTAATCCACATGTTGTCGTGCAATGTGTCCAAGAGAAACAGGGTTTGGACCTGATATTCGTAAAAATCCTGATAATAACCACCACCATAATAAGTCGCCGCTTTTCCCATAAAAGGATAACTACCGGTTTTTCTGGAAGTAGAATATCTCCACCTGTGAATTTCAAATTTTAGCAAAGAAACTTTTTTACAGCATTTAACTGTAATACGCTGTTTCGGTCATTCCTTCGCGAAATTTGGTCTTATCTTCTACGCTATGAGTGTAGTCTCCGTAGCAATTGAGAAATAAGTCGCGAAAGAATTTATGAATTACACAGGAATTGTTTCGTACTCTTACCTAAAATATGTATATCAGAAAAAAATAGTTTACAGGAAAAACCTCTCACCATCCTCAGCCTTGGTACTCCAACAAGAAAGCTATCATAAAAAGGACGGGCTTGATTATGATTGTATGTATTATTGCTGTACCATGCCGTCATATACAAACCATTTATTATAGTACCCTTGAGATACTAAAACAAGTAAAAATTGATTTAATAGCATCCTCGGAAGAAAACTATTGATATGTTTTCAGAAAATGTAGTATGTTATTACTTTCCAAAAATCATTAACTCTTGTTATTTCTGAAAAACTAATTAATTCGTCATTCCACGTGTGAAACTTTCTTGTAATAAGCGATTTAACGATACTGCTATTCAGATAATACATTTTTGAGTCGATTATTCCAAACGAAACTAAAATTTGCAAGATACATCGTTATTTTCTTTTACTACATAAAAAAAATTTTGTCTTACCTATTGTGAGAAGTATAAGAAAAATTATATAAAAGATCATTTCTCTCAAAGTTATTTTCAAATACAGCTCTCGATTTTGATAATTCACCATTTGCAGTGTAAGCCATTTTGCTATAAAGAAAAATTTGAGTATTGCACTGTTTTTCAATTCGGTTCTTACCTCGAGCTTTCTCTTTATCTTCCGCGGTGCTTATTTGGGTTTTAGAACCGAAGGCATCATCGGGCAGAACATATTGGATTGCCGATAAATCTACTGCTCCAGATTTTATGGACGAATTCTTGCTTTTTGGAAATGAAAAAAATTTTGACTTGCTGGCATTTTTATCAGGAATCGAGATCTTGCTTGTCGAAGCTTTAGATGGCATTTCGGAAGAACTAACTATTATTTTTTAGAATGAAAATTAATCTGTGCTTAAGTAATATGGCCGACGTATTTTGTTCTATTTCAGCAATGCTGATTTTGCGGCAATTTTAATATTTCGCGCCAGAATTTAATTTCAATGAACAATTTAACGCCAACGTTCCACAAGCAAACCAAAGAAAAAGATCGAGATGAAGAGGAATGCAAAGGAAAATCTGTATTGAAATTAAATTTTCAATTTCAATCGAAAGTGTAAGAAAATTTACGCCAATAAAAAACTTAATTTGTATTATTTTATTTGCCGCAAAATCTTGATTATAATATGCACTTTTTTTTATATTCATACTTTTCGAGTAAAATCAAGATTTTATGGTACTCCAAAATTTCTAGTAAAAGATGAAAATGTTCGGGTACAACGGTAATCGTAAAACTCGGGTACGGTGTGTTGCGGTGTTCAATGATCAATCGGAACAATTATTTTCTATTCCAAACTTGTATTATATGGGGTATTACTTTTCTAACGGTTAAACTCAAAAATATGCTTGATCGTAATCATGAAAGGAATTTAAAGAACTCAGTCAACACAAATAGATTTGTACAACTTATTTTAAAAGTAATAATAGATGATACAACCTCTGGAGATAAGATATACTTCTAGGAAAATAAAACAAAGCACTCCTTTTGAAATATCTTTATTTAATAAATACATAAATCTAGTTTTTCTATTTTAAATAGTTAAAAACTTTACAAACCATTTTGTTTAAAAAATGTAATACAATTTTTATGATAACCACTTTGTATTGATATTTTTTGTGGTCGATATAATTTATCTGAGGTACGACTTAAGTTCAAATGAAGCTAAAAGCAATTGAAAGCAAAAATAACACATTTATACTTCTTGCACTCCATATTAACTCACAACATGTACCCTAAACTTAAAAACGGTGACTAAATGGCATGTATCACTTGACATTTTAATTATTGTGCATACAACTTCAAGTGTAACTCAGTTGGTTTCGTCTAAGGTATGTTGCGTAATTATTTAAGATTAATAAGCGTAAATCTTCTCGAAGCTAGAAGTTTGTATACAGCTTTAAGATTTAAGGTACTAGAAGGACTTAGCAAACAACTAAAAGCGTAAATAACACAATAAAATCAACGTCACTAATTTTTTAATATAATTTCGTCCTCGATCTCTCGATTAATTCAAAAGATATACATGCATTCTAAATAATTTGTACTATTAAATTTGCGTCCAATAAAATAAAAATAAAACTCTCGATCCACCCGAGTGCAAGATTTAGAATCTACGTTATAAAAATATAATTTTTGTAGTGTTCTTTCTTTCTAGCAAGAAAATAATACGGAAATTTTGTTTTTATTACCATTAGTTATTCAACCCAATTTGGCAATTTTTTGTTCAAAAACAAACTCTGCACAAAATTTTTCAATATGAAAAAATAATACTGATTTCATTTCTGTACATATTCTTTTATTTATGTCACTTATTTGGCATTACGTGACTATCACCTATTCAAAGAAAAAGAACCACTCTGTTTGTTTCTTTTACAAAAAAACCACCAAAGCAGGTCAAATTTTTAAGTGCTTATAGTTCGCAACACAATTGTATTCTTACAACGTAAAGATTCTCAAAGTAGCGTTTATAGGTTCCCTGCAGAAAGGACAAGAACTAAGTGCCGAAGTACAGTCAACACAAGCCACGGTATGTCCACAGGGTATAAATGCTATTCCCACCTCTTTCAAATAACATATTTTACACATTTTACATGTTGTACAATCGGAATGTTTGTTGTTGTCTTCCGTTGCTAGATCTTTGGTTTTAACTTCTTTAGGTTTTGCTACCACCGTACACGCAGTCGCTTCACTATCATCTACCTTCAAACAAGTTCTTGAATCACTAGGAACTTCCAATGTCACCGCTTCGGCTTTACTCAACACTGCGTCGCCTAATTTATTATGCACTTCCGAAATAAACAGTTCACCTTTCTGCATAGACACAAAACTACATTTTGGAAACCATTTTGCATGTTGTTCCCACGCGTCATCACCATCCTCCCAGTTGTTCAAACCGCCCCGACAATAAAAGCATACGGTCCTATCGTCCACACCTTGGTAGAAGAAACCGGCAGTTGCTAACTGTTCTGGTGTTAATTTCTTATCACTTGGCCAATTCCTAAAGGATTTTAACCTTTGATCCAGTGAAGCATACCTGTAAAAAAAAAATAGTTAGAAAATTTGAAACGAAAGAAGGAAAAAAGTTACTTACTCTTTATAGACGGGTCCGCCGTGATGTGGGAGTCCGTAGCTTCTAGCGGAAGGTAGTCTGGGGCTTTCCTGTTCTGGAAGCGAATTTGGCATTATTTGGAATGCAAATCTTCCACATACATCATGACCTTCCTCCATCGGTACCGAATCGAGAGTACTCGGAATGTTTCTGCAATCAAGACCTTGCACAAATGGACAGTTTGCCGACCATTTCTTGTGATCTTCCATAGGGTCGTCACCTTCCTGCCACTGATTTAACACAATGTTGCAGAAAGCGCAGCACACGCTGTCGTCCTTTTTGATGTAATAGAATCCAGCTTTTGCCAATTTATTTATATCCATAAACTTGACCGGCCAATTTCTGTAGGATAGGAATCTGTTAATTTCTTGTTTCATAAAGCTTCCACCATCGTCGGGTTCATCTCGCGAGTTGATGGGTTGATCTCGCGAATTGATGGGTTCGCATCTATCAAATTGTGCTGCAGGTCTATGTCCTACGAGTGCCATTTTTAAGTTTTTAAAAAAGTTTTGAATTTTTCTGCAATAAAAACACAAGAATTGTAAAAGCTGCCAACTTAAAATAAAATTAATCAATTAAAAAAGTGACTGTCGTCGTGTCGGATCCCGTTAACAGACGCCTAGCAGCAAAAAGCGACTTTCAAAGACTGTAGACGTGAAGTTTCAGAGCCATTCACTATTTCCAGCATTCCTTTCTGTACCGTTCCCCGGTCCCCGTAACCATCTAGCCCTACCACATTCTTTCAAGAGCACATCAATGACCGAGCGCCGGATACAAGAAAAAAAGCCCTAAGCTCACATTCCAGACCCTACCCGACGTTTGCAGTCGGCGATTCCCACACACACACATACACATCGAGAGGGATTATTAAAAAGGGCACCGAAAAATTATCGATTAAAAACATACGAAAATAGAAGTCGCCGTTCTTGTTTACCGAAATTCGGGTTACACGCGAACTGACATATGGTCCGGTCAAATCCCATATTTAGCAAAATAAAAACTAAAAAATGATATTTAAACAAATACTAACCTTAGTGTTTTATAAAAATAATTTAAAATTGGCCACTTATCACCATTTTTACTGTAAAATTCAAAACGGGGCCCCGTGCAGCTTTCGAACCGTGAGAAAGCTGAAAGCGGACAGAATGTTAGCTGCGTTGCCACATAAATGACTGGTAGGGCGGGCGCAACCGCATTTCAAAGAAGACCTGACCTCACGAGTGGAATTTAATCTTTTTATCGTTTCGTTTCTATAGGTTGTTGCAATAAATATTATTGTTATCGATTAAAAGTCAATTTTCCGATAGATAACAATCGAATCGTGGAAAAGTGAAGAAACGTCAAAACGGTGGGAACTTAACCTTATTCAATTCTCGCGAATAAAAATTACCGCTATTAAAAACAACGCTCTAATTATTAAAAGTATTCTCATAGCATGAATGAAAATTATAACGAAGTAGCAGGATGTTACGTGAGAGATAAGGGCCGATCACGTGTCAGCTGTGAGAATTTACATTTCACAACATCGCACAGGAAAATCAATAAAGGATAGGGTAGGGCAAGAAAGGGAACTTACTAGAAAGAACCATTGATTATTATTTACGATAAATAGTAAACTCCGCCTGCTCACGTACGCACAATTTCGTCATAACAGCATTTTTGAAAAAAAAATGTTTTTCCAAAATTTTATGATTCATGCTAATAATTAATTATTAAATAACCTTTATACAGGGTCGGTCCGATAAAGCCCACGTTTTACTAGCATGAACATTAATTGTGATGGTTATTATCGGACCACTTGATAGATAAACGGATAAGTAGCAATAAATTGTTAGATACGGGAAAACAAAAAGACTTACGCGAGGGCCATCCTCTTCAAACATAGATTCTTCTGCTTGTTGGAAAATTTTTTTATTGTAAAAATACAGAAATTACAGTCTTGGCGATCGAGCAAAATATATAATATTATTACATGCACAGAAATTGCGGTTCGTTGCAATACAAGTCTGACCAGATTTGAAGTCCTTGGTTGCGAAAACCACGAGCACCTACGAATTTACATTGAAAATGTGTGGTCTCGATAAATTAATGGCCGATGATAAAATATGAGATTCAGTTCAGCGTGTTATTTTAGATAAAGTGGGGCCTATCTGCTAGTTCTAATCTAACGGTACGGTTCTACATAGCATAGATTGCTAAAAACCACCGACAGAAGAATGCAGAAAGGTCACGTCTTCTAAACAAACAGGATCGGCTTTAAGTGGATGAAACAGTTGGTTTATTATATTTTACTGAGAGGGGGGGGGGCGAAACAAATTTACAAAGTACAGTTTGTCACTTTTGTTCAGAGAGTTTAAAAATATTTTTGTTTCTAAACAATTGAACAACGCTGTTTAAAAAGATATACTAGAACGATGTACAGTAGCACAAAAAAAGTATTAGTACACTCCTATGTTAGCAATGTAAATTGTACCTTGCGAAGACTTTTTTGTCATATGAAAATTGATTTTACAGCAATTTTTTTGTTGCAAATTTATTCACCTTTATTTTTGTTCATATACATTTTTTTTATCTTATCGCACCGTTGCTGAGATACAGTGACTTAAACAAGTCTTTGTATGCCATCTGTATGTCAGAAACGGTATGATAAAACAGAAAAATTTATTAGTCATGATCAGGGCTCGGAACTTTATGGTCTAAAAAACAATGAAATATGTGCATACGTATGCGCTAAAAAATAGTAAAATATGCAGTAAGAATTAAGATAATATTATGCAAAATTTATAAAAAAGTTTGCTTAATCTTAAAATGACAAATAAAGAAAGTTGTAACTGTTAACATTTATTGAAGAAACAAAAACAATATTAAAAATAAAGAATATACTTTGGAAAATCGAAATAGCACATTATGCAACAAGGGGATAAAGTGACCAATTTTTTGACCAGTAGGTCAAGGTTTGTTTGCACGAGGCTTTAGCCGAAGGCAGCAATTACTTTCAGGTTAAAAGTCACTTTATCCCCGAGGAGCATATACTATTTTTTGCAATTGCGAAAGGTCAAGTAGAAACTAGTAAAACTTGGTTTAATTTTTAAACGTTGTTTATAAATTAAACCAAGTTTTACTAAACTCGAAATTAAACTCGCACTGTACAAGTGGCCCGAAATCAACAAAATATGCAATTATATGTTCTTAAACCTAAAATATGCGAGTTTGTCTACAAAGTAACGAAATATGCAAAAGCCTGAAGTTCCGAGCCCTGGTCATGATCGTACAAACATTTTTCTTTTGAACACAATATTAATGAGGCACTGGAGGGTATTCCATACCCCCCAGACCCCCCGGTTTGGAGAGTTAATTTATAATTAACAAAAAGAAGTTTACTGACATTACAATAGAAGTTAACTTTTAATAGTATATTATATAACAAAGACGTACAGTGAGCTATCAATTGTAGACTTCATTTTATACGATCATAAAAAATCAATCAGGTATTATTATAAATTTTAAAAAAATTAATGAAAGAGTAAAATAGTAAAAATTGCAGAAACATTTTTGTTTTGAGCACAATATTTATGACTTCTATACTCCCCCCCCCCCCCCCGACACTTTAGTCTCAGACACTAAAACATCACTCAAACTGTGGATTTCTCCCCCCCCCCCCGAACCGTCTCTAATTTTTTATACACGTTCAGTAATATTTTTTTTAAAATATCAGTACCTCGGTAATTGTATGGAATATTATACACTCAATAACCATATAATTCGCAATTCAAATTAGTCTTTCCGCGAGTTAACAACTATTTTCCAGCCATATCTGGGCGATCTGGGGAGTAAATATCACTAATTTAACTAGACTTTATAAAAAAAAAACCTAGATTGAGTTAAAACTTGGTGATTTATTTAGTTGGATTTTTGATCGTTTGAAGTTCGCCTTTCAATCCTAATGAAACAATATACTATTATTTTTCACAAGTAAAATTCAACCAATTTTTTACATTGCATGAAATATCAGTTTGGAAGTCAGCCTTGCGTACAATCGAAGAACCTAGTAAGTCTAATGATTACATTACGAGTTGATGCATAATTCGACTTACTACTTTCTTCGATTGTGCGCTATTTTGATTTGTTTTCAATTGTTTCCAACTCATGGGCAAAAAAATTATTCGTGTCAAGCTGAATTTTCCCGATTAAAGTTAAAATTTTATAGACAAAAATAAATCAGATTCTTTTGTTTGAAAAAAGAAGTAGAAGTACGAAAAACAAAAGAGGTCTCCAACAGCATGGAATCTCATTTTCTAACGCGTCATGTATGTAATTCAAAATTATCACAATTGTAATTAGTTCCATGAACTGGACAAACCAAAAAATTAATTAATGGACAACTGCACATCAGAACAATAAACGAAGTTCAACAACATCAAAAATTGTCGTGCGTTCAAAAATGTAGAATGTGAAAATCGTAAATTCTTCACCAGCTTACCATCGTAAAATATTTATGAAGACAAATTCGTGTACTTAGGGTTATCCTATTAACACAAGAATTTATGTTTACATTGTTTAATTTTTTAAAAGTCCAAACGGTTCCTTTGACAGGTATCTTCCTAGAACTCTAATATGGATTATTTACCTGAATGAATTGAAAAATTCAGTAGGAGAAAGGAATTCCAAAGCTTATTTAGATAAGAAAGTGAAATAAGCCGCGCAGGTACATCAGGGCCCTACTTGAAATTCCTTTCTGGAAATTTCTGGTACAATTGCGAGCAAAAGTATTCGGACCCTCTTGTAAATTCTATCGCATGAAGACTTTTTTATGATATAAAAAGCGCTTTTACAGTAATACTTGTCAGTTTTTTGTTGCAAATTTCATTCCCTCCATTTTTGTTCGTATACATTTTTCTATTTCCGAGATACAACGATTTTTAAAAATATTACTCTTATATCTCGGAAACTGTGCGACTAAATAGAAAAATGTAATTAAACAAAAATAAATGGAATGCAATTTGCAATATATTGCTAATATGAGCTTTTGCCAGTAACTGTAATTTTCAGATTCTACGGAATCAAAATAATGGTACACCGGAAAATACGTACACGCAAAATAAAAAGAAGTGCGTCGACGTAATCGGCAAATGGGGAAAAGTACCCCCCGGGGAAATCCCCATAAACCGGGATGCATCGTATAAGATGGTCACGTAAATTTGACCAATTAAAAAATAATTCCACGAAATGTTAAAATAGAATTTCTATGAAGAGCGATAAAATGACGTACAATTCGTTAAACAAAAATAATTGCGTAATTTGCAAAATATGTTTACCCAAATTAAAAGTAGGGACCCACTGAAAGGTTAAAAGGTAAACAAAAATTACGCCACGAATTTGAAAAATGAAAAAATCAAAAATGGAGCCCGCTTGTTTTTGGTTGGTACGCGAGCGTGACGGCCTTGGTTAAATCATCAAATTTCCATTAATTACTGCTTAAAATCGACCTTCAAACGTATTTGCCAATCCGTGATATTTCAAAATGGTCAAAATTTGGTGTTATATAAAAACTTTCAAACACGTCAACAGTCACGTTTTTCTGTTATAAATTTTAAAAGCGAGTCAAAGCCGAGTATTTTTGAAAATAAAAGCCGAAGCCGCTTAAATTATTTTTTAAAATTACAAAAAATATAACTTACTTGTGTTTGATTGAAGTTTAGACCTTATAATCCATTTCACGAAAAATTACCAAGTTAACAAGCCCGCATCACAGAACGACTGTCTGCATTCCAAATTACAAGTGGGGGCACAGCCTTGACTTGTTTCCTTTACATGAATCGGCTAGGCGCCCCCCATTGTATGTACGTCACGCGCGATTTAAATAATAATTACATGCCAAATAATAACAAACATTTGCCTACGCAAGTACACTTTTGGATGCACTTGCACGAGCAGCAACCAACGGAAAATTTTAATATCGGTGCTTTTCGATCGGGAAAGCTTTTTTTTTGTTATGGTCACTCCGCCACCACCATTTAAAATCTTTTGTAGTTAAAGTTAATTATTCAGCGTGTTCGGTGTTCCATGGTACCGGAACGCTTTGGGAGAAAGATTCAGAACAATAGAACAATAAGCGGTTCGAGAAGTCGTCTGGAAAAGACGCGAAGCAACAAAATCTTTGTTTTACATTTTACTATTTTATTTATTTTCAGTTAAATTTTTTTCCGACTCGATTCCTTATCAAATTGCCGTAATAAACATAGTTTTATTTATATATAACCACGGGACTGCTTGTGCCAATTTCCTAGTTGCAGAGCATTGACGCCATCCAAAGGAAACAATGAACAAACAGTAACGTAATTTTGGCTTTTTCTGACTTCACACAATGGCATTGTTATTGAAATTACATTTCAAACAATAAAGTTTAGGTGCTTTCCGTTAACAATCACGGATCGAACATTTTGTATTCCAAAACAATTTCGAGACAAAATATGGAAGTTTACTTTGACATCACGCTTAGTTGCAACTTGCAATAATAAATTTTATGTGTATCGATAAATAATTTATTTCTACGAAGTGGGAACTATTAAAACCTAATGAAGTAATTGCAAATTGTTATTAAATATTTCATTACCGTTAGTCATTGAATTCTTTCATGCTTGAAAACCGCGATATCAATGACAAGTTAACAAAAATATGCAGGCAATAACGTGATAGTCATTTTGATAGGCCACGTATTGATTTGGGATGAATCAAAAAATTTTTGAAACATAAATTGGAGACCCCGCAACAGCTCGTAAGTTGAGTTACACCACGCATTTAAGATATTACCTAACAATATGTTAAAAAATTTAATATTGTGCGGTTAAATTAGTGATAGTTATGAAAGTTTTCCAAGCTGGATTTGTTTATATTTTTGTAATAATAATTATTATTGGAAATAATCGCTTATCTCAGTTTTTTGAACTTGGGTAATATTATGTAGGTGCTTACTTAATAACCCGATTTGTATTTTTTCCTACGAACCCCTATCAATAAAATATTTTGTGCAATAATATTGAATGTTTTAATATTGTGGAATATTTATTCGCAATGGTAGAAGTTGAAAATTATACAAATCCAAAAAAAAAATAAAATCAGGACCCTTCTCGACGCAGATATTGCAGATTTCCATTCACTTATCCAATAGATTTTGACAGCCATCTCCCCCCCCCCCCCCGTAAAAATAACAGAATAGCGCCTTGCGGTAGTCGTCCTGAGTATGACGTTAAACTGCATCCCTTCCCTCAACCCTCTAATAACCCGATTTGTATTTTTTTCTGCGAACCCCTATCAATAAAATATTTTGAGCAATAATATTAAATGTTTTATTATTGTGGAATATAATTATTATGGTTTGCGATGGTAGAAGTCGAAAATTGTATAAATTCATTAGAGAGCATCTAGCACCAGGGCCGTCCTAAGATAAACGACGCCCCTGGAGTACTAAAATTACTGCGCCTCTCTTCATAAGAAGGCACAAACAGGGCCGCGCCGACCACCGACAGCGCCTGTGTGCAAAACCCATTAAGCGCTTCTTTTTTTGTCGTCGTGTTTCGACATGAATGTTTTCTTATTTTTCAAATTTTGATAAATATTCAAAATAATCAAAATTGAAAAATAAAACGCGAATTAAACTTTTACATACTTTATTTTCGATATTAATTGTATTTGGTTTATTTGGATTACTTAATAACTTAAATATTTTTATAAACGTGCATTGTGAAAAATGTTTAAGCATAAAAAATAAAAGATAAAAGAAAAAAAAAATAAAAATAAAAGAAGGCTTGATGCGGCCGCATCTTGGCATCATAGCACCGCACTTGCACGACCCTCTGTGCACCTTGCACCCGCACTCTCGATAAAACATTTGTTCAATTGTTTTGGTTCTCTCGCTTGCATTGCGTTCATAAACTCACCCTCACCCACGGCTTTTGATTTTGACTTTAACGCAGAGCTCATAATTAATGTAAACTAAAATCTGAAACGTAAACATTGGGTCAATTCAAATAGTGTAAAAATAATTTCAATGATTGGCGCTGGTATTCCATACGGCGCCCCTATTGCCTTGGCGCCTGTGTGCGCCGCACACTTCGCACACATGGGCGGTTCGGCCCTGGGCACAAATACAAAATGTAAAAAGTCAATTTATTACTATTACACCAAACAAAAACATAAAATTCATACAAAATTAAAAATTATTTTAAATACTGCGTATTCAGAAAAATTGATAGGAACAGGAGGATTTATCGCCTGTGTGCTGAAAATGAGAGAAGTCATTTTGAAAATTTATGAATTTCTGGGAAAACTGTAAAAACTGGGAAAATGTATTTGACCAAAGTTGTAGCTAGCTAAATTCCCTATCCGGTTTGAGTAGTCAGGTTTTTTTAAGACGTATCGTTTAAGAGATGTGGGATTCGCAAGAAAAAAAAATAAAATCTGACTTTTTTTAACATTTTTCCTTTAATTTAATTTATAACTCGAAATCGGTTGATTTTAGACGATAAGGGGTTATAAGCTAATTTGTAGATAAACGAATGATCTTTAAAAAAGTTCTAATCCATTAAGCATAAAAATCAATAATATTGGAGCTATCGCCGTTTGAAATCAGAAATTTAAAAAATTGTTTTAAAGGGAGTTACCCTTCAAGGGTTTGGACTTAGACAAAAAATTTATTTGAAAATTGGTCTTAGAAAAGTGTCCACGATTACGGGGACACCCGGTATATAAAATATTCATATCATTTAATTTGCTCTCTTCCAAAGAAGATCGTAAATATTTTTTTATCCTTCTTAGGGCTGGAAAAGATCAAAATAAAAGTTGTCGTCTCCAAAAGACTTGCGCCTCGGGGCTGTAGCTCATTTAGCCCTGTGGTTAGGGTGGCCCTGTCTTGCACACAATAACAAAAAAATAAAATCAGGCTTTTTCTCGACCCAGATATTGTAAAATAATTTATTTTTATTGACAAATTTCTAAGATTTCCATTCACTTATACACGAGATTTTTACAGCAACTCCCCCCCCCCCCGGTAAAAAACAGAATAGCGCCTTGCGGTCCTGGGTATGACGTAAAACTGCATCCCAACCCTCCAATAAAGGCTTGAGACATTTCGGTATTTTTTTCAATAGGTCGGAAGTAAACTCAACATTTTTTTAAAAGCAGTACGATTTATTATTAGGTATATTAAAATTTAAAATTAACGGATTAATTAAGCAGCAAATTTAAATTATTTTCATTGTTACACAATTGCAGCAATGAGAATTCAAATTTTCTTTTGAAAGTCTCTTACCTGTTTATTTATTGTGGTTTTGTTTTATATTCACAGCCGAACTAGCACTGTCATTTATTTTTTATATTGCATATTTTCTCAATATTTCATAATATTTTAATTTTAATTTTAAAAAATTTTACTATGTATATAGAAATAACTCACAAATGAAATTTTCTACAGATTTTCACAAAATCTTAAATTGGCCGCTTCTTGTATATTCTATGCTCAACATAGGTCAACTAAAATTAAAGTAGATAAAATTCTGCGTAAATCTACAAAAAAATTATTGTCCTAGTTCAGCTAGTTTCCGAGTTATAGCCCTTCACATAACCCCCATTTTTATTGATTTTTGCCCAACGCGAAACTGGTCTACAGATAAATGAAATCAGACTCAATTATCTGTAAATTTACATATGGAACAAATTCGTTATTAGCTGGATATTTATTAAATTTTTGCAAGTAACTCAATTTCAGTGTGTTTTAAGCGTAATTTTAATATTGTGTCAGCGATGCACTGCAATTGAGCTATGTGCAAAAATTTCATAAATGGCAAAAAGGGTCAAAAGGAAGAAAGTAAAAAATAGTTCATGCTTAGATTTACGTAATATTATTGAGTCTAGTTTCACATATCTGTAGACTACTTTTCATCTAAATTAGATAGACAATTTGTAAACCAAAATTTTATTTACTACTCTTGAGCCAATTTAAGATTTTTAGAGTTTTAGAACCTTTCATGACAAATTTTCCCCTGAAAACTGAAGGCATTTCTTTCTCCCTCCCCGCAGATTTCTTTTTTACTACGAAATGACTGGATTAGTTACAATAAAACTAATTTAAAATGTTAAATTTATAAATTAATAAATTAAATGTCGTGTTTCGAAATGCAAATTAAAAACCATCGATTCATTATTTTGTAAAATAATTTTGGAGTTTGGATTTTGTTTATTTATCACATTGTATAAAGTTGTTAAGTTTTGCTGTATAAATAAAGGTGGGAGAAGTAAGAGTAGGACTTGGATAGGACACTGAGTTAGGCTCAGGCCTTGGCACCAAGGGGATAAAACACCATTCCGCAATAATTAAAATTGTAATTATTAAAAAAAAAGAAAGTTAAGTTGCGTTGATGTTTTTTTTTATTTATTTTAATATAATTGAAGTAAAGTGCTAATAAAACTGAAGGAAGTGGAAAATTTTAGTCGATGCAAAGGTGCATAACAACGCAGCAAAATTTGTTTGAGGCCAGCTGAGATGCCAGGTGCGGTCCAACGCCACACACAAAAGTAACAAAAGTGAGCATTAAATTTTAATTTACAATTTACAAATTTACAACCCAGCTTAAGTATAATTTATAAATTAAGCAAATTTTATAAAATTCTGAAAGTTGAATTTTTTATTGAAAAAATATTTAACCTGAGTAATAATAATAACTTGTCGGTTCTGGTTCGGCTGTAAATATAATACAAAACAATAGAAAGCAGGTAAACGGTGTTTTAAATTTTAGTATATTCAAATATCCCGCTTTAATTAAATTTTACGCAATTAATTAAAACATTTGCAAGTAATCTATTTTTTCAGAAGTTCTTTTGTTTTGATATTTTTAAAATCATTTAAAAAAATTCCTGTTTAATATTTTGGTTAGACCTCTTCTACGCTATGTTTATCAAAATATGAAGAGCACGGTGGTTCTGTCATGTGGTTGACGTTTTGGTGAAGGAAATATTGTAATTTATAAACAGGAAATGAGTCCTAGAAGACCTTCCCACGCATTAAAATGTCGAAGAATAATAAAACGTACCTTCCATCTGGAAATAAATAAAAATTGAAGATGCTGTGGGATGCATATTTCCTCGACTTCGACATTGGCGAGACATTAATCAGGTTTTCTCCAAGTATTATGACATACACTAATTTGTTTTTACAATTACAGAAATAATTATGTGACACATTTAATTACATGCCATGACGAGGATAATTAAATAAACACTGAATTATATAATTATTAATTATTATATTGATGGCATAGACAGATTATTTAGAGTCTTTTAGCGCCTTTTAAGTACCTGGCCGTAAATTATACCCAAGTACTCACTTTTGAATGGACCCTAGAGAATTTCCAAGAAGTTTTATTTATTGCCTTTGTGGACCAGAAAGAAGATTTCTCGCCCTGATTTAAGGTAACCTAAAAATATAATAAACAAATCGTTTATCACTTTTGTGCGACTTTTGCGCAATATTTGGCCGTATGACCACTTTTATGTCAATACAAGCAGCATGAGGTACCACTTAAGGTGATGAGGCAAGTTGTTTTTAATTAACAATTATTATGGCTCCGTTACGTCATTCTCTAATTAATCGGAAAAGTGGGAACTAAAAATATACACTCGACTTTTAAATAAATGCAGCCCGTATAATCGAAAACCGTACGGTTCTCCTTTTCTCAAGCTTTTCAGAATAATTTTGAAAACATAAATATTTTTAAAATTTAAGCGTGGGAACCGATCGTTAAGAGACCAAAGTTTATGTTATGAGGAAGTCCAAGGTCCTTATCTACATAGTCAATTTTTTTTATGCTAATTGCTAGAATTTAAAGTAGAGCAATTTTTAAAACTCTCAGAACAAAACAACGTCGCTGCTATCGTCTCATCTTTTGTTTCTTAAGTTGTTTTTCTCATTATATTGTATATTCATTTTTTGAAAGAAGACGAGAGTATATTTGATTCGTCTCGAGCGTTCAGCGATATCCGCTCGTACATTACATAAGATTAGTGCATTTCCGGTCTGCATTAGTGTCGCCATCTATACCGACTTAATAGCCGGCTTTATTATAATATTATATTTAATTTACATATAATTGTATGCCATTAAGTTATAGCGACACCTTTTTGTATTAAACAATTTTACAGGAGACGTAGATACATAAATACGGGCGAATTAAAAATAAAGCGCATGTAGACAACGCTATGCATTTGCATATTCGCTACGCAATTTTACTTATGCTATTGAATAGAGAATAGATCGACTTGGAATATTAAAACGCAGTTCGGTGCTCTTTGAATCAATTGGTGGAACCGCATAACTTGATGCCAAGTTATCTTCAGTTTTAAAGATTCTCTTCGCTCGAATTACTTATAATTACAGTCATTCATCGGAACAGTTGTTGGTTATGATTAGTACCCATCGCCATCACCCATCTGTTAAACAAACGGAACTCGTGCGAGCAATCATCTAATGGTTACATTGCACCTGCTTCTTCTGTATTGGAACCGTTTTTATAATATCGACTCGAAAAGCAGCCTAACCAAGGCGGCAAAGCTGCACAGTATCATAAAAGAACAGAACATACAGGGTGCAACAAACTCTATGTGATAACTAATGAAAAAAAACAATAAGGAATAGAATTTAAATTTGGAGTAATTAAAATTGAAGTGCCCATTCGAGATACAAATAATTATCAAGTTCATAATTTAATACATACTTGTCAAATTAGGATTACTTTTTACAATTTTATCAGGCTAAGGAGGCCTGATAAAAGAAAACACACAATATGATTACGTGCCCCCCCCCCTATTTACTAGGAACTAATATGACCTCTTTTGTCTTTTGTTTATATTTCCTTCCGTGAATACCAAACCCATGTTTTGAAACTGCATTCCATAATTGTTTATAATATTAACGCAAAGCGAATGACAATTTGATAAACAATTAATGGTCTTTGTAAACAAATATAATGAGTGATTGTTTAACGTAATTAACGTGCTGGTATGTAGGAGTTCCATCAGATACGCTGGAAAAATTATCGATTAATTTTTATCATTTGAGCTGATAGAAAAATAACTGAAACTGCGGTTTTTTCTTCCTTAATTGGCTCCTCGTTATTGCTGGATGCATGGAAATTCAAGAAAACAATAATTATGCATTCATAATTGGTAGCCGATGATTAATTCCTGTCGGTTTTTGAATAACTTAAATAAATCTCGCATGACTATGACGGTCACTTTGATAAAGTATCGCATGCATGTACTGACACATTCAATCTCAATGAAATTCCACGATTGTCACTTTATCGGTCTAGGAATGTACATAATATATTTTAAATATTTACATACCAAAATTTAAATTTCTATTTTCAGTTCAAAATTTAAAATTTAAAATAATCTACAGGAGCTCTAGCTCATTTGTTAGATTCATCTGCAGTACAACCGAAAATCCGGAGGCAAAGAGATTTTTAAATAAAAAAGAGAAATAATAATAAATAAAAAAATTATTAGAAGAGAAAAGTGTCAACTGTCAACTTTTGAAAGTCATGGCAACTCATTTTTAAAAATCAGAAAATTAGATTGCACAACAATTTTTTATGCAAAATTGTTCACTTCCGCTATAAGTTATGTAAAATAGTATTTATTTTTGAAACGTTAGATCATCCAGTTTTATGCAGTTTTTTCGTCAGAATTATTTGGAAAGATGATGCAAGGATTATTTTGAAATTGCATCTCATGTGGGCGACATAAACAAAATACAGAATAAAACAAAACAAAAGAAATGTAGGTGGGTCAACTGTAATATTTAATAATAGGTTTAGATGTAGGGGATGCGGGGGCAGTTTTACAAAACAAAATATAAGACACGTTTAATCACCATGTGATGTCATGTTTTGGTCGAAATAACAGGCGAAGGGGAAATAAAAAATATTTACAAAACAATTAAAAGTCATTCTGTGATTATGTTATGCTATGATGACCGAAATTGATCGAGCACACTTCCGCAATAGATAACATGCAAATGTCCCCAATTTATGCAACAAATTTGACCGCACACTGTAATTTTCAAGTGACAAATTACAGAAGTTATGATTTGAAACCGTTATTGTTGTGTCTTGCTCGGAGTGTCAGATTTTATTTTTTTACTTACTAAATTTTTTAATACTTTTATGCCTCGTAAAATTTGTTTGTCCTCAAAACTTTTATTGTTCTGAAATCTACCGATTGATGAAGCGAAAATAAAAATTAATAACCATAACACAGCATTTCAAAAATTTTATGACTAGGCACTCAAATTTTTATTATTTTTTTATTATCTTTACACAAAAAATTATTAGTTTGTTAATTACGTCTCACTTCTCTATTTTATTGCGTTCAACTTAATTTTTTTAATTTGACGTTGAGTATGGAAAAAAAATAGCATTACAAAACTTATCCTAATCCAAAATTTTGTATTTTTTTGGCACGTAAATTTATGTAAATGTGTGCATTTTTTATGGAATATCATAATCCAGTCTATTATTTTTTATGAAATAGTTAAATTATTTACAACTAGAACAAGGTTTTAAATGTGCATAAGCTGGTACGGATAAATACATACACACATACTAATTAAGTACATACTTACATACATATCTAGTTAAACTGGAATTACTGTTGCGAAAAAAGTTACGTGCTTATTTGCAATTTACGTCAATTTACTTGTTTTTAGTCGGCCTTGCAGTTGTACATTTTGAAAATTTCAGGTTTCGAAAGCTGTTATCGTCGTCAGTTGGTTCTCGCGTTTAGGTACACAAAGAAAAATTAATTAAAAATTTTGAGTGTGTAACAAAGGATAACATTCGTGTTCATTTAATCGTACCCCGTGTGGGTTTATCTCGTGTAATAATTTTGATTTATGTAATATAATGCATTATTTACGTGTGGGAGATTAATCGAACGCCTAGGTGGGCTTCATCTCATCGATTGAATTTGATAATTTCAATTTATCAGCTAGAACAGAATTTTAAGGGTTTTATTTAAATATGGCGGTTTTTATTAGGAACATTTTTTGAATAAGTTGCCCAAAGAATCTTTGGAGGTTAAAAAGGCAGATGTTGGATAGGCAGGTGTATCGAAAAGTATCAACACCAGGTGGTAAAACATCTGCAGTGACCTGATGCCTATAAACGTAATGATCTTGGTTCTTGACCGAAGAGTGTCTTTATACTTTATTGTAAGGACGAAGACTTCCGCTTTGGCATGAGCCATTTCAACAATTAGTTCGTGTCTATTAATAGTATATCTACTTCTCGAATTATCTATTGTTGCAATTCAACAAGTTTTGGAACAAACGTCTTGGAAAACAATAAAAAACCACTCGGGATTAAAAAGTGAATTGTTCTACTAAATTATGATGATCTGGTGGAATTTTACACTTTAATATTTACACCAACCGTGCCTACGCGCGTAAATAGCGCGCCAGTCTGGCACCAAAAATTATCTCAAGATTAGATTACAATGATTTTTTTTGTAGTATTACGACAAACAAAAAACACCGAGTAAACTTTGGTTTCCTCATCAAATCAAACGTCATTTCCGGTTTATCACCATTAGTTTTACAAGAATTATGACACCAAGATCGTATCAGGCATGTCATGCCTATCAAGTATCAAATATTGAAGTTGCTGAAACTTGGGCATAATATGGTAAGCACATCATCCAAGTGGATCCAAACATGATTTTCTAAAGTTCTACCCAGCACACTAGACTTTGCATCTACTAGCAGGGTTAGCACCACACTAGAATGTATTATACAATTATTGATTGATTTTTCTCTTCGACTTTTTTCTGGTTACATTGTTAACTCTTAATTTTTATAAATTAAAAGTTTGAAAATTATACCAAAGTGTAAGTGGTTGTTCAATAATTTAAATACAATACTAAAAAATATAATACTATCGCTATAATACCAAACGAAAATTAAAAAAAAAATATAATCTATTTGTAGTTCAAAGTATAATTTATTGATCTTGAAGTTTTTGCACGATTATAATACTTTTACTTTTTTTATTATTTATTATTATAACAAAGAAAAAAAAATGGTGCCATGCTGACTGATCAGTCAGATCAATCGGATCTGACTAACAAAATCTGTGTAGGTTTAAAATCTACTTGATTTGATTTAATTTAAATAAAAATATAATTTTTTACATTTCAATCAAGCCAGGGTATGCTTGACGAAAGAAATTGTTCAATTATTTGAAAAATTATCGAAAGAAATTTTTTGAAAAAACGACTAAAATAAGAGATTTATTTTTATAAAATACTAAAGAGTAAAATTGCTTTAAAAGAAATAAACAAAAGCATTTTTTGTTTTTACTAAGAGAGCGTCCATCAATTTTTGTAATTTTTGATCTCTTCCCCCCCCCCCTCTTCAAAATAAAATGAAAAAAAATTATATTTGATTTTTAAATTTAATATAAAAAATATTTTACGTTTAACTTTAGTAAATAATACGTCGAACCCCCTCCCCTCCCACGCAAGGGGCCGTAAAATTTCCAATAAAAAATCCTTTCCCCCGCCCCCTCACCCCGAACTCCTACGTAATTAATGGACGGTCCCTTATTCTAATTATCATTTGGTTTGATTTATATTTTCTTTAAAATTAGAAGGCTCTAGGGGTATAAGTATGGAGAATTTTGCCCTTGGAAGATATTTAAACGATACTGGGAGGATTTTTAGGTACTAATAAAATAATAAGATTCTGAAAGTTTCAGATCTTCATTTCAACCGGTTTTTCAGAGTCAGAAAGAATTTTTTTTTAAATAACACGCGAATCTATTAAGCTAAATTTTGGATATGTTTTGGGGGTTGATGGTAGCTTCTAGGAAAAAAATTGAGAGCTGTATGGGTTGAAAGGATCCTTGAAAAACGAGACATTTTTGTTTTAATTTTAATTTTTAACCGTGATACAATTTTGTCACAATTATGAAACTATATTTTTTTGGAATCCTCATCTATTTTTCTATAAAATCATGAGTTTTTCAAATTCAAAAAAGGATACGCCATAGTAGAAAAAATAAAACCACTCTGTACCTAAATATTGACTTTATTTCTGTGTTCTTAGCGGTAATTTGGTTTTTTATTGATTACTCGCATATTTTGAATTTATTTAAAATACTCAATTCATATTCATAATTAAACGTTAAAGTTTTTAATTTCAGTTATCACTAACTAAAATACTGTTATATAATATAAAAAAAAACATATTGTTACGAAAGAACGTTTAATTATATTTGATGACTAATGTATGACGTCGTGTATGATGAGTCAAACATGATGAGTCATGTGTGATGAGTCATGCATGATAACAGCATTAGTCATTCAATTATCGCTGAATTTACAATCTAGAAACGCACAGAAGTGAATAGAAATTAGGAGGGTTATAGAATTTTCTGGAATTCCAGTTTTAACGTGCAAGTGTTAACATAAATAAAGTTGATAAACGATATACCGAGTGTTTAAATAAATCCGGACTTAGTGTTAAATATAAATTGTAGTGTAATTTAGTTTAGTGTTAATCTTAGTGTAGCAATTGTTTTATTGTTATAAACTGTATCTGTAAATATTTGTATTAGCCCTTTACAAATTAAATAAACGTTTTAATTTTCGTTACAATATTTTAACCTCCCACTAAGAAAATTGAAAAAATTTGTTTTTTTTGGGAAAACTTTTAAACGGCTATATCGATCGATTCCAAAATCTAATCAGCTCTTAAGTAAAAAGTGTTTTTTAACAAATTTGTTGAAGAGAGATTTCGATTTCGATATTTCAAAAAAAAGTTTTATTGAACTTCTGCTAGCGCCTTTATTCATCCCCTCCCTCTTTTGGGGTAATCGATGGAATTTAAAGTAAAATTTCTATTGCAAGTAAAAGTAGTAAATATTTTGAAATTCATGACCTACCCGAACGGATAGCAGAGAAAGTCAACAAAGAACAAATAGTGCATCTGCACTATTAAAATAAATGGGATAAACAAAGAAATAAAAATAAAAATTTTTTAACTTATCTCCTTGTTTTCATATTATTAAGTGTGGCTTTAAAAATAATTTTTATCTTTATTGTATTTTTATTGACGTAATTTAAACAAAGCAATAAGTTTTATGTTTTTAGAACAAAGAAACAAAATTAGCAATAAATATTTATGGAGTCTTCATTTAAATGCAATTACGGGTATGGTAGAAGAATTTCACGAAGAACGGTTACAAAATTTAAACGGTTTTTGGATTCTTTGTACAAATTACTGCGGTAATAAGCGTCCGTACCTTCCAGGGGTGTAATTACATTCGATTATGTCTTTTTACGCAACTAAAACTTAATGTTTTTTGTCAAATTTGTTATTGAGTAATATATTGGATCACTTAAAATTCTTGATTGAATTACGCGTTTAAATCAAGTGGAGTATAAATTGGGTAGCTTTTTAAAACTTTCCCACATAGAAGTCGGAAAATCTATTATTACGGCAGGTTTACAGTTCTACCTCGGCAAAGGTCAACCAGAACAAGAAAATTATGAACAAATATGAGGCGGCTAATCAACTGCTCAATTATAGCAAGTTGATTTATTCCTAGTACTTTTTCGGTATACCAGCAAGTCCGTTTATGGAAATTTACAAATAAGTACATTAAATTTTAATTTTGGTTCGGTTCTGCAGTAAAAGAAAACTAAACAGTTAGTTAATCGGAAAGTTATGATTTTCCAGTTTGAATTTTAAATTCGCGGTATAATAATAGACAGCCGACTCGTCCACGTATCTTGCGTATAATGCAGAATGCTTTTCGCCTTCTCTTTAATGATCATTGCAACAATAGGACCGTGGGTTTAGAACTTCCCGGAAATGACTGTACTAAAATATCTTGAAGAAATACATATATTGAATGGTCTAAAAGAAAGCTAAAGAGCGTAGTTCGGAATTTCGAGCAGCGGTACTTCCCCTAACACCGAAATAACCGCGAAAAGATTTTATTCTACCAACCACCGATTATCTTAAATTTTCATTATTATGAAAGCAAGTATAACATGGAAGAATGTAAATAAAGTTCGATAATCTGTCGTTCGATTAAAATATAGAAAAATCCGGTATTATAAATATTATAAAGTAAAACAACTTATGCATGTGCATCCTGACCTAGGCTAGATTGGATTTACTATATGTCATAACTTTTCATCACTAAAGTTTTCCGAAAGAAATCTCCCAAAATTTTAATGGAATAATGGTATTCGAAATATTTGAGATAATTTATTTACATAATCATCGGTCAAATTATATTTTTGGTACAGACTAATTTTAGGATTTCTTTAATTTTTGTGTTAGTAACACTAACGATTACGAATAAGTATAAAAAATGGATAAACAATAATAATTGACGAACTTTAGTCGATTGTCCTCTCGATAGATTTAAAATCTTCCATCGATTGAGTAGGCATTGTTTTAAATTCTTTGATAATATCTGCATTTTATTATAAAATCAGTTAAGATAAAATATGCAATTATTACAAAAAACTTTTAATTAACATACAATTGCATTTTAGATTGCAAACGAAGTACCAGTGCTCAGGCGCGATTCGTGGCAGGGTGCCAGCGTACCCGGTACTTTCACAATGTGTATTATTTTGAAATAAAATTACTGAAGTTTGGAATAATGAGAAAAATCTTTGGTAACATGCCAATTCTGTGCTCCTATCATATTTCGACCAACCCTGTATAATATAATAATTTGTTTGCATCGCAGGTCAACTCTCGTGCTTATCTTTATTTATCCGTATCGCTGGCTTTAGGGTTGTTTTCCAAGAAATGGTAGATTACATTCTGATCACCAACTACTTTGGTTACAGTAGGGATTAGGATACTAACGGGACATAGTCCTTCCTAAATCTTCTTAGAAATAAACCATAAAAATAAAAACTTTACACATTTATGTAGACTTGTGGAGTACCGCAGGGAGCGCTTTTATTTTTTTAGATGGTTTTAATAGGAAAAATACCGATGGCGTATTTCAAAGATTTTCCGCTTTGTTAAATCGAAAAATTCTAAAAATAGAATTATTTTGAGCGATAAGATTATTAAAATTAATATAATATATTGGCTTTATTAGGTAATTTAGTGTTATCGATATAATTAAAATATCGAGAGAGAAATCAACACAAATAAAACTAAAAAAGATATTTTTGAATCAGCCAGAGAGATTCGTGCTATGTATTTTTTGAGGATATTTTGAAAAATCTAATCTATTGATTGTAAATTTTTTATTTGTTTCGGGTAGATATGAACGTACTTATGTATTTCTGAGTGCATTTTGCGCAAACATACGGTGTTATCAGAAATTAAACAACACTTTTGTAACAAAATTAATATAGTAACTTGATTCAAGTGTGGAATATGTAACAAGTCAGCCAAATTTAGGTTAAAAGTTGCTTTATGCAGTTTATTTTTCATTTTTGCCGTCTAAATACAATCTTCTTATCATTTCAAATAAACAAACAAGAAAAAATAACGATAATATTTACAGTTTGTACTGTAAAAGTAATTTGCAAGTTTACTTGCACTACTAACTAGGATGCGATTTCTCTTTGTGAAAGTTCTAGCAAAAATTGTGAAATTAGGTCGCTCTAATCAATATAATACAATTTGTAAAGAATTATATAAAAACGGAAAAAATTTTGAAAATCAACAATTTTTGTCTGAAACTGTTGTCGACATGGGCGTCCACGTAAGAGGGGCAGGTTATATCAAGTTTAAAAAAATTGCATATAGGTGTGTAGTTGAATTTTAACAGTAGGTTGTCTAGACTGCAACTTTTAAAATAGAACAACAGGGAAATACTGAAAATGTCTGGATACCGGATCCAATGCCGGTGTTCCTTGAAAACTCAGTTCATAAATATTTAAGAAACGATTAAATCGCTAAAGGAATCGGGAAGTCCACAGTTCAACCACATGACCATAACTTGAGTGCAATTAAATCTTTTGTTTTAGGTTTACATTTTTTGAAATTTGAAATATATTATAAAATATTCCAATATATTGAAACTTTGTACCAAGGCAGTGGACTCAATACTTGCAATATCAAAATTTTAAGAAAATCAAAGTTCAAAGTATGCATCATATAAATAAGGGTATGAATCATGAAATAGATTATTATAATATTGTAATATATGATAATTTTTATTATTTGTACTTTCTTGTAAGTAAATAAGCTTATTACCATACAAGGTGCTTTTTCAAAATTTACTTTATACAGACTGCAATTTAAATGTTATTGTAGTCAAACGCAAAACGATTTCACTTTTTAAATTTAAATTTTTGTTTAACCGATTTTCCAATTTCTCAACCAAAGGTTTACTTCAACAACAATAATAATAAATTATGACCCTCGAGTTTATTGCAACTTTATAGTTCTAGGATAGGCAACACATTTAACAAATTTTAGTTCCCAATTTGTTCATACATGTCGCCAGTTAAGATGGTAAATATTTTTAACTATTTCAAAACAAATCCAATAGATGTCTCTGTCGGTTTTCGAACTCCCTACCTGCTTTTAATAGTTGTTATAGGCGGGGGGGGGGGGGGGGTTGCACGGTATATAGAATATAACTTTTAATTCATATGTTTAATCTATTTCAACTGAATACAGAAACTTTAATCTACATCACAAATACTTAAAATTATTTCAACTTTGATCAGAATTTTGGGAAGCGAGATTTTCTCACCGAATCTATCGTGTCCAACTTTTGTAGTAATATATTAACTTTTTCAGTTATCGATATAACCATATCTTCTATTTCGTGCAGTTTCTCTTCTTGCCTAATAAGTAAATCATGAAAACTAAGAACATCGATGGTTCGGATAAAATGCATACAACAAAAAATCGTCGATAGTAATAAGTTCGGCGCCTTTAAAATCAAAAGTATTGGACTTTTGCGAGGAATCTTCCAATTCGGCGAGCAATGTGTTGATATTTGCATCGAGGTTTTCGGCGTTAGGATCTATGTGGTAGCGATTAAAGAAAATTCGAATTTCAATATCAGTGAAGCCGGATCTACAAGAAAAGACGATTAAAACGAAAATTTAGGATCCAAAACGTTCACCTTTTCAAAGCGCCTCTTATTTCTTCAACGGTTATTAAGTATTCGTTGCGCTCCTTTGCAGTTTTTGATACAAATCCTGGACAGCCGAGTTTTTCAAATAATCTGTAGAAACCTCTTTTTATGAACTGCGACATTTGAATTTCATCTGGGGCGACGGCCAACTCCACTTTGACTTCCGAGTACGTGTCATTGATTATGGCCAAAAACATGTTCTACAACCACAGAAATGGAATACTCCGCTGGACAAATTAAAAATAATCACCAGTAGCACAAAAAATACGACGAAGATGAAAGAAAAAAAATAAATTGGTGCCAAAACTCCATGAACGTTCTTCAAAGCGGAGTAATCGAAATCTCCTAATATGGTTCGCAAAAGTGTTACGATAGCAGCAGAGAACGTTTGAAATCCTGCCACCTGTTTCGAAAATCTTGTGTTATTTCGACTAACAAACTACGTGCAATTACCTGAGCTCCAAATAGAGAATATCCGAGTTCGGAATAAGCGATAAAAACAACGAAAAACATTACAGAGAATGCTAGAATATCCAATGCGCACTAAAAAAATTGAAATTTAGTCTGTCAAAAATAAATTGATGGATTCCATGTCAAAACATCGAAAACATTTTCGAGGATGTTTTTATCTTCTTTTTTTTTCGGTGTTTTAACGTGCGATTCGATAAGCCAACTTACTCTTTGCAATGTGTTATTCAATTGCCCGAATGTTTTATTGAAACTTAAATATTTAAAAATTTTAATGTAGGCCAAAAACAGCAAAATGGCCAATATATTATTTAGATGGTTCTGTAATACGGCCACGTATTCAAAATTTGCATACTCGGAAGTTTGTTTTGCATTTATCCTGAAGGTTTCCTCCACTCCGTAACTAAGCAATATTGCGTAAACTGTGCACGTGTAGCCAAGCTGGAAAACATTGGCGTAATCAAAAAATATTGACGGACGAAAAATATTTACGCAAACTATGATGATATCTAAATAATTCCAAAACTGAAGTACATACAGAACACGAAAATACCAAACTTCTCTAATTTCTTCTAAAGTGTAGTATATCAAGAAGCCGATGCATAACCATTCGGCTGCTCGTACAAAGTAATCCCAGTTAGTCAAATAGCGTATTAGCTTCACCGTCGTGAAGGAATAACTCGTTAAAAAACTCGTGGTTAGAGGAATTTCGAAAACCAGTCTAAAATGCAATTGCTTCTTTAATTCTGTGTCGGCATGGAAGGGGAAGTAGAGATGCTAAACGGGATGAACCATTAGTTTTTCTTATTTATCGTCGATTATACTTGAGCATGCGGATTTAATCAAATCAAATTCGGGAAAATGGTTTGGTTTCCACTTAGCCTCTCTACTAGGAGGTTTAAAAACGAGTTTAAAGCCTGCCGCACACGATTTCTGTGATAGATCCCGTGCTAGTTTTGCTGATGGTTTACGTGCATGTTTTCAGCGGTAACCAATGATAAAGCCGCGTCGTGCGAGTTCTACCGAGAAATGTCGAGCTTGGACGACGGACCTATGTTTTACTGGTTTTACTATCTGATTTTTACAAACTGTCAGACTGTCACTGCGTTTGCATTGAAGCTTGAAAATCGTTATGCTCAAAACCCGTGTGCACCCAACCATGCACAGAAGCTAGGTACCAAGCACAAAAACAAGCAAGGAAATCATCAGCAAAATAAAGCATCGTGTGCGGTGGGCTTTATAGCTGAACCTTCTTACTTGGCAATGCAGAACAAATTCAAATTCACATTATAAACTACAAAGTCTAAAAACACGACTCGTGTTCCTCTATAAATCCATAAATGACTTCTTAACATGTTACAAGCTTGGCTAACGTTATCATAAGTTTTTCCCAAGTTGTGAATATAGCCACCACCGCTATATGACCAAAAGTTTGTCTTGTAAGGTAAACTTTTCAGTTGGTTTTCGGTATAATGATACCACCTGTAGAGTAAAAAGCGTAGTCTTGACTATACCTTTTCCACCTAAGTAGTAATTCAGAAATCATCAACTGTAATGTAGATTTGTCAACTAATTTACATTTAATAGAAAATTAACTTAAAATATGAATTTTTGCGTTGATAGTGTGGTAGTTAGTAGTATGTAATTTTAAATAAATAAACTAAACAAAATATTAAAATAACGAATTTTAACTGTTAAGTAAAGAATACATACTTACATAGAAAAACAATGTTTAAAAAAACAATAAAAACAACAAATTAACCTTTAACAGGTTTGGACTAAGAATATTTGAATAAACAAGAAATGAATTTTGAAAAAATTATAACAGTTGATATATAAGACTGATCAGTAATAATTGTGAAATAGGGGCCTTTATATCGTATTACAAAGTTTTTATTTTCTATTTTAAATTATCATCATTTTTATAACGTAATTTTTCCAAAATTCATTTTTTGTTTATTCAAATATTCTTAGTCCAAACCTGTTAAATGTTAATTTGTTGTTATTATTGTTTTTTTAAATATTATGTATTCTTTACTTAACAGTTAAAATTCGTTATTTTAATATTTTGTTTAGTTTGTTTATTTAATTTACATTTGACGCTTTCTGAATATCAGTTGACAAATCTGAATTACAGTTGACGTTTACCGAATTACTGCTGGAAATGTGTAGTGTACAGTATTACTTTTCCGATCCGCTAGTCAAGATCCCAGTGTCCTCATTTTCTTTTGAAAATACTCCTGAGCAATAAATGCCACGGAAATCGTACGCTAAGACACAACTGTTAGGTTTTACTCGTAACTAAAAACACAATAATTAAATAAAACTTGCTAAATTATAAAATTGAAAATGATTAAAGCTCTGTTGTTTAGTCGCAGGTTAAACCAGAAAATGTGAGTTAACCAATGAAAAAAATTGAAACCTACCTGTCGCAATCTCGGTATTCCAATTAATCTATTTTCCGTGGTAAATCTGTATTCGGTAGTATTGCTGGTATTGCCGGAATCCGTATGAAATGCATTGGCAAGAACATCCTCGCAGTACTGAAATTTTGAAATATTGAAATGGTTTTCCTAAAGAAATGTTCACGTACATGAAAAAACTCCCCAAATCGAAGAATTTCGTTAAAAGTAATCGGTATATTGTCCTTGTTGTAGAACTTCTGCGTAATAAATACCTCCGTAAGAGTATTGGTTAGATAGTACGTCGAAGAATTAGACGCTCCCAAAACGACTGAAAATGAAGATATACTAAAACAAAGGAAGGTATACAAAATTTACCTTGACATACCGAACGAAAGGGTTATCAAAAAGATAAGATAAAAAATTATGTCCTTCAGGGTTATTTGCAAAAAAAGCTCTCGTCGTTGATTATCCACCATTTGCATCGTAAGAAATGCAGCTGAAAAATAATTTTAGTGCTGACGGCTTGGTGCATATTTTTTGTTACTTTTTCCCCTTTGGATATCCGCCTGTCGCATGGATTTTGATCTGTCGGCCAAGTTTTCAGATTTCGTCCGCGTAAGCGAAGGATCTTCGGAAGATTCTGTAGTAACTCTGGGTGGCTGTCTAAACTTTGGGGCTGCTTTAGTCGATGTCGAAGGTTGAGCACCATCGTTCACAGTTGTAGTTGTGGGTTTCAGAGAAGATCTGTTTGGTGCAGGTGGCAAAGAATTGGATCTCGTGTCAGTAGGCTCAAATAAAGATGTAACCGACGTCTCTTTATTATGACTCGTATTTGTCGATTCTTCTTTTTTGAGCGACATATTCGAATAACATTAATTGCAACTCAAAAACTCACTTAAGTTGCTTTTTGACATTGAAACAATTTTTGTCAGAGTAGCCGCAGCCGTGTTGATCCGACTGCATTGAAGTAATTTGTCACTCAAATAAGTAGTTTGAATGCGGCCCTGCCTATCGATTACGATTAAATAATAATATTATCTATACTTTTGATAAATTACTAATATTATACGGTCCATAAATGACCAATCTTGTAATTGCCACTGTTAAACATTTTGAGGGTCACCGACAAGGTGGTCAAGTATGAAATCATCTGACACAATAAGCAACTATGAAACTTTTTATTTGTTTGTTTGTTCAAGTTAATGTTAAATAAAGCCTCATTTTATTATATACTGCCATTTCTTTTAAGTTTAAGTCTTTGTTTGTAATATGTGGAAATGTCATAAATGCGGTAAACCTGTCTACTTCGGTGAGGAAGTCTCAAAGTTGGTGTTTTTTTTTATGTTTAATTTCTTGTAAATTTTCTAGCCGAACGTAAGCAATCGCTGGGTTACGATTGGCATCCGGAATGTTTGAGGTGCGAAGAATGTGGGAAGCGTCTCAATCCCGGTCAACATGCAGAACATAAAGGGGTGCCTTATTGTCATGTTCCTTGTTACGGGGCTCTGTTCGGTCCCCAATTGTTTGGGCACGGAACCCGAGTGGAATCTCACAAGAGTTTTGGTCTTCAGAAAGATATTAAGATTGGTAACGGGCCCTCCATACCCAGAGCACATATCGAGAATAAATTGAAGGTAAAACACTAACTGCTCTCTTGAGTCGTGCGTTTAATTTGCCTAATTTTTAGCTTTACAATCAGTTCTTTGATGGTAAAAGCGGTGGAATACGTAGTCGAGAGGTTAATGGCCGTTTAATATTGGAAGGTTCCTTAAGGATTCATTGGGGAGTGCAAGGCGTCATTCATTTAAAAGAAGATGATGATCAGCGAACTGTGGTCACTATAAGGAAGAGAAATTCTTGTCGATTGTTGTATGGCGACGATTTTGACTCTGATGAAGAGGTGGAAAGCATTTCACGTGACAGTAGCTTTAATGATATTTCAGTTAGTTCTAATAATTCAAATTCCGAATTGAACACTTCATTAAGTAGCCTAAGTTTAGATACAGTGAGTGTTGTATCGGACACTGGAATTGAGTCAGGAGAGGACACATCCGAGAGCACGACTGTCGTAGACTCGCCCGTTGCAAATGTTTCATTGAGGTAAGTTCAGTTTAATCTTTTAATCTTGCTTGCCCGCCACTTGTAGGACTTTAAGGTGTAATAGCTATTTTTCTTGTTGGAATTTATTTCCACATATCTATTATACACTACGTTAAGTTAAACTGTTAAACTTTTTAGATTTAATGCTACACTTCCGCCTAAACTTAACCCAAAGACCATGGAATGGGACGAATTAGATGATCTGTTGCAAGTGGAACGACAAACAAATGAAACGGACAAATTGTACCAAACCATGCCTACATCGATGCCATCGAAAAGTCTTGACAGTCCAGACTGTGTTTCCTTTCCTTTAGTTTCGTTGAACGGCATGTCGACCCAATCCGATCTTTCAAAAACGCCTACCGATGAAAAATGGATCGAAAATGGAAACCACTTGAACCGTTCCATGTCTGGTCCTGATTGTCTAGAAAGGATGAGGTATCCACAGTCTCCCGAGTTTGATCAAATTTCCATAGATAGCACTAATACAGACATATCAAATTTTACCAACCAAGATGATGTCGTCGTTCGTAGGCCTAAAAAAACGGGATCGACTGCAATTAAACGCCGCACCGGTAAGCGTCTCTCCAGAACCAAAGTCAAAAGGAGGTGTTCTATCAATGGACATTTCTACAATCGAGAGACAAGTTTTTTTACTCCGCCACATGGTAGTCAAATGAGCGTATGGGTTACTTCATTGGTTAACACTCAGGACGTGGTCAATTTGATATTAGAAAAATACAAAGTTGAAAGTGAACCCAACAACTTTGCTCTGTTTATGGTTCACGACAATGGAGGTAAGTTTTATCACAATAATGGACGTGAATGTTAGTCACCGAATTTTGTAACCATGGTTGTTATCTGCAATTTTGAATTTGTTTTGCAACTACTACACTATTAAAGATATAATAATAATATAAAGTTGTCGTAGGTTATTTTATAGGAAATTTAATGATACAGAATCATATCTATATAATTTTGTCATATGTATTTCTTATGGATGGATTGTTTGTAAAACTAATAGATAGAATTATTGTTTTTAAATAAAATTTTTTAATTTAATTTTTAGAACAAAAACGCATAAGGGACGAAGATTATCCCTTATTGGTGCGCGTTCTCAATGGCCCCCACGAAGATGTTGTTCGCATATTTTTAATGGACAGTCACAATACTCCGGAAGTTAGTAATGAAGTAGCTCAATTTCTTAATTTTTCGTTAACTGAATTGAAGGCAATTTTGAATCAATATTACGGTCAGGAGGAGAAAGAAATCTTTAGAATACAGAACAAGTAAGTATTTTGCTAAGCGGTAATTCCTTGAATAATCAATTTTTTTTAGATTTTTTGAACTAAAACGGAGAATCAAACAAAGAATGGAGGAATTAAAAGTTCGTTTGTAACTGAATCCTGATTTTTATTATTTACACGTTTTTTATCCATAATTTTAGAATTTACAATTTTTCTATTTGCTAGCATCTTTCATATTATGAAAAACTAACATTATATTAAAATAAATCTTGATAGTATTAGGAATACGGTCTAAACGAAGAAATCTAATAAATAAATAAGTAATCTGTAATATTATTTATTCTTTGTTTATAAAAAAATATCACTTTCGTTATTAGTAACAATTTGTTATAAAATTAATGTAACAACTACAATTTAATATTATCAACTTTAGACGAAATATATGTTTATATCTTTAATATAAAAATTATTAACTTGTGAAATATTTTAAATTGAACAAGTTAGTTAAACATGAATAACATTTAATATTTTTATGAATTTTTCCTTTCATCAGAATTTATTTTATAGTTTATACAATAATAATTGTATAAATAAATTCTAATGAAAGCGATAACCTTCGCCGAAGACTTAATGAAAATATTAATGTTATTAATATTTTATTTAAAATTTTTAAATTTGAAATATCTTATGTTTATATTTTTATTTCGACGTAAAAATCATACCGATCGCTCGGCCAAGCTTTTTAGGCTGTCTAATTTTGATTCAAATTTAATTAAAACTATTTAGGTTTGTCGTGGAATAACTTAATTTTTTTATTAATTAGGACTATGGATTTATTTAAAAACGGCAAGTTTCTTACAAGAGGATTCGACGAATTTTTAAAACAAGTTTGTTGGACAAACTGTAGTTACACGTTTTTATTTTTGGAAAATATTGAATACGTATACCAAACGAAACACATGCAGTCATAAGGAAAATGGACTAAAGAATGAGAAATGGGTATTTATAATAAATTATTGAGTTCACAGACCATCAATTTTTTTCATGACATTACCGTAATCCCTGGATTGTCGAATTCGGTAGTAATTTTGAGTATCAACAAATTCCAATTTGTTTTGATTCTGTAATTTGTTGATTGCACATTATAAAGATTTAACGTTAGATGTCGGTATATGTTTAAACTTGAAATTATTTTACTTATTTTAAATGACAGTTCTTGTGCGAAGGAAAGTATTGTGATTGGTTTTCGCGTGTTTTAATTAAATAAATTGAGAATATTTGAAAATATTTACTAATTTATGGATTAATAATGTAACCTAGTGTTTATAACAAAATAAACTATGCGATGACAACAATCAATTGAAGTTTGAACAACAACAATAATTATTGGAAATTAAAGGTTAGTTTTATTGTTTTAGCAAATTACTTAAGTTTAAAACTGTTGCAGGATTCTTTCATAAAGTGATGTAAAACGATAAATTATACGTTTGCCTAAAATACGTTTGAATATTAACTTTATACTTTGTTGTATTTAAATTTAGTCTACGGAACCGGTAGTTTTAAATCGAATGTTGTGGAAAAGGGAAAACGCTGAAAATTAGGGTAGGTGACTCCTGCTAAGTTTCCAGTTAATTGGGGTATAAATTTGTGAAGCATTTGCGTAAACCAAAATTTGTTAGCTATGAATTTTGTATATTTAAAAATAACGACGTGAGCGTTTCTCATTAAACAGCTGATTAGTTTATTTGCTTTCGTGGTTTTAGGCTAAATAAAATATGAACTTTTAAGAACATATTAGTGATTTTAAATTTGTAATTTGTTCTAGACATCCTAACAAATCAAGTGGTAGTATGTGAATGAGAAATATAGAGAATTTGGATCAAGACGGTTTCAAAATTTACGAGATGAAGAGATTGACAACCAATAGAAACTTTCAATTTCCGTCAAACGGTGCGTCAAAACATTATGTAAATGGGAATAATGTTACTTACATTATTTCTGAGAGAATAATTCGAGGTAACTGCTTTTGTTTTTTATTTGATGTCTGTCATTATTTTTTCATTACGTCAAGTTATTAAGTTACACACACCAATTAGCGGTAGGAAGACATGCAAAATATCAGATCGATAGCGGGCAAAAAAATAGTCTAAGGCCCGCTTTTACAATAGTCGGTTAAGCATATTTAACCTATAGTATAACGCTATCAGTGAGTTGACCGGTTTTACAATTGGCAGTTAGCCTAACCGACGTGCTTATCCTGGTTATATCTTATACCCTCGGCGGACCATGGGTATAAGAGAGTTAACCGAGGATAAATTATTAAATTTACAAATTGAAGATCAAAGACAATATGGAATACTCCAAAGAAAAAAGATTGAATTAGAAATTCGTTTATTAGAGCAACAATTATTAAAGAATAAATGAAAAACTGTAGTCTGATTAATTTATTGTAGTATGCATTTATTTCAACGTTTTGAAATATCCATTAATTAAAGAAGAACGACGACCGTTATTCGTGTTTACAATTTCTTGTACGGCACTCACATTAGGTTGGTTTTCTTGTCGACAAGTCTTTTTCTGTTGTCGAATAACTTCAATAATTTCAGGTTCATCAGGAGGTACTTCATTTTTTTGGTTTATTGCAATATTATGCAGTACAGCTGCGGCTATTATAATAGTTTGCGATTTTTCCAATCCAACTCGCATGCAAAATTTAAGAATTGGAAATCGTCGTTTCCATACCCCAAACAATCGCTCTACAGAATTATGAGTTCTTATCTATGATTCATTGTATAGAGTTTTTTCAGGTAATCTTGGATTGAGTAAAAGAATCATACGAAGAAATCCCATAGCTACCAGCTCCAAAAAGAAGTACATTGGAAAACCATCGCTGCTCAAACTTTCTTTTTATCAATGACTGATTAAATATAGTCTGATCATAGGAAGATCTCGGCCAGCGAGCAACAATATCAATTATATGTAGATTGGCATCTTTTACAACTTGAACATTCCAAGAAAACCATCCTTTCCTGTTTTTATACTATAATTCGGCTTGGTCTCCTCCTGGTGATTCTATTTCGACATGAGTGCAATCAATTGCTCCTACACATTTTGGAAATCTTGCCATACGATAAAAATTTAATTGAGTTTCTTCAATTTCTTCAACAGTCAAGGCATTTTTATGAATTCTTGCGACAATCCTGCAATGGCTTCAGAAACTACTTTAATAATTACGCATGCAGAAGATTCACTAACACCTGAAAAATCTCCAGCAACTAAAATTGAAATTAAAAATCAAAGTGTTAAAAGTAACTTCGTACGAGCATCAATGGCGTTATTTCTATTTGTACGAGATTTGATTTTATGCTCCACCTTTGCAAGCAAATAAAAAAATGTCTCCTTGCTTAATATGAATTCTTTCCCGGTCAACTCTTCACAATAATTTCTCCTGTTGAATTTTAATTCAAATTACAAATTTATAATACAATCTATAATTGAAATTAAATACTTATGCATGTACGAATTTACCTTGTTTGAAATTTTTTAGGACTTCTAAGATGCTGATATCTATAAATTATTTCTGAATCGCTATCAGAATCGAACACATATCTAAAGATCCATTATTCTTGAATTGAAAATCTTTAAATTTAAAGTTTTTGTTTACATATTATGACAACTAGCCTTAAAATTTTAAAATACTTTTAATCACCAAAAATATTACTATAAAATCATATTTAAAGTTGCCAACCAGCATCTATCCTGAACATAACTAACTGTTGGTCAACCGTCGATTGTAAAAGCAAAACCGAATTTAATCCTTGTGATAACGTTATATCTGATTTCCAAAAAAATGTAGTGACGGAGGACCAATCATAAAATTGGTTAACATTAATGACAACCTATCAAATGATCAGTTGTTCGACTGCTTAACAAAGCAAAATGTAAATTTGAAGCTACAGTACAAAGTTACCATCCGTAAAATACACAAGGTGAGGAACAACTACTCTGCTTTACTGGAGACAAATGAAATAACAGCTGACAACATACTTTCACAAGAAAAAATAAAAATTATGTGGAACCTGTGCAGGGTATTCAAGCACGATAAGGTATTCAGATGTTTTAACTGTCTCGGCTATAACCATAAGGCAAAAGATTGCAGTAAAACCTCTAATTGCTGGAAATGTGGTAAAAGTAAACACGAAGGGGAGTGCTTAAATCCACCGGAATGTAGATCTTAATCTTCAACTCGACACAAATCATGGTCCTTTAAATATCAACTGCGAGGTGTTTAAACGTTAAGCCAAATTGATGGCTAATAGAAGAACCTGGAATAGCTCATAACTAGATGATACGGCAAGTGTAAGTGGAAAGGATTTGAATTCTAAATATAAAAATAGAAAGGAATGCAGTGGTAATATCTGTTGTGTTGTACAGAGACACATGTTACGGAAGAGGTAGAAAATCATGAGTTACTTGTATCAAACTATAATATTGTGAAATGTAATTCACATAGTAGAGATACAGGTGGAGTTCTATGTTACATACGTAGTGATATATGTTTTAAAACTGTATATCTGTTTAAGGTTGAAAAGGAATATTGGGTTGTTTTGATTGAAATAACGATGTCAAGGAAGCCAGTGCTAATCGGAAACGTATATCGATCTCCAAGTGGATCTAAAAGTGATTTTCTAAACTTTTTAGATCAGTTTTGTGACACATTTGGTAGACAACAATAAATTATGTGTTCTGATGGGGGATTTTAACATTAACTGGAATGGGAATGACGGTCATTGCGAAAGGATAAAAATAAGTATGAAATTGATGAAGGGTGTCAAGATAAAGAAACTGTAAGAACGATTTGTAAGAGATCTAAAATTGCAGATATCGAAAAGCTCTGAAAAGATATTCGAGACATCAACTTTGAATATTGAACCGATATTAACCTTAAGGTCAAAAACTTTAACAGGAAGTTCGAAGCTATAGTAGATACTCACATGCCCATGACAGGAACAGAAATAAAAATACCAAATAAGGGCAAGCATTGGTTTAACAACAAAGTATTACAAGCGATCAAATTAAGAGACCAAAGTTTCAAAAAATATCGACTGTGTAATTCAGAAGAAAATTGGGAAGAATATAAAGGTTATAGAAATGAAGTGGTGAATATAACAAAGAAAGCCAAAATGGAATACTACATGAAAATGATCGATGATAGTGCATTTGATCAAAAGAAGATGTAGACAACTATGTAAATAGTAGAGAAGACATTAATAAGGAAATTGTTTTTCATAATAGAAGAGTTGCTAATGAATCAGAAATAGCTAAAGAATTTAACATGTATTTTCTCCAAAGTATTGAAGAAATTGTAGAGTTGATACCGAAAGCAACTTGGACACGGAGAAACGAAGAGCCAACATCAAAATTACAAAATTTCCAACTGTTGGATATGAATCAACTACAGGATATAGTCAAAAATATGAACCACAAAAAAGCCCAGATGGTGTGGATACGGGATTGTTACTTCTTTGCTGGAGCTCACTGGAAACAGGGATAGTCTCCGAAGATAATATCTATTATTATACCTATTAAACAAGTTAACAATACGATAAAGGTCGAGGAATTTAGACCTATAAATATGGTGAATACAATTAGTAAAGTTTTAGAATAAGTGGTGTGTATACAAGTGAAGAAATATCTGCAAGATAACAATCTAGTAACCAAGTTCCAATCGGGTTTTAGAGAAGGACACAATTGCGAGACGGCAGCCCAGTTACTAATTGAAAAATGGAAAAAAGATATTGATAATGGAATGAAAGTCTACTTTGAGACAGTAAATAAACTAGAACTTATTTCGAAACATAAAATGTGCTTCGGATTCTAAACAGGGGCGCTAAAGTGGATGGAGAGCAATCTGACAGGCAGACGACAGAAAGTGCGATATGGAAATGCGGTTTCTGAAGAAAAAGTGGTAAAGCACGGAATACCACAGGGAAGTGTGTTGGGTCCGATGCTATTCCTAATGTTTATTAATGACAAAGCATTGTTTCATTTATTTGCGGACGACACATTGGTGTATCTGACAGGAGAAGATCCTCGGGAAATGATTTCCGAAATGAACGAAGAACTGAAAAAATTAGGTAATTGGTTAAACTGCAACAAATTAAAGGTAAACATAACAAAACCTAAAGCAATGGTTTTGGGAAAAGGGGAGATGGATGAAGGAGCGGCACTGGTATTGGAAGGACAGAAAATAGAATTTGTGGATAAATTTAAATATTTGGGACTGATATTGAATCAGCATCTAAATTTCAAACAATATATTGATTTTATTTGCAATAAAGTATCAATAAAACTTGACGTGCTTTGCAGAAGCAGCACAAGATCAAAGAGGACATTCGAGGAGAGGCGACATACTACCAATTACGGTTTACACAGTCCCATTTCAAGGATGATTTGGCTGACAAATGTATTTAATGTGGAGGAGTCTTTCGACTTGGCCAGTGTGTCGCTAGTAGCATTTAAGAGGGGTCTGTGGAGCATTGACTTTTCTGCGCTGGGGTTTTGATCACCGGAGGGTTGTCTGATTGTATAGATTATGTAGTTTTTTTTTCTTGTTCTGTTAATGAATTGCTGTTCTTTTTGTACAAAATTTTTGTTGTACAATGGTTTATCCGTAAATTTTTGAGTAGCAAATCAGATAAAAACAGATTGCAAATAATGCAAAACAGAACTATGAAAACAATACTGGGAAGGGATAAATACAGTCGTATTAAAGATATGCTGAGGGATCTAAAATGGTTGGACGTCACTGCGCTAGCAGAGTATCAGGTATTGGTATTTATCCAAAAAGTTAAACTGGGATTAATGCCTGAATACCTTAAGGAGGTGGTCACAACAGTTGAAGAGCATCACGAATAGGAGACTCGAGAAAAACGGAATATTATTGTTCAACAAGTTAAGACAAGTGCAGCACAAAACTCGGTATTTTATAAAGGAATTGTGTTACATAACAACTTGCCAAAACAATTACGTGAGTCTGACAGGTTTGGTGTGTATAAAATCGAACTCAAGAAGTGGTTATTTGGTCAAATGATGGAGGCCTTATAAAGTGTTTTTATTATATTGTTATTTCATTTCTGTAAATACTAAATTGTAAATATGTATATAGTTTAAGTCGAAAATTATTATAAAGATGGAAATGTGTATAGTCAAAAAAGACTAAATAAACGATATTATTATTATAGATTTGTGATTAGTTTTGCAATTATTACATTTTTGAAATTCATTTATTATGTTAATTTGTTTTCTTTAAAATTCGGTATATAACAGTAAAAACTTCGATGCTATTTTGATAATTTAGTAACGTTTGAGTTGATTAATTTTTCTGTAGGCCGGAACATTATAATTGATATTTCGAATCAAAAAACTCAAAAGATTTTCGAAAAATATGGTCCGTATCTCAAGTTTTTTGAAAAACCTAAAAGTCGCTTATCTGAAGAAATTCAGTCTCATTGTTTACTGAAAATTTAAAATGTTGTAGGGGGGGTTCTTAGGTAATAAGCTCTACAAATGATAATATAGATTGTAATTCGTTCTGCAGTTATTAAATTTTTTAAATTTATTTGTTATGTTATTCTCGTTCTCAAGATTTGGTATATAGCAGTAGTAATATCGCCGTCAATTTGGTAAATTAGTAGATTTTGGTTTTATAATTTGTTTCTCTTGCATGGAATATTCTGAAGGATTTCTTAATTAGGTACAGCAGAATGTACTTGAGAAATAATTCGACGTTAATTGGTACATTAAAAATTTTTTTAAAGTACTTGGCATATTTTCCCGGGGCTTTCGTGAACTTGGCGGAGCTGAATATACAGTTCGATTTTAGTTCTTTAACGTTTAAGTTAGTCAAAATTGTATACAATGCAAATTACATACTTATGTTATATATTTATTTAAATTGTTTTTTCAGGATTTGTCTTAAAAGCTCGTTGAAATTAGACATGGATTTGCGGGAGATGGCCTTGTTTAAGTAGAAAATGACTAGATGTAGTAAAAATTTACAATTGTGATGGCAGATAAATATTTAATCGATTCAGTTTGAAGCCTTTATAACGGTTTAACAACTAACTGATTATTAAAAGGTTTGTAATATTTATTTAATATTTGTCTTTAAAGTAATGGTTAATTTATTGCAATTTGTATAACATATCTTCTTTTTTAAAAGTTTTATACTGCGGTAACAATTTTAAATTTTTGTTGTGGATGCTGCCATCTAACGTCAATAGTTGAAAGCGGGCGCTGGTATCTACTTTTCCGAGACAAGGAAAATTATAAATAAGGTAAGTTTCTTTGCTATTTTTTTTATTTCAGCTATTCAACGTTAGAGGGCGCCACGTGTCATCTTAAATTTTAAAAATCTGACGTTTGCGTTTGACAATGTAATTTGTTTACGTTTTGAAATATTTTAACCTTAATTCATTGCGAAGTTTCAATAAATTCTAACAAAGCAAATGTTACATTTTATATATTTTGTGTAATAATTAAGAAATTAGAATGACATTTACTATTATTAGCATTGATTATTTGTTAGTTGACTGTAGGTGTAGATTATTGCATCTTATAAATCAAGTTTATCCTGTATTATAAAATCCAGGAGATGAACAGAGAATCTTCTAAGATTTCATCCGTTTTAAAACACAAGTAATCTTTTCTTCAAGTTTTTTCAATAAACTCGATTAGAAAAATGTTTTGACATACAGAAATCATTACAATAATTTCTTTTCATTACAATTTAATTTTGTAAACAAATTCAATTGCAAGATATTTTTTATAATCTTTTATTTTTTAGGGTTTATTCGTGAGGTGAATGGACTTACCTATGCAGAAAATCAAGAAGGGTAAAGCAAAGTTTCGAAAACAGATTGGTTTCGAACTTTGATAACGGTTACGGAACAACTTCTGGATAGGAAATAGTAAGGTTTGTAACAATTCATTTTTGGCGCCTACAGATTAAATGTTATTTGTAATTGGCATGCAATTTAAGGTTTTCAAATATTCATAATAGTGCAACATTTGACATTAAAGCAATAAAATTTAGCTATATTATCGATATTTATTGCAAGATGTCGCCATTATGTACTTTAAAATATTTTAAAACAATTGACATTGTATGTTGTGCAAAAATAAGTAATTTACTTGCTTTCGCGTGTTTTGATTAAATTAATTATAACTTTTTTAGAACTTTTAATTTATCCTAGTGTTCGTAACAAATAAAGTGAAACAGTGCCGTTGTAGTGAACTTGGATTACGACAATCAATTGGAAGTTGGAACGGAATGCCGAATTATTGGAATTGCTGTATTTGGAATAAATCTAAAGGTTGGTTATATTGCTATAACATTTTGTTGTTTAAACAGAAGTCACAAAATTTAAAATGAATGCTTTATTTGTACGATTATTAAAGTATAAAACGTAACAGTAGAAAATTATATTTAAATTTTTAATTTTCTTTAAATTTAGTCTACCGTCATAATTTTGAATTAGGGATTTCCGCGATTGCCTTTTTTCCTTGTTAATTTCCAGCCAATTAAGACAAACAAATTTAAAGCTTTTGAATAAATGCGAAATTATTATTTAGACGGTTTTTCGGGAAATCATACGGATTAGTTAATTTTTGATACAACACTTATATGCCTTAGGTGTTGCCGAATGGTAATAAGTGAGGTTTATTTTATCGAGTAGGCTTTAAAGAGTCACAGGCTGAAGGCTTGAGGTAACTATTTTTTTAAGAAATTCTTCAGGGAAACAGGAGATTCTTGTTTCAAGTTAACAGTTTTTTAACAATGAATGAATGTTCTTACTAGTTTTGTTTTACCTTGTACCTATCTACAAATTTGTCTAGTTTTAAGAATTTGCAATCGAATATTGATTTTAAGTTAACACATTTAACTATAAAAGCTAAAATTATTTTAATCCTTTGTTTGAAAATTTGACGTCATATCCTATTATTCATCTTTTAGTAATACCTGATAATTTTAATTAAATTAATCAATAAATTTGCTGGCAATAGATTTTAATTTTTATATTAGAATATTAGTTGCAAACTTGTAAATAATGTCTTCGACTCTTATTTTTCCAGATGGCGAGTAAATTAACTCAACAATAATTGAATAAATAGATTTTTTAATACAAAAAAAATATATTATTCATAACAAAATTTATAAAAACATTAGGGGATTTTAGTAAACGGGATAAGTAATCAAAACTTTTTCCTCAGCAGCCTTCTTATGAGTTACCTATAATTATGTAGAACTTCCAAGGGAATTATAATAAAAATGAACTGGAAGAAATGGTTTCAAAAACACTTGAAATTTTCATTATATTTTAAAGTCAAATAATTATATTGTGTAAAATCCTTGCATTTCATTTTCAAACAAGTTTATAATATATGATTCACAGGAAACGTGATAAAGCGCAGCGTTTTTTTGAATAATTTTTTCGTTTTATTTGGTTTTGTGTAATCTTTTAGAAATTTTAAAAATATGTGTGTTCAAATTTTTGAATTTAAAATTAATTATGTGAACAAAAGGACTTAAGCCAGAAAGCACATCTGTGCAAATTTGACGTAATATTCTATTATATAGCTTTTAGTACACGATAATATCAAATAAATACTAGTCATCAATAAATGACAATGAATGCGGGCAATAAATTTTAATTTTTATGTTAAAATATGTTGTTCCTAATTGTGCTGACTTGTAAACAAAGTACTCGACTATTCTTATTCTTCCAGAAAGCGAGTAAATGAACAAATTATTGAAAACAAATGAAGAAATTATTATTAAGACGGTTTTTTGAAAAATCATACCGATTAGTTAATTTTGGAAACAATACTTATTTGTCTCAGATATTGTCAAGTAGCCACACGTGACGTTTATTTTATCGTACATCAAATAATCATAGTCGAGCAGACTTGAAAGGTTCATCCGCTGAAGGCTTGATGCAACTATTTTTTTAAGAAATTCTTCAAAGAATATAGGAGTAGATTCTTGTTTCGAGTTAGCTTTCGTCTCTTTTTCAACAATGAAATTATCCTTACTAGTTTTGTTTTAGTTTTTATCTATTTACAAATTCGGTTAGTTTTAGGAATTTGCAATCAAATATTAATTTTAAGTTAACACATTTAACTATAAAAGCTAAAATTATTTTAATCCTTTGTTTGAAAATTCGACGTCATATCCTATTATTCATCTTTTAGTACCTGATAATTTCAAATAAATTAATCAATAAATTTGTTGGCAATAAATTTTAATTTTTATATTAGAATATTAGTTGCAAACTTGTAAATAATGTCTTCGACTCTTATTTTTCCAGATGGCGAGTAAATTAACTCAACAATAATTGAATAAATAGATTTTTTAATACAAAGAAAATATATTCATAACAAAATTTATAAAAACATTACGGGATTTTAGTAAACGGAATAAGTAATTAGAAGTTATTCCTCAGCAGCCTTCTTATAAGTTACTTATAAATTATGTAGAACTTTTATGCCCTGGAAGAAATGGTTTGGAAAACACGCGAAATTTTCATTATATTTTAATGCCAAATAATTTATATTGTTGTGTAAAATCACTTCCATTTCATTTTCAAACAAATTTATAAAATAATGATTTACAGAAAACGTGATAAAGCGCTGAGTTTTTTGAATAATCGCTTCTTTTTATTTTGGTTTCTGTAATCTTTTATAAAATTTAAAAATATGTCTGTTCAAACTTTTTGAATTTAAAATTAATTATATGCAAAAAAGGATTTAAGCCAAAAAGTACATCTCTCGGTAATAGAGATGGAATACAATAAGAGTTGCATTATTTGTAAAATAATTATTTTTATCCGATGCCCGGTTGGCATTAATTCGAGCACACATTTTATTAAATCGTAGGGTATTTTGTCGTATAATAGCCCAAGCTGGTAGACAGTTTTAGTTTTTCTCGTAACCAATGTTTAAGAAATGGTAAAAATGTTTGCATCCTGATCAAAATGAGGAAAGCAATTTTCTGAACTATTCCAAAATTTTAATAATAATTTTGAGCTGAATAATAAATTAACATTCGAAATTACTAACTCAATTTTATTTTAATTGAAACTTCTTTGTGTTCAATAATAGTTTTTTAAATCCACGACACATGAACATTCATTTAATCAATAGTTTGTAAGGACGTTTTTTTTAAATGGCATAAATTAAATTAAAAACCTTCACATTTTTATTTTGTTAAATATAAACTGATATCAAACAAATCAACTTATAAATTTATACAGATATTTTAATTTGTATTTTAAAATTTATTTTCTGAATTCTTCAGTGTAGTTTCATTAATTTTATAATTATTTCTTCTTGATGAGAATGTTTTTTCATCGAAACATGTTTTGCAATGACCTTTTTGTTGGCTTATTTTAACAGCACCCGGTATTATCATTAGTTTATTAATATCGCTTATATAAAATTATTAGCATAGTTTTGCTAATCAGGATTTTAAACGTTTTTGCAACTTTAAAAATTGGAACCATCGATGTTACAGAATTAATTATCAAACGAAATTTATCATAAATAGGTCGTTATCATGCACTCCGAGTGAATGAATAAATTGCACGATTATTTTTTATAAAACTACTTGGCCGCACCTACAAACTTCATTTGTTTAATTTCTATTGCGGTCATTCTATAAATTTCGGACATATTGTATACAATTCGAATTACAAACTTCGTTGACATATTTTTATAAGTTTTTTATTTTCAGCGTTTTTAGTAAAAACCATCCGAAAGCAGCCGTGGACATGAGGAAGATGGACTTAATGATTTAAAAACGGTTTAACGAACAACAGCCAGATAGGATATAAAAAAGTTAGCGACATTTAATATTTATGTCGTTTAATTATTGTAATTTGCATCAATTTCAATTTTTACTTTGAAACTCAATTAGAAAAATATTTTGAAAAACAAAAGTCATTACAATAAGTAGTTGCAATTTTAAGAATTTTAGAGGGGGTCCGATTTTGCTACAGCCACGAAAATTTGATCATTGTTAATTCAGCAGTAGTTTAATATTATACAGGGTATCGGAATTAACTTGTCAAATTTTGAGATATTATCGATGGTATGTTTTTGAATAAAAATGACTAAGGAACATACTACGACAGAGAATTTTCATTATATTTTAATGTCAAATAATTTATATTGTTGCTTAAAATCACTTTCATTTCATGTTCAAACAAGTTTATGATTACAGGAAACGCGTTAAACCCCGGCGTTTTTTTAAATAATCGTTTCTTTTTATTTTGTTTGGTGCAATCTTTTATAAAATTAAAAAATATGCCTGTTCAAATTTTTTGAATTTAACAAAAAAGAACTTAAGCCAAAAAGTACATCTCGCGATAACAGAGATGGAATATAATAAGAGCTGCATTTGTAAACGGAATCTTTTCATTCAATGCCCGATTGGCATTAATTCGAGCACACATTCTATTAAATCGTATGAACTCATAAGTAACAAGCTTTTAGTTTTAGTTTTTTTTTGTAAAAAATATTTAAGAAACGGCAAAAATGCTTGCATCCTGATCAACATGAGAAAAGCAAATTTCTGAACTATTGTAAAATAATAATAATAATTAACATTTGAAATTACCGATTCAATTTTATTTTAATCGAAACTTCTGACATGAATATTAATTTAATCAATAGTTTGTAAGGAAGTTTTTTTTAAATGACATAAATTAAATTAAAAAGGTTTAGGTTTCTATTTTGTTAAATTTAAATTGATATAACAAAGAAATCAACTTATAAATTTATACAGATATTTTAAAATTTATTTTCTGAATTCTTCTTCAGTTTAGTTTTATTGATTTTATAATTATTTCTTCTTGATGAGAATGTATTTTCATCGAAACATATTTTCCAATGACCTTTTTGGTTGGCCTATTTTAACGGCACCTGGTATTTTCATTAGTTTATTAATATCGCTTAATTAAAATTAATTATTTCCACGGTTTTGCTAATCAGGATTTCAAACGTTTTTGCAACTTTAAAACTTGGACTTTTCAAAAATTATCTAAATATGAACCAACGTTGTTTCAGAATTAATTATCAAACGAAATTTATTTTTTATACAGCTCCTTCGTTTGTTCTTTAAATTAGGGAGATATTGTATACAATTCGAATTACAAACTTGGTTGATATATTCTTATAAGTTTTTTTATTTTCAGCGTTTTCAATATAAACCATCCGAAAGCAGCCGTGGACATGAGCAAAGATGGACTTGTCAAAATAGAAAAAGGACGTTACTTACCTATTGGTTCTATTTGAAGATTTAAAAACATATAATGAACAATAGCCAGATAGGATATAAAAAGGTTAGCGACATTTAATATTTGTGTCGATTACTTATTGTAATTGGCATCCATTTTAATTTTTACTTTGAAACTCAATTAGAAAAATATTTTGAAAAACAAAAGTCATTACAATAAGTGGTTGCAATTTTAAGAATTTTAGAGGGGTCTGATTTTACTTTTGAGAACTTTTTACTAATTTTTAATTTATTCTAGTGTTCCTAACAAATAAAATGAAACAGTGTCGGTGTAGTGAATTTGGATTACAATGATTGGAACGGAATGCTGAATTATTGGATTTGCTATATTTGGAATAAATCAAAAGGTTAGTTATATTACTATAATATTTTGTTGTTTAAACAGAAATCACAAAATTCAAAATGAAAGCTTTATTTGTACAATTTTTAATGTATAAAACGTAACAGTAAAAATTTATATTTAAATTTTGACTTTCCTTTGCTATATTATGTAAATTTAGTCTACCGGACCTCTAGTTTCAAACGAAAAGGTGTAGAATAGTGCAAACGCTATAATTTTGAATTAGTGATTTCTGCAAAAAAGGATTGATGTGATTGTTTTTTTTGCCTTGTTATTGGTTTCCAGCCATATAAGATAAAAATTTTTAAAGCTTTTGAATAAATGAGAAATTATTATTAAGACGGTTTTTCGTGAAATCATACCGATTAGTTAATTGTCGAAACAACACTTGGTTATCGAATAACCATAGTGGAACAGGCTTTGGTCACACGCTGAAAGCTTGATGAAACTATTTTTTTAAGAAAGTTTTCAAGGAAATGGAGGAGTAGATTATTGTTTCGAGTTAGCTTTCTTATCTTTTTCAACAATGAAATTGTTGTTACTAGTTTTGTTTCACTTTGTACCTATTTATAAATTCGTTTAGTTTTAGGAATTCGCAATCGAATATTAATTTAAAGTTAACACATTTGACGCATTATATAAAAGTTAAAATTACATTAATCTTTTGTTTGCAAATTCGACGTCATATTCTATTATTCATCTTTTAGTACCTGATAATTTCAAATAAATTAATCAATAAAATTGCTGGCAATAAATTTTAATTTTTATAAGGCGAGTAAATCAACTCAAAAATAATTGAATTTGTAAATAGATTTTTTAATACAAAGAAAATATATTATTCATAACAAAACTTAAAAAAAACATTAGGGAAGTTTCGTAAACGGGATAAATAATTAGAAGTTATTCCTCGGCAGCCTTCTTATAAGTTACTTATAATTACGTAGAACTTTCAATGGAATATAATAAAATGCACCGAAAGAAATGGTTTCGAAATCACTTGAAATTTTCATTAAATAGGGTGTTTTTTTTAGCATCATGAGAACTTCAAATTGAAATAAAGTATTAAAAAATGGATGAAATGTTTTTTTATTATCTTTTATGACAAATTTCCACAATTTGGAAGCGTTCTTCGACAGTTAATTTATTCGTGACTACAATGGTATACTTTTTTAAACACAAATTACAAAAAACTGTCACTTCGCCAAACTATCACTATTGAAAGATCTCATGCAGCTAAAAAAACACCCTATATTTTAATGTCAAATAATTTATAATGCTGCGTAAAATTACTTGCATTTCGTTTTCGAAAAGTTTATAATACATGATTCACAGGAAGTGCGATAAACAGCTGCATTTTTATGAATAATCGTTTCTTTTTATTTTATTTGATGTACTCCTTTATCAAGTTTAAAAATATGTCTGTTCAAATTTTTTGAATTCAAAATTATTGTTGTGAACAGAAAGGAATTAAACCAAAAAGTACATCTCGCGCAAACGGAGATGGAATATAATAAGATCTGCATTTGTAAAAAGAATATTTTCATTCGATATCCAGTTGGCATTAATTCGAGCACATTTTATTAAATCGTATGGTACTTTGTCGTATAATAACCCTAGTTTGTAGGTAGTTTTAGTTTTTCTCATAACATATGTTTAAGGAACGGTAGAAATCTTTTCGTCCTGATCAATATGAGAAAAACAAATTTCGGAACTATTGTAAAATTATTAATAATAATTTTGAGTTTCTTAACAAAAAGTACAAAAACTTTAGGGGATTTTAGTAAACGGGATAAGTAATTAGAAGTTATTCCTCGACAGACTTCTTATAAGTTAACTATAATTATGTATAAAAATGCACCGGAGGAAATGGTTTGGAAATCACTCGAAATTTTCATTATATTTTAATGTCAAATAATTTATATTGTTGCATAAAATCACTTGCATTTCATTTTCAAACAAGTTTATAATATATGATTAACAGGAAACGTGATAAACAGCTGCTCTTTTTTGAATAATCGTTTCTTTTTATTTTGGTTGGTGTAATCTTTTATAATATTTAAAAATATGTTTGTTCAAATATTGTAAATTTAAAATTAATAATTATGTGAACAGCAAAAAGAGTTAAACCAAAAAGTACCATCTTGCACAAACAGAGATGAAATATAATAAAAGCAGCATTTGTAAAAAGAATATTTTCATCTGATCCCAGTTAGCATTAATTCGAGCACACATTTTATGAAATCATATTATGGTATTTTGTCTTATAATAACCCAAGCTTGTAGGTAGTTTTAGTTTTTCTCGTAACCAATGGCAACGGAAACGGCAAAAATATTTGTATTGTGATAAAAATAAGAACAGCAAATTTCTGAACTATTCCAAAATTTTAATAATAATCTTGAGTTGAAAAATAGTTAATATTTGAAATTACTAACTAAATTTTATTTTAATCGGAACTTCTTTGTATTCAATAGTTTTTTAAATTCACGACACACGAACATTCATGTAATCAGTAGTTTGTAAGGACGTTTTTTTAAATGGCATAAATTAAATTAAAAACGTTTCCGTTTTTATTTTGTTAAATTTAATCTGATATAATAACAAACAAATCAACTTATAAATTTATACAGATATTTTAATTTGTATTTTAAAATTTATTTTCTGAATTGTTCAGTTTAGTTTTATTGATTTTACAATAATTATTTTTTCTCGATGAGAATGTTTTTTCATCGAAACATGTTTTCCAATGATCTTTTTCGTTGGCCCATTTTAACGGCACCCGATATTTTCATTAGTTTATTAATATAGCTTAATTAAAATTATTACGATGGTTTTGCTAATCGTCAGGATTTTAAACGTTTTTGCAACTTCAAAACTAGGACTTTTCAAAAATTATCTAAATATGAACCATCGATGTTACAGAATTAATTATCAAACGAAATTTATCATAAATAGACCACGTCGTCATGCACCCTGAGTAAATGAATAAATTGCACGATTATTTTTTTTAAAGCTTCTTGGCCGCACCGACAAACTTTATTTATTTAATTTCTATTGCGTTCGTTCTTTAAATTAGTTACATATTGTATACAATTCGAATTACAAACTTGGTTGATATATTCTTATAAGTTTTTTTATTTTCAGCGTTTACAATATAAACCATCCGAAAGCAGCCGTGGACATGAGGAAGATGGACTTGCCAAAGTAGAAAAGGACATTACCGATTGGTTCTATTTGAAGATTTAAAAACGGTTTAACGAACAACACCCAGATCGGATATAAAAAGGTTAGCGACATTTAATATTTGTGTCGATTACTTATTATAATTTGCATCCATTTTAATTTTTACTTTGAAACTCGATTAGAAAGATATTTTGAAAAACAGAAGCCATTACAATAAGTGGTTATAGTTTTAAGAATTTTAGAGGGAGTCCGATTTTGCTACAGCCACGAAAATTTGATCATCGTTAGTTCAGCAATAGTTTAATATTATACAGGGTATCGGGATTAACTTGGTCAAATTTTGAGATATTGTCGATGGTGTGTTTTTAAATAAAAATGACTAAGGAACATAAGACCGAGAACATTTCCTTGATCATGTAAATGGATACTTATCAAACCTGACTCTGCAATTTGCACCTATTTTCTATTTTTATGATGAAGAAAACGTTTCCGATCATACGTTTTGCAGTTAATTTTACTCGAAAACCTACTTTTTACGATCTCTTAAAACTTTGAGCAAGCTAATTAAAATTTTTAATTACCACTTAACATGAGTTTCTGGAAATTTTTAACGAGGTTTAATAAAAATTAACTTCTCGTCGACATTTTGAGCTTTTATTTCGTTTCTAGAAACAGAAAACTTTTCAAACGCAACATTCAATTACCTCAAGTTGAGTTGGTTATTTATGATAATATTTCTAATTAAGAGTTTTAATATTGATTTAATTAGGCGTAACAATCTATGATCATTTTAATAAATTATAAAATTTCTGATTTTAATAAAAATTATTAGTTATGCATTTTATTGATTTAACATGTAACTAATAATTATAAAAACTTAGTAGGTTATTATAGTCCAAGTAAATTGACTCAAATCAAGCGGTATCTTCGGAAATCCATTTCTACAAGTCTTTATTAGCCAGACTAAAAATTTATTAACAGTGTTAATATAATAAGGGGAATAAAAACAGGCGTTAACCTTAATAGCACTTAAGATTACAAAATAATACTTATTTGTCTAAAAAAGAAATCGATAGACAAGTCTCGACAACGAAGTTCCAAGTTCGTCGTAATTTTTTGATAGTAATAGTAAAATATTTGCGATTATTTATAATGCAATTAAAATTTTGGAAAATACCACACGTCATCGCTAGACCCCAAGAAACGTTTTACGGTATATCAGATTTTTTTGGTCTTTTTATATTTTGTTGCAGTATAAACTAAAAAATTATATTTTTTATATTGTTACAATTTTTTGTAGTTGGTTTTTTTTTCTTTGAGACAAAATCTCGATATGGATTTTGCTTCTTCAAGAAAATAATTAATACCTTTTCTGTTTTTCAATCGGACGATATTAAGAACGGAAAACTGCAAACAACTCTAAGTCAATACTTTTATTTATTGTATAACAACAAAATATACGGGGAAGTTACAAAAGATTTGTTGTCCCATGAAAAATGTTGCTTGGAGTATGTATCAATTTTTTCAAAATTGTGATTGCATTATAAAAATCGAAAAACGTCGTAAGAGTATTACCAAAAACTGATAGAGGATAAACGCTCTGGCAAACCGTGGTTGTTGAAACCACAAACTTTTAACCATCAATGGTATCGGAATTCTTATTGTTTTGTTGCTTAGAAAGTTTTCTATTTGTATTCACAAGAGGGGCGAAATAAACGCACGCAACGTTTATAATTTTTTGTGTTAGAATTTCTCTAAAATCCTGAGATATCTTTTTGAAAGAGAAAGAGCGATGACTTATTTGTTGTGAAACACAGCAAAATCCTTGCTTTAAGGGTAGCATATATCGTCCGCCCCATTTCTTTGTAAATTAATGTTATACCTCTGATTCTAAGGAGTTATGTCTGTTTAGGAGGTCGGAAGAAAGCGACCTTTCGTTATTTATGTTTTCGGAAAGTGTGTACTACATAATATTGTCGCGCAACAATATTTATATTCAACAGAGTTTTGTTTAAAAGATATTTTGTAATTTTTTTTGTAAACAAATATTAAAAATTAACAAAAACTGGAACTTGGTTATTTTAAAATATTTTTGTACAAAAAGTATTTTTCAAATAGAGCTCTTTGGAATAATTATTATGAAAAATTTGTTAAAAAATCAGTATACACTTTCCTGAAAAAAAAATAAATAACAGTCGTTTTTTGAAAACAGAAATGAGGTGGACGATATATAACCACGCTTAACACTGAAGTTTTACTGGTTTTCGCAAGAAACGCATCTTAATGGCTCGACGGATTGACTTGGAATTTTGAGAAGGTAAGAAAATATAAGCACACAATAGCTGCTGTTTTATAATTTAGTTTTTAGGAATTTTAGTCTAAAAGTAGACGTTTTGACGTAAAATTTGTATTGTTTAAAATATTGTGCGTTAATGTGTTTAATATATTATATATGGTGTTACGTAACAGGGATTCAATCCGCATTGCAAAAATTTGAGAAAACGGAGCATCCAGATCTAAACTGTCTATGTTAACACAATTTAAAGACATTAATTTTTATTAACATGACCAGTTTACAAATAAAAATCTAAACTGACGTTTTCTCAAATTTTTGGATTGTGGATTGGATCCCAGTTGCGTAACACCATTCATATTGTGTTCTCAAATTTTTAAGTCAATCCGACGATCCGATTTAAGATGACTTATTTCTTGTGAAACACACCAAAACCACCCCAATCTCAAGAGTAGGATATATCGTCCACCCCACTTAGTAAATAAATGTTTACCTCCCAATTGAAATAATAATTTTAAAATACTATCGGGTGTTTTTCAAATAAGTACAACAATAATACTGCTAAATTTGAAAAGGATATCTCGGGCGGTTTTCGAATTACTGGAAAAAATAAGAATTGATAGCTAATTTTTATTTTTCCAAGTCTTGTAGGACACCCGGGAAGAAACACTTTAAAATTTGGTAGCAGTATCTTTAAAGTAAACGCATGTGCTATGTTTTGAAAGTTGTTATTTTCAATTGCAAGGTATATTACCGATTTCCAAAAAAAATGTAGTGGCGGAGGGATGCTCAGAACCTTCCCTCGCTACATTGGAAAACGGCAAGTTCCAACAGCGGCGGAATGTGATTAGTTTTGTCGAGCCAGAGACCAAAACCAAAAAGAGCCAAGAGACCAAAAAGATTAAGTTGCGTCACGAAAAAGTGTTTGGGTTGAAAAGGTGAAACTGTTAGGGGTAGCATCGGGCAACGTGGGTAATGCAAAGTAGGAGATAGTCTGGCGTAGCCAATTTCTATGCGCGGTTTTAAGTTTGGAGGAGAAGGTCGATTTGTGTAGAAATAAAATAGGATTGTAATTTGTATTTTTAATTCCAGACGAACGCATTCCCGTATGGCATAGCAGATCACATAATCCGGATCGTAGAGAGAGCAGTTGGAGACTTGGGCGAGAAGTTGAACGCCGAAGTGTGAAGTATTAAATTGTAACTCATATTGCAAATCACAAAACAATGACTTGTACTTATATGTTCAATAAATCGTTATCAAAAAACGCAAATTTCGACTCATTGAATGACGTAGCAGACTTAGCGAGCAGGAAGTCACGTGACCAAAATCCCACCAAAGTCTGATTGCCAAGGTGGGGACAAACAATATTTAAGTAAGTGTAGCTCTGAGGGCGGGTTTGTGGGACACGGCGAAGCCGTCAGTAAACACTCCAGTCCAGATACTTGCCGAGCGGAGCGAGGCCCGGACCGTGGAGGCGATGGACCGGTCCAACTCGTACTGGGTATCGACGAAAGCTTAAGAAGAATCGACGGACGAATGCGGCGCGGAGCGCCGCATTCGTCGGCGGCATGGGCCGAAAAATTTGCTAAGTCCGAATGTCAAATTAAAATTTGACATTCGCACTTAGAAAATTTTTCAAATTTAAATTTGACAAACTTCGAAGGAGTAGTAGTGCCCCAGCTAAGGAAAACCTAGTACCTACGAGAAGAGTATCGAGGCCCCCTTGGTACTTACTTAATGTAATACGTGGGACCCCTTGTCATCATATCTCATACGATACGTGGGCCCTCGTGGCATCATACCTCATGTGACTCATAGGCCCCCTTGACACCTTATAATGTAAGATGTGGGCCCCCTTGGCACCTTACCTCATGTAAGGCGTGGGCCCCCTTGGCACCTTACCTCATGTAAGGTGTGGGCCCCCTTGCTATCTTACCTAATGTAATAGTGGGACCCCCTTGGCATCATACTTCATGTGATACGTGGGCCCCCTTGATACCTTAGCTGATGTAAGATGTGGGCCCCCTTGTCACCTTACCTCATGTAAGGCGTGGGCCCCCTTGCTATCTTACCTAATGTAATAGTGGGACCCCCTTGGCATCATACCTCGTGTGATATGACACCTCACCTATGTAATAGGTGTATGTCTAGTGATGACACACATAGCTTACAACTTATGATGATGCATACAAATAAATAATATGACAGTGTATTTTGTTTTACTTTTATTCATGATACGAACGTATTACAAAGTCCTTAGTAACATAGCTTAACAAATAAGTGCAACACTTGATTCAACTGGATGATGTCAGAAGTTGGTAGGTATGTCCTTGTCCAATGAGTATGGCTGTTCTTGTGCGACTATGGCTCATAATTTGAATCTGCAAAATAGAAAGAATGTTACAATATTTTACAAAGGAATCATAATGTTGGAGCACCCTAAGTTTTTATCGGATACGCCTATGATAAAAGTTGTTTGTATTTGAATTGATTTGCTCGCTACAAACAGTTGAACCAATGATTAAAATATATTATTTACATTATTAAACGCTTGTTTTATTTGTTCATACACCTGTCTTAAATACAAGTCCCTGCAACCAATCTCAAGATATAAAATACACTCGGTGCAGTGAATTATTGTTACTGGCTCGCAATTTTGATCTTATATTTAAAACTGCGTAAATGCAAATTGTATTCGATTAATTTAAATCCAAATTTCACAAAATTGTTCAACTTAATTTTGGTTATAGATTTATTGGTTAGCCCACAAAATTTTGCCCATGGTTTATTTCCTGGTCGAAATTTTGAAATATCCCATTTTATGTTCATATAAAAATTTGTCAATTATAGAAAAGTTTCGTCATAACTTCTTATTATTTTAAGGAAGATTTAGTAAATTCTTCCTTCAAAATAAAGAAATATAAACTACACATCTAGAAGTTTTTACTGACATAAAAATAGGAAACAAAATAAGACCAAAAAATTTAAATTTGACTGGGAAATAAAAGCCAAACCAGAAAAATGCAGCAGACAATCTTTACAAATTTGTGCAAATATTATTAAATGAATATTGGAGAATATAATTTAGATGCACCTCCTCGATAACACATGTTAAATATTTCAAGTCATCCTGCTTGAAATATTCTTGTACAAGTGGATAAATCCTAAGAGATTCCTGGAGTTTCCTGTAGGACAACGAATATTGTTCCTATATTATAGTTAATTTTATGCTCTACAAAAAAGATAACTTCTAGTTTGTCACCCTATTTGCTTTGCTTTCAAAATAAACTTTTTATAGTGAACACTTGAGGAATCCCTCAAGATTAGATGACTTAGGATTTTTTTAATATGTTATCAGGGATGTACATGTGAACATATTCCACAAGTTCCCTCGGTAATTCTGAATATTCGCCACAAAACTAATTGAAAATTAATTGGGGAATCAAATAAAAGAAGTTTCTGGGGATTCTCTCACTTAAAAATTCCAAAAAAATTGGCGATATTAGCCAAATTGGGTTTCCACTATATTTTCCTAAACAAATTACTCAACTTCTCCAGATTTATTATGATAAAAAATAGCAAATGTAAATAGTGTCGGGCGTTTCTGATGCTTTAAATTAATGGTTCAATACCGAGACCATTATAAGCAATTTGTACAAACAAGGAAACACCAACTTTCAAAAGAATTCCCTCTGGTGTTGTTGAGATTAGGTCATGAGAATTCTTTCGGAAGATTGGATCTCCTTACACTATTTTTCCATGGAGAATTATTGCTCGTCATTGTCATTATGACATTGATAATAGGCCACCAATAAAAAACCAGAAACATCCAACACCACTTTATGGGTTGCTCTAATTAGCCATTGATGAAAGTAAATCATTTTACTATTAAGATAGAAAGTCAACAAATTAACAAAAAATTATTTTATATTTCAAAGTTTAAAAAATTTTCCCTGACCTAACATTTCAATTGGCCTAATTTTCGCATAAATAAATGCCTCAATTCCTGACCAAATTTGAACAATTTTTAATTCCCTGACTTATCTAGATGAGTCCTGCCGAAATAGTTTTTTGCAAATATTTTCGTAAATAATCACTTATAATACCATAAGTAGTCAAAGTTATGTCGACTATTTTTGAGGTGGTACACGAATATTTATTGCTCTTGTGTTTGAATAGCACGAGTGCGTTAGCACGAGTGCTATTCTCAAGAGCAATAAACATGAGTGATACCACCTCAAAAATAATCTACTTAACTTTGACTACAAATGGTATTCGAGAGACTATTTAATGAACAAATTTCATTTTTCAAAAAATTATAATTATAAAAAGTAAGCTACACATGATTTCATTTCCATGAAAACCAATAAACAAACTTTTGTCATTCGCAAAGTTTTGTAAATTTTCTTACGTTGTAGTTTTGTTAGTGAATAATATTTATTTATAATGGTAAATTGTTCAAAAAGATTTGGTGATAAACGTGACGCAGAAATCGACACCGTTATTAAATGTAACGTGCCTGAAAAAAAAGAAGAAATTGTCAATCACGGATTGTTTACAAATCGTATTGAATACAATCCTATTTTTTCAAAGACTGCACAAGGAGGTGCAAAAAAGCTCACTGAAAGCAAATGGCTTATAACAAATAAAAACATTGATCTCTGTCCTATAAGGTAAAGTTTGCTTTGCAATAATATCTATTTGTAATAATATTATTTCGTTTATAGGTTGTACCATAAACTTATTTCTAAGAGGAGCAATAATGTGAAAACCGATAAAATGTTTCTTACGCCTAATAAATTCTGGAATTTGAATAAATCTAGTAACTGGTATAAGAACTCGCCTGTTGGTATTAATGAAATTGCTAAGTAGGTAAAAATTGCGGCAGAAGAAATGGGATTAGATGTTAAAAAAAGAAAAATATCTAATCATTCTATTAGATCCACTGCCGTGTCGACATTGGCAAAAGCTGGAGTAGGGAAACATCAGATGATGAAAATTACCGGCCACAGCAACATCAATTCAATAAAAACATATTTGCAATTAGATGGTGAACATCATGAAGAGATTATAAAAAAGATGAGAACAAATGTAGTAGTAAAATTAAGTGATCCAGTTGAAGGTGAAACTTCTATGCTTGAAACTCTTTCGAAAGAAACTGAATTTTTACATAATTGTAGTAATGTGACATTTTCAAATTGTACTTTTAATTTTGTAAAAAAATAATTTTTCTAATAAACTTTTTCATTTGTTTAAAATAGTCACTTAAACCACTAGTGCAATAGTCGATTCTATTCACTACCTACTAGTGCAATAGGCATTACAATTCAATTCGATTGGCTCTGAAATTCCGAATGCTGCTTTTTGATTAGTCCACCTTTGGCAGATGACATGTGAATTGAATAGTCAATATAATTGAAGAACAAAATTATAGAGAGCGTGCGATTAATTATATGCCAATGAAGCTTTTGTCGTTATTTATCCATAAAAATGAAGTATAAAATAATCGGCAATTAAACTTGTTTAAATTAATAAATTAATTAGAAGGAACAAAAACATACTTGATACATACTTAAAACTAATTGAACTACATTTCAAGGGTGCAATTTTAAAATTCTACAAAAAAACCACAGTAGGTAGCTCCTTATTAACCCTACATAATAAAGACAAAAAGAAATTAAAAAAGGATAAATTAATTTAGATTACTCTTCCTTAAAATGTCTTTTTTATTTGTGCAGTAAAGAAGAAAACACCAGCATCAATGCATCAATTGAACACACATTCCAGTAAAAATCAAATACAAGCAGTTATTAGTGAGGACCACAAATTTGCTTACATTTCAACTGCACGAAAAGCACAGGCGATTATGTTTTTTTTCATTAAATTTCCGGATAACTTTTGTTATCGGTAAAAAGATCAACACCAAGTCTGTTATTTTAACTTGTAGAATTGATTACAAGTAGACTGATATCTAACGTTAAATAAATATAATACCGTAAAATTCAAAGAGTGACATTGACCTTATTAACCATACGCTACAGAAATATAATAAATAAACTAACATAAAGAAAGCTAACAACTGAATCAGCAGTGGTATAAATGTAAACTGTGCTAGAAACGGAGCAGTTTCAATAGATCTTATAAATAGAAATGAGCATGTAGTTTATACCCCAACTTTTGAAGTTGATTCGATTTTGGAATCCAATCGTGCTATATATTTTTTTTATCGATTATATCATTGCAGTATATAAGAGTAATTACTTCAGGTAAGTATTTGCTCTCTATTTTTTCTTCATAATATTTGAAGTATCAACTTCAAAAATTGGAGTATAAACTACATGCTCATTTTTATTCATAAGACCTAAAGAGTTGATGGGTTGCGTGCTCAAATTAATGTCCATCTTGCTTAACATTGTACAAATAAAACTAACCTTTCATTGTTTAATACAGCAAATCCATCGATTGAATTCCACCTTCTTCAATTTTCTAGTGGTTGTTCCTCCCACCAACTTTCTGCACTGCATTATTCCATTTGCTACGAAATCTAGAACAAATTAAAAATCTTAAATTGGTAAGAATTTCTCAAAAAATTATCATAAATTTACTAAAAAAACATCAAAAATAAGCTAAATACTTCTGCCGTTTGTCATAATATTTGCTACTTGTTAATTCGTATACACTTTTTTAATTTAGTAAACGAGGTTTCCGTTGGAAGTTTCCCGATTGAAATGTTTTTTAGTGTGTTGCCTCGAACTTCAGAAAGATCGAAGAATCACACTGCCTTATGTTCACATCTTGTTTGTTAAATATTATCACAGCATGAAACCCTAGTAGAAATTCCGAATATTTCAAATACATATAAATTAACAAATAGCTATTTGTTGACACACAGAATTAAACATAACCTACCTTTCACTTCATATTGGTCCACCATCGATGGTATCTTCTAATTGCCATTGAATGCTTAACACTTCTGGTAATTCGATTGAAATTTTCCTATTTTCACACCTCCGAGTCTGCAAATTGTCTCATAACAGCTTTTATTCTAGAAAAAATATTGGTATAATTTAGTAAAATAGTTCAATGATTTTAAACTGCTACAACAAAATATTACTAGATGTAACTCGATGTAACTCACCTATCAATTTCAACATCTCGAGAAACTTTCAATATTGATTTAACACGTCGTCAAATTTTCTATTACGTTGTGCATGTGTTCCATTCTACACTACCCTATTTCTTTTGTTGTAAGTACTAGAACAAATTAAAAATCTTAAATTAATCTCGAGCATGTATGATTCAAAAACAAAAATTATCACATTTTAGCTGTTTTGTCATTTAAAATCAAAACAAACAAGCGCCATCTATCAACAAACGACTAAACTTAATGCATAGTAAAAAACTTACCTATTTTACAGATTCCTACGTTGACAGCTAGCCGGCATTAAAGAAACCCATGTTGTCCTTTGATGTTTTCAGGTTAGATGGCAGCACTAACAAAAATTAATTTAAATTAAAAAGAGAATAAATTATGAACTATGTAATTATCTGTAACTAATTCAACTTTTGAAAATTTGAAACACATGCAATGTAAAAATAATATTTTTCTTGCACACAACTAATATAAAATATCACAAACCTGTTGTTCCGTTGGTCCAAGAACATCAAAATGCTGTTTTCAAATTTTTCATCACTATCGATAATAACTTTTTCTACACAAGCAAGTTAATCCTTCTCAGGTCTGTAGCTGTTCACCGACAATTTGAATTCTGTAAAACAAAAATTTACATTTTTTAAAACTTCATAAACAATATACCAAAATATTTGCAATAAGGATGATAATTTTCGAAAATCTTTGAATTTTTCGAAATAGAAGCATTCATTACTATGTTCCGCCCTAATAACGAATTTTGTCAAAAACATAATAACCTAATAAATAAACTTCAAAAATTAATAATTACAAAACTAATGATTAAACTATATTGACATTTGTAGGGCTCATTAACTAAGCAACCCCCTACAAAATACTAAATTTTCAGATAAAAATGAAAGGGAACTTTGTCCGAAAGGCGACTTTTATGTTTTTCAAAAAAGTTGCAATACGGACCATATTTTTTGAAAATCTTTGGATTTTTTTGTTTCGAAAAATCCATTACTATGTTCCGCCTTAGAAAAAAAATAATCAACCCCTTCGCTACTAAATTACCGAACTGGCAGCAATTTTCGTACTACTATATAACGAATTTTGAGAAAAACATAATAAACTAATAAATAAATTTCAAAAATTAATAATTACAAAACTAATGATTAAACTATATTAACATTTGTAGGACTCATTAACTAAGCAATCCCCTACAAAATACTAAATTTTCAGATAAAAATGAAAGGAAACTTCGTCCGAAAGGCGACTTTTATGTTTTTCAAAAAAGTTGCAATACGGACCATATTTTTTGAAAAACTTTGGATTTTTTTGTTTCGAAAAATCCATTACTATGTTCCGCCATAGAAAACAAATAATCCACCCCTACGCTACTAAATTACCAAATTGGCAGCAAGTTTTCTATTGCCATATATCAAATTTTGAGAAAGATTTTTTCAAAAATTCATAACTCCTAAACTAATGACAAATGTAAATTAACATTTGCAGGGTTTAATAACTAAGCAACCCCCTACAACATTTTAAATTTTCAGATAAAAATGAAAGCGAACTTTGTCAGAAAAGTGACTTCCATGTTTTTCAAAAAACTTGTGATACGGACGAAATTTTTTGAAAATCTGTTGATTTTTTTATGTCGAAAAATCCGTTACAATGTTCCGCCCTAGAAAAAAAAATATTCAACCCAAACGCTACTAAATTACCGAATTGGCAGCGATTTTTCTACTGCCATATATCGAATTTTGAGAAAAATATACTAACATACTAAATAAATTTGGAAAATTCATAACTCCAAAACTAATGACAAATCTATATTAACATTTGCAGAGTTTAATAACTAAGCAACTCCCTACAACAGTTTAAATTTTCAGATAAAAATAAATTCAAACTTCTTCAGAAAAGCGACTTTAATGATTTACAAAAAATTTGCGATACGGACGATATTTTTTGAAAAATTAAACCCTAAAAATTACAAATTTGTAAAATCAAATTACAAAATCAATACAAACAAAAAATCAAAGTGCATAAACAAATTAATAAGTAATATCGAACTGTATGCCTAGAATCTTTTATTAAACATATAACGAGAATTATATGAAAACAATTTGAAATTTTTTTTTAAATGTATAAAAATGTTCCTGGCCGGTTTAGCACTTAAATCGATGCATATTGTTGTAGAGAATTTGAAATACAAGTTTGAGTTCGTTCGAAACCCTTTAAACCGAGTTGACTAGCAACTTTAACAAAGAGCAGATCAGAATTCAAATTTATATTTTGAGGCATATGTAGCCATTATTTCATGGTTAGACATCGGTACTATATTAACACCAAGCGAATATGAAAAATTTTAAAACAATTACCTCAAAATAATAAATTGGTTATCAAACTACACCATAAAAATTGTTCTTAACATTTTTGAGAAAGCATTTTGAAAATTTTCTAGAAAAGAAAAAAAAATGAATTCTATATTTCTTATATAGAAATAAAATTCAAATTATTAAAGTTTAAAAAAATTTCAAAAAAGAAGCTGTAAGGAAATGCATTTTCATTAATCGTTGCTTAACATTAATTATAGACTATTATTTAATACTTATTTGTTTATTAATTTATTACAATATTAACTAAGCAATTTTTAAGATTTCGAATTAACTGTGAGTAAAAATTGACTTGAAATTCGCGCTCCGATAGAAAATCTGTAGGGGCTTTCTCTTGAAGTTGGTAACGAACCATAAACCAATGTCGATCAAGTTGCCCGTACGAGTTCTGTCAAAAAGTAAAACTGTCAGATCGAAATACTCGTAACTTTTTTTTTGTACTAATTCTTCTTACGATTGAAACGGAATTCTTGTGAAGACTTCCACAAATCACAAAGACTCACGATGAATCGGGCTTCAAATTTATTGCGAACTTCCCTCATTGCTCAAGGTACGCACGATTTTATGTCAATTTTAGAATCGAAATATTTTATACAACCTTTATCTGATTTTTATCAAAATTTGATAAATTAGAAAGCTACATAGACTTTCATCGATAGTTTTAAAAGTAATTTTACCATTTGAGTTGGCTTTAAGCAAGTTTTAATAATTTAAAAAAATGGTTGATTACATAACTCAATTTGTTCAACAGTGCAAAGGAGAGGCAAGGCATACCTCGGAGAGATCCGAGGAACCATGAACGATCTTCCCCAACCTCAAGGATGCTGGAAGACACATCATGAAGCAAAACAGCGGAAATACAACGCTCATTTATTTATCGGAATAAGCTTTCTATTAATGACATTTGGTTTTGGCAAGTCAACCGGTATGTTTTACCTCAATGCAGTACGACCAGCACAGCCCGGTCCTAAAAATGATTATAAAAAAGCGTAATTAGCCTATCAAAAATGACTTAGTATCGTGTATGTATAGTAATATTTTAGTGCATATTACACAAAAATAAGAACCATCGTAAGTGATTCACTTATGTATTTTAAGGGTGCTTTTATTCTATTGTAAAAATTAAGTTTACTTGCACTTAAACTTTAAACCATTATAATATGTTAATTTAAGTTCCCAAAGGTCAACTTGTAAGAGCCCTTAAAATTTTGTTCAATAAATGGTTATTTTATTTCGAATGTTAATTTTATATTTTTTAAGGCACTACTACAACCACTCTTAGTTCAATTTATTTTTACAATTGCAAGGTTTATAAGAAATCTAAAAAGAGCCCATTACCGTATTAAAGTTTCACCGCAGGTGGCAGCTCCAGTTAATATTATTACAAAATTTGATTGATGTGAACCAATCACTTGTATTTAAGTTGCAAATGTATGAATCGGTCTAACTTAGAAGATTAACATTATCTCCGTTCCGAATTCAGAAAAGACTTTTTGATCTAGTTTTTAGTAAAACGATGTGTTTGAAAGCTACGGGATTGCCTTGGACATAAAATTAACCTTTGTTTTTAACAAAATTTTGATAGTTTAAATTAAATTGGAGTTCTGACATTTACACCAGGACAATATCCTACAAATGTATTATGTTTCACATAAAACCGTTCGATTATTACAAACTTTTATAATATATCAAAAGCAAATAAGGTCGAAAATTTTGCTTAAGAAAGCGTTTCAAATATTTGATTTTCTATAAACTTAATTGATTGATCCGGAGTGAAATGTTCAAAAATTATGATTTCGTTATCTCCCTCTTTCAAAAGTGGTGCAGGTAAATAAGCTGCTTGTTGGGGTCCAATTCTAAAATGCCTCGACAATACAAAACCATTGATGATCACTATGCCTTTTGTCCAGCCTCTCATATCCACATAAGTGTCATGTTTTTTTTTCACTGTTAAAATTCCTCTATACAGAGCCGGACCGATTACGAATTTTGGTGCATGCCAACCTTTTAGATTGGTTGTCCATTTCTTTTTAAACTCCAACGGAACGATTTGCCAATTTCTTAAATCCATGTCATTAATAGATACATTTCCTTGCCACAGACCTTTAAATTGATTAAATTGACTAATAAAAAAACCGAAATTACTACGTCCCCAATTTTCGACTACAATTTCCAGTGTTGCATTTTGATAACTTTCTGTTCCCAAATTTAAGGTTGCGTCTTTTTTTCTCCAATATCCAAATCCATTCAGATCTTTTTGTTGAGTCAAAATTTTTGACTTCAGTTCGCCGTTTATCAAAACCATCGCTGCATCACAAACTCTTCCTTTAATTTTGAGAATCGAGTTTGCTTCGATATTTAAATTGTGCTTCCGGTACACAATGTACCCGTAACTTTGTCCGGAATTATTGTTAATGGGTAGGAGCTCCATAGGTAACAATTGCTCGCTCGTTATTTTTTGTTCTACTTGATCTATAATTTCCTGAAAATTTAATTCTTCCGTAATTTTTATACTTCCATATGCGAATTTTCTTGTTTGAGGTGGACGACTTGGAAGTTTTGTCAGTATAGTATTGTGAATATTAATTAAGTCCTTAACGACGAAATATTTACTGGCATAGTCGCCATCCTCTGTTAGAGGTGCATCGTAGTCATAGCTAGTGGTGTCCGGTTGGAAACCTCGGTTATCGGTACTGATTAAACTAAAAATGTTTGCTCCATTCATGAAACCCCAATTCGTACCTCCATGAAACATGTAAAAGTTAATAGATGCCGGATAACTCAAAATATCGTTAACAACTTTAAAAAAATCTTCATCACTTTTAGTGTGGTGCTTTTCAGTCCAATGATCGAACCATCCCGACCAATATTCCATCACCATGGAAGCATTTCCCGGTTGATATCGTTGCAAAATGTTTAATTCTCTTTTTGCGTTGTTCTGAAAATTGGCAGTGTATAGAACGTCCGGAACCATTCCTGATTTTCCAATGGATGGCGTATCGGAAGTACATAGAAGTTCAACGACGTCATTGCTTATAAATAAATCCTTTAGATTTAGTAAATAATCATAATCTTTGTTGCGAACACTTCCGTATTCGTTTTCAATTTGGAAAGCTATAATTGGACCTCCTCGAGTAAACTGCAGAGCAGTTAAAATAGTAAAAAGAGCAGAAAAGAACCTGCTTACGTGACCCATGAAGACTTCATCCGACGTTCTAACTTTGATTCCTTTTTCTCGTAACAGCCAACTGGGCAGTCCACCAAATTCCCATTCGGCACAAATATACGGACCGGGACGAACAATGGCTAATAAATCTTCCTCCTGGGCAATTTTGAGAAACTTTTCGATATCCAAAAATTCTTGAAAGTCGCTACCCCCTTGTCCAAAATCGTAAACCCCTTGTTCCGGTTCGTGAAGATTCCATGGTACGTAAGTTTCAACGGCGTTTAAACCAGCTGCTCGCATTTTTCTAAGTCTGTCTCGCCAATACTCTTGAGGTACCCGAAAATAATGCATGGCACCACTGAATAATGTTATATTTTTATTATTCAACGTAAAATGCGTTTGACTTGCCGATAATCCGGAAGTTATCCCTTCCGAAGTGTAATATTCGTAAAGAGTTGGTAAATTCATTTTTCTAAGATTTATTAAAAATACATGAGATGTTCTCAAATTAAATTATTACCGAAAAACATAACAATTTTCTCATAGTTTCAGTCTATTTATTAAATTATTTATAACCCATTATACCGCTATCGAAATTCCTCCATTGATAAGATACCATAAGTTATATAAAAGATAATGATTTGTTTTCAAATGATCAAAAAGCTAAGACTTAGTTGTTTAGGTAATTTTGATAAAAAGTTTAAAAATCATAATTTGTACATTTTGGGAAAATAATATTGACGATGTAATAAAGTGTTTATTCTTTTATCACACTTGAATATTATTTTTATTATAAGTACTTCATTCCAGTACCCACTCATTAATAAAAATTTATTTTGTGAAGAGGCGACTGACCCGAAAGTATTACGGAAAATTATTGAGTGGCTCTCAATAAATCTAAAAAAATTTAATAAATTTGTACTAAGCTTTTGTCTCTTCTATATTGGCCCCCTTCTGGTGTCTTACATTTTTCTAAATTTTATATTATATTTTTAAATTTCAGTTTAATTAAAAATCAAACCAGTTTTTTTCTGATTGCTAATATTAATATTTCACAGAAGTGTGCAGAGTTTCAAGTAAATCGGATTTGTAATTTTCGAGTAATCGTGGTTACCGCTTTGAAAAATCCAGTTCGAAGTGGAGATAATCACAGTATAATTTTTTTAAGCTCAAATAGAATCATGTACACCTGCACCATAAAGTTATCTTGCTTTAGCAGTTAAACCCTCGAAAGCTTAAAAAAATTGTTATTTTTTAATGTCGCTCGAAATGCAATGCATGAATTTTGTTCTTATAGAATTCTTCTTCTTTTTGTTCTTACTTATACCAAATATATGAACAGAAACATATTCGATCGTCTTAAGTAATTGGGAAAAATTTTGTTAATTTTTTTTATTTTCATTGCAATTGAGTGCATTGAAACCTTGTAATTATTAAATATTTTGAGTGCCAATTATAATTAAAACATTTAAAAAGCACCCAAAAAACAACTTAAATTATCTTATCAATCGATAAACTCTGATAGTGGCATAATGGATTAATCGATTGAATAAATACATTGCTACTAAGAGAAAATTGTTGTTTTCTTGGTAACAGTTTAATTGAAAACGTACAGTTAATTTCTACTAGCACTTAGAAAAATGAATTTACCTACTCTTTACGAATATTACACTTCGGACGGAATTACTTCCGGATTATCGGCAAGTCAATCGCATTTTACGTTGAATAATAAGAATATAACATTATTCAGTGGTGCCATGCATTATTTTCGAGTACCTCAAGAGTATTGGCGAGACAGACTTAGAAAAATGCGAGCAGCTGGTTTAAACGCCGTTGAAACTTACGTACCATGGAATCTTCACGAACCGGAACAAGGGGTTTATGATTTTGGACAAGGAGGTAGCGACTTTCAAGAATTTTTGGATATCGAAAAGTTTCTCAAAATTGCCCAGGAGGAAGATTTATTAGCCATTGTTCGTCCTGGTCCGTATATTTGTTCGGAATGGGAGTTTGGTGGACTGCCCAGTTGGCTCTTACGAGAAAAAGGAATTAAAGTTCGAACGTCCGATGAAGTCTTCATGGGTCACGTAAGACGATTTTTTTCTACTTTCTTTACCATTTTAACTGCTTTGCAATTCACTCGAGGAGGTCCAGTTATAGCTTTCCAAATTGAAAACGAATACGGAAGCGTCAGCAACAACGATTATGACTACTTAATAAGTTTAAGGGAATTGTTCAAAAGCAACGATGTCGTTGAGCTTATATTTACTTCCGATATGCCGTCTATTGGAAAAACTGGGATGGTTCCAGACGTTTTATACACGGCCAATTTTCAATACAACGCAAAAAGAGAATTGGACATTTTGCAAACGTATCAACCCGGAAATGCTTCTATGGTGATGGAATATTGGTCGGGATGGTTTGACCATTGGACGGAGCAGCATCACACTAAAACGGACGAAGATTTTTACACAGTGGTTAATGATATACTGAGTTATCCATCATCTATCAATTTTTACATGTTTCATGGAGGTACGAATTGGGGTTTCATGAATGGTGCCAATATCCGAGATTCAAGTACCGACAATCAAGGTTTCCAACCGGATACCACTAGCTATGACTACGATGCACCTCTAACAGAGGATGGTGATTACGCCAGTAAATATTTCGTCACTCGTAAATTAATTGATATTCACAATCCGGTACCGACAAAACTTCCAAGTCCTCCATCCGAAACCAAAAGAGTTGCATATGAAAGTGTAAAAATTACGGAAGAATTAAATTTAAAGGAAATTATAGATCAAGTAGAACAAAAAATAACGAGCGAGCAATTATTACCTATGGAACTCCTACCCATCAACAATAATTCCGGACAAAGTTACGGGTATGTTGTGTACCGGAAGCACAATTTAAATATCAAAGCAAACTCGATTCTCAAAATTAAAGGAAGAGTTTGTGATGCAGCCATGGTTTTGATAAACGGCGAACTCAAGTCAAAAATTTTGACCCAACAAAAAGATCTCGAAGGATTTGGATATTGGAGAAAGAAAGACGCAACTTTAAATTTGGGGGAAGAAAGCTACGAAGGTGCAACTCTGGAAATTGTAGTTGAAAATTGGGGCCGTAATAATTTTGGTCAACTTGGTCAGTTTGTTCAGTTTAAGGGTTTATGGCAAGGAAACGTTTCTATTAACGATATTGATTTAAGCAATTGGGAAATCGTTCCTTTGGAATTTAAAAAGAAATGGACCACCAATTTGAAAGGTTGGCACGAACCGACATTTGGAACCGGTCCGGCTTTGTATAGGGGAATTTTGAAAGTGGAAGAAAGGCATGACACCTACGTGGATATGAGAGATTGGAAGAAAGGCATAGTGATCGTCAATGGTTTTGTATTGTCGAGGCATTTCAGAATTGGACCTCAACAAGCGGCTTATTTACCCGCACCACTTTTGAAGAAAGGTGATAATGAAATCGTAATTTTTGAACATTTTACTCCAGATCAATCTATCAAGTTTTTGAAAAATCAGATATTTGAAACACTACCTTAAATAAAATATTACTAAATCTGAATTGTTCCGACATATCACAAAATGGTAAATAAATGTATTTAAAAGTGTCTTTTTGAATTAACTTTCTAAGTATGCATCTTCAAAATTCGAGTTAAAAATATTTTTATATTAATCCGTTAATTACCCGTTGCAATTGCTTAGCCTTTTCATCACCGAGCGGTTCAAAATCTCCTTGCCTGCCATAGCACTCCTAGTCAGCTGTACGTACACATACTTGTAATTCTTTCTCCACCTGCCAAATAATGTCACCATCTTCGCGTTTCTCCCTAAAAGCCAGATGATCCGAAAGTACAATATAATAATTAATTTATTTATCAACCGTAAAAATGTGTCGATTTGTATTTTTACAATAAAAATTTCATGCAGTGTTGATGTAATCAATACAGAGGAAGAGGTAAACATTAATATTGTAACCACATAAATGTAATAAAAGTCCAAATTTTATTTAAAGAACCAAAACTTACAATATTATCTATTTTAGCTCGAGTTAGAAAATGTTAAAGCTTGGATCGAGTTTTATTGGCGGTTTCACGTAGAACGCGTCTTAATATTTTTCCTGAAGGATTTCTTGGTATTTCTTTAACGAAAGTAACTCCTCCCCGTAACTGTTTTGAAGAAGATACTTGTTCTAAAAAAATAATTAATAGAAATTTTGACCCTTAGACGAAGCTTTACGTACCCGACATAAATTTCTGTATTTCCTTGGCAGTTATAGAATGATTTGCTTTTTTAACTATAAATGCAAATGGTAATTCCCCCGATCGTTCATCATCGACACCAACTACCGCAGCATCTGCTACTGCAGGGTGAGTACCCAAAATAGCTTCCAATTCGGCAGGTGCCACCTAAACGAGAAGGTAATTAAACTGTAAAAAACACCAGAACTCCTGAATACCTGAAACCCTTTGTATTTTATCAGCTCTTTAATACGATCGACTATGAAGAAGTCTCTATCTTCGTCATAATAGGCAACATCGCCTGTGCGAAGCCAATTATCACTATCAAATACTTCTGCAGTAGCTTCTGGATTATTTATGTATCCCTTCATGATTAGTGGACCTTTAAAACAAAGCTCTCCGGCTTGATAGGGACCTAATAATTTTCCTTCTTCGTCAACAACCTACAAAGAAAAAATCAAATTTTCAAGTACCACTCTACAAAAATCTTAAATACTTTGCAACTCATGCCCGGTACAATTTTTCCAACAGACCCATACTTGTGAGTTTTTTCTCCAATTGGAGCTAAAACAGTCAAAGTTGTTTCCGTCATCCCATAATTTTGGCTAATTTTGTCGAGTTTTAACCTTTGAGATTAAGAAAAACGTTAACATTATTAATCTATTCTAGTAATTTTCAGTAGCTCACCTTTCTAGCACGCCACGTTCAAGTTCTTTACCTATGGGAGCGGCACCGCTCCTGACCTCTGTAACAGACGATAAATCGTAATCTTTAACCATAGGATGTTTGTGTAAAAGTAGTAAAATTGGTGGAGCAACAGTAATCATGTTAACCTGAAATGTGCTAGTAAGTATTTTTGGGTATCAGATTGTCTTCACTTACTTTATATTTTTGTATGGATTCCAAAAACTGTTTCGGATTAAAGCGAGAGTATACGATCATAACACTTCCCATTAATAAATTTAAGGTCATAATCATAAAGCCCATGCCGTGAAAAAATGGTGCTATGCCGGTCATTATTTTATTCTCCAAAGACGATTCTGAGTCCCCCCATGTAATTCTAAATTGAAAAATTAAATAGAAACGTCAAGTTTTACATTTTAGTCTCCCAGATTAAATGAGGAGTATAGGCGAAAGTCGATTAATTTTTTCCATGAAACTTGCATCCAAAATGTGGAAGTGTTTAATTTTACCTTAATATCTCAATGAGTGAGGTAATATTGGAATGAGTCGTCATAACTCCTTTTGGCAATCCCGTCGTTCCAGAAGAACATAAAACAACAGCCACACATTGCTCAGGATCAACTTCGGTTGCACTGAAACTTTCATCTATTACATCACTGCTCGCACCTGAAATAAATCTAGATGATAAAATACCATACGTAAGGCACTTTTTGACAAACCTCCAACGATATCTTGAAACATTTCCACGTCTTTGTGATTAATCCTGTTATTTCCGAACAAAACTATTTTTTTCAAAAACGGAAAGTTGGATTTTTCGGATATCATTTGGTTTACAGTTCTGGGGGAGCAAAATATAAATGAGGGTTTCGATAGATTTATCACAAGTTTTGCTTCACCTATAATAAATAGCAAATATTTAAGTTAAATGCAAATTCGTCTAACGAGAAAAATAAGAGCAAACCTTTTGTGTATTCGTAATTGATGGGTGCTAACGTAACACCGGCTAAAAAACATCCCACGGGAATAATACAAAAATCTAAACTATTTTCGCTACATATTGATATACAGTCTCCTGGACCCATGCCTTTGCTTTTTAACCATTTTGCTAATAATATTGCTTTATTTAGGACTACAATAGCAGTCAGTTCTTCCCCGGTATCGGCATCAATCTAAAAAATAAACCAGGTCAACATGATCCGATTATAGCTAGTAAATAAATTTTCATTTGTCAAAATAAAAATTATATTATATAGCGTGGGATATTTTTAACAAAAATGGTTGCTAATTATGCCGAGTTAATTAGCAGAAAAAGTTATAATAATGTATGCAATAAATTAAATTTTTTATCAATACAGGATAATTATACATTATCTTTTATATAGAATAAAAGTAATTTTAAAAAGTAAATAAAAAGAAAGGTAATTATTTTTTTTAAATTTCATTTAAAGTTATAAACAAGCTTATATTCATAAATGAAATAATAACAAATTAAGCACTAATTTAATTTTTTACGCTTTTTTATTGTTATTTATTCAACTTCGTATAAATATATATCTATAATTATATAATATTGATATTGGGAAATATAAACATTTATATGCAATAACAATGTTTAATAATTATATTTAATTATTAAAAATTAATTATAATTTTTACTACGTTATTAAAAAATCTCCAAAGACGGGGGGGGGGGTTAAATTTATTAAGTTTGAGGGTACCTCCAATAGATTGATTGCAAAATGGAAATTTGAGATCAAATATCTCGAATAATAACAAAGTTGTTAAAAATCTAGTTCAATACTATCAAAGTCTAAAAGTGTATTACCTGCATAATATCTACTCGGTTAGAGATAAAAATTCATTTGCGTCAAAAGATAAAAAATATGTTTACTTACTTGTACTACTTTCTTGTCGTGAATTTTTAGCATCATCAAAAACAATTGTCCCAATGACAAATCTATAGTTTTTTCGTAATCCATCCCTTTGTGGATTAAAGAATCGGTACCTGTTTCCGCAACCATACTGAATCCACCCCTGTACAAAGTTCAATTAAAACATTACTAGAATGAACGTAACGATTTCAAAAATTCAAAATTACAAGATTAAAAACAAAGATCTTGTTGAGGTTTAACCGGTTCCCTTCTTTTATTACGCGTAACCAATACTTAATTAGTATAATTATTATAGACCTAATAAAATAAAAATTTGAGATTGAAAAAGCGACATTTAATTTTTTTGAATACAGGTAAATATAAAATACTTACAAGTAAATAATCGACGTAAGACCTCACAAAACTCAAACCTAATGTTTCGGAATATAATCATCGACCCACCACTGTATTTACTCACGTAAAAATCATGCTACTACACACGTGACTTCTTATCCAATCAAATATTGGCAGGGTCATGGTAATTTAAGTTAAAATGTTGTATCGGTTGTATCATTTCGAAATTTTGCTGTATTGCATAAACACAATACTCTGTACTTCCAGTATATTATAAAAAAATAATTTATTATTCATTTCGGTTTGATAAGTTGCCTATCCCTCAGTGTATAATGATATTTTTAGTGAATTTCATGTTTAAGCACGAGCGGCGACTTCACAGAGGTGGCGGACGTGTGCCCCCTGGAAATGTTACAAAACATTTTTTAATGTCAATATAAGCATCCAGATTATTTTCTTCAAGAGGTGGTTTTAATGTACAGTACAATTTAATACCAGGCGCGGATACAGGGGGATCCCCCCCCCCCCCTGACTAATGACCAAAGCACTTTATTTCGCCCAATTTCACGGTCAATAAACTAAAATTTTAACAATTTTTTTGTCTAAAACGAATTTTCTGAAAGGTAGGTAAAATCATACAAAAATTGCCCCCCCCCCGCGCCTGTTTAATCCTATAATTTTAAAAATTTGCAGAAGAGAGGTTAAAGAATAATTGTGCAATTGTCTATCTGTATCTTCAAGATTTGAAAAACCAAGAAATTCACCAAATATCGGTTTGAGAATGGCAACCATTTAACGGATTGCTTTAATTCCATGATTGCCAAAAAAAAACAATTCGAAACGTCAGTTTGGCACTTAATTTGAAATAAAATTGAAGTAAAATTATTCGTTATGGAACCTTTAAAATTATTTATACTCCAGCAATTGAATCCGCCTTATCGCTTTGCATCCAAGCTATTTTTTGCAGTTGGACTTCTGATGGGCATCTTGAGACAAAGTCCTGTTTTTGCATACATATATCTATTTGCCCTAATAATGGTGTCCCAAGTCGTATTTTGTAAGACAATGGTGGAAAGTCCTCCACGACAGCGCACGAATTTTTCTTACAACGTTTTCGTGAAAGAATTGGAAAAACTAATTAACGGTAAATATGCAGAAAATGATGCAACGAATTCCGAAGAGAATGAAGTCGACGAAGAAGACAAGCAATGGGATAAATGTGAAGAGATTCAAAACTACACCTATCTATTTCCTAATTTTGATATTTGTGTATAAATATTTTTGTACTTAATATTTTTGATAAACTCGATTAAAATTGTGAACTTTTTCCTCCTGACAACTGACATCCAACTAATTATGGAAAGAAAAACAAAGCGAAAGTATTGGTATAAATTTATTTATAAATTAATAAATAAAATAATATTAATAATAGGTATCTGTTCTGAAATAACCTTGGGGAAAACGCCGGATGTTCCACTTGCGGAATTCATCAAATATAATCATAAGACCAGCAAATGGAAGCGAGTAGAACCACCTAAAAACCCAAACTCAAAAAATTGAACCTTCCATTACCGAATGTTTACCATCTCAATTGCACGGGGTATAATTTCATGTAATAGGCATAGGGAAAACTAGTCAAAAATATTGCGAGGGCTGTTTCGACGAACAGACTAAAATTCAAAATCCAATTTTTCATTCCTATTGGAAAATTAATTTATAATTTAAGCAAAGTTTTCGCTCAACAAAAAATGTTGGTTACCTTGTGTGAAAATTGAGTTGTATCTTGTTTTGCATACGATTAAGTCTGCCCACTGTGTGACGACCACCGATATCATGTCGGCGGAGTAGCAGGTATATTCCAACACTTTTCTCTCGTCGTAAGTCCACGACTGGCCATAAGAATCTTTTAAATCGTTAATTTCGGGAGAATCCCATTCTGACCTGATCCCTAAATACAAAAAATAATCCTGAGAATACGTCAAATTTTGAAATTCTTCATACCTAATAATCTGCTGGGCATAAAACCATGTTCGGCCATTACCATAAAGTAAACAAAAAAGAGAGAGGTAGCTTCCATTATGCCAATATGCCCGTAGGCAAAGAAGTACAGTTTCGGAGTTACCAACCTATCCACGCGAGGATTTCGAGGTGGTCTCATCATGATATCAGTTTCGGCCTTTTCGTACGCCAAGCTAATTGCAGGCATCATATCCGTCAACAAATCAATACAAAGAATCGCCACGATACCTATAAACAAGTCACATTTTAGAGAATTTGAATCCTTCCATAAAATCTACCACCTATTGGTAAAGGAATACTGAACGTAATAAAAGCAAGAACGGGCATCATTTCCGGTACGTTGGACGCCAGAGTGTAAGTAATCGATTTCTTGAGATTATCAAAAATGCGACGACCCTCTTCTATTCCAATAACGATGGAAGCAAAATTATCGTCGAGCAAAATCATATCTGCCGATTGTTGCGAAACTTCCGATCCGGTTATTCCCATGGATATCCCGACGTCCGCTTTCTTCAATGCTGGAGAATCGTTAACGCCGTCTCCGGTAGCAGCAACTAAATTTTAAAAGTCAAAAAAGTTTTTATACCCCCCGCAATGCTTTACCAATTTCGCCCAAACGCTGACAACTCTCCACAATTTGTAACTTCTGCGTCGGGGAAGTACGAGCAAAAACAATTTCTCTGTACCTATAAATGAGTTCGTCTAATTCTTCGGGCAACATTTCGCGTAGGCTAGAACCATGAACAACAATCGCTTTCGATTCTCCCAATAATGGAGTTTGTTCGGTCATGCTTGCCGCATCTACAGTATTTTCGGTTGTTATAATACCAACAGCCTGAGCAATTGACTTCGCTGTAACCTAAAGAAGTTTAACAAAGCATAAACCGAAATATTCGGTCAAAACTCACCGGATGATCTCCAGTCACCATGATTACTTTAATACCGGCCTGCCGACACTTGGCAACCGCTTCTTTTACTTGTGGTCTTGGCGGATCAATCAAAGCCATGAAACCTAGAAACCTTAAATGCTTTTGTGGAAAATTTGGATTGGGATCCGTCGCGTATGGATATCTTCTGGTGTACCGATCATCTAGCACCAAATCAGCGAAACCTAACACTCTCTCGCCTGAAAAAACTTTTATTACGTAATTCTAATCAAAACGGAAGTTTACGCACCTTGACTCGCTAAATTCAAGCATGCCGAATCACAACTGACTCGTAATTCGTCAGTCAATTCTACGTTGTTATCGTCCAGAAAAATTGTCTTGCATCTTTCCAAAACCTTCTCGGGCGCACCTTTTATAACAACCAAGCATGGTCCTTCTTCTAAACCATGAACGCTTATCTAAAACAAACAAATGTTCTATTATCCCTAAGATAATATTTTTTAATGGTTCTTTTACCTGAAATTTTGTGGAAGAATTGAAGGGCACCTCTACTAGCTTTGGATTTTTGCTTTTGTATGCATCTAATGGTCCGTGAAGTTGAGTACTTTCACAAAATTTCAATATGGCCGCTTCGGAAGCATCGCCTCTGACTTCCCGTTGATGAACTGGCAACTTGGCGGTATTCGGTATAAATTCGGCTCTGTTGCAGAGTGTCGCACAACGCATCAAAAGATTAAAGCCTTCTTCGCCACTATATTGTGAAGTATTTTTTGATCCAATTGTAAAAGTTTTAAAATTAAACCATACGTGACACACGGTCATTCTATTTTGAGTTAACGTTCCAGTTTTGTCTGAGCAAATGGTAGAAGTTGAGCCCAAAGTTTCTACGGCTTCCAAATTTTTAACCAAGCAATTTTTTGAAGCCATCCTTTTCGCTGTAACGGTTAGACAGACCGTAACTGTAGCCAAAAGACCTGAAATGGGTTTGCTTCTAGAGAAATAATTTGCAAGAATAATACGGACCTTCCGGAACGTTCGCAACAATAATTCCAATTAAAAATAATGACGATTCGATCCAAGTATAATTCATTGCTACGGCCATGCAACCAAACACTATGCCCAAGAAGCAAGCCCATAAACTTATTATTTTCATAAAGTGTTCCAGTTCTTGAGCTATTGGCGTCTTATTTGGAGTTAAACGTGCAGTCAAGCCTGCAATCCGACCCATTATGGTGTGGTCACCACAAGCAATGACAATACCTAAAATTCGAGTATTACCTACTTCATTAGAACGTCAAAATAACCAAAAAAATTTTATGCCTCTAGCGGTTCCTTCAATTGCGTTTGTTGAAAAATATGCAATATTTTTTGTTTCTAAAATATTTTGACTGGTACATTCCGACGTACGAAGTAACGGATTGGACTCTCCAGTTAAACTCGAATTGTCCACCTGAAAACCTTCGATTAAGATTGAACGATGGTTCGAAACTTCGAATTACTCTCAATCCTTGACTTTGTATTATGCGGATATCGGCTGGAATTCGATCTCCAAACTTGAGATCGATTAAATCTCCAATTACGATCTCCTTGGTAATGATGGTAATAGTTTGGCCATCTCTTATTACCGTTGCTTTTAAAGGAATCATATTGGCAAAAGATTCCATAATCTTAAAAAATCCTGATAGAGAAGAGGAGATATAGTAAAATTTTTACCTTGGAACTTTTGTGCTCTTGGTAAAACATGAAACATCCGGTTACTAACACGACAGAGATGAGAACCAATCCTAGAACCAAGTTATCAAAATCTATATTATTTGCAGTCACGTACTGAATTAAAGCTGCCACAAAGCACAACAAAGCTCCAATCCATAAAAGTATAGAAAATCCTAAAAATTAAAACGCGAAATAAAATTCAAAATTTCCAACTCAAAATTTTCTTAACCGTGAAATAAATTCTTGACAAACTTAACACATTCTGGTTCACGGTGTGAAGGTGTTAAAGTGTTGGGTCCTGTTTGTTCGAGTAACCGTTTGGCTTGTTCTTTGCTCAGTCCATTGGTGGTATTGGTTTCGAGACGTTTACATAGTTGTTCTAAATTGAAATATTCGAATTACGATTTTAAAATTGCAAACTTTACTTGAAAACCTAGAGTAATTATGTGAAGATCGGTGTCGACTTCCTTTTTGAAATGCTCCAAACGGTTTCGACTTATATCGCGTTTAGATAACTTTTTTGGATTACGTCCAGTCGTGTTTATATTAAGCATTGCGATGACCAAGTTTTAATGTATATTTTTTGTAAAATTATAAAATAAAGTTTAAAATGACAGTTGGTCGTTTGAAGTTTCTTTTAATTTTGAATAGTTTGGATTATTGTGATTGGTGGCACTAAAAATGGTTTTTATACCTGTAGCTAAATCTTGAACATTTTAGCAATCACCGGAGAGGTGATGAGGCAGGTCGCTAGAAAGAATTTTAGTGCGCACCTGACTAAACTCTATAACAGGCCTGGACTGAAAATTATTAGTTACCCCCCCCCGCCAGTCTCCAGAAATATTTTTATAATAAATTTCAAGATTAAATTGGCGTGTAAAAATCGAATCATCTGACTCAAATTTATAAAAAAAAATGAAACGAGAGGGTACATAATCATTTTTTAGCTCTTTGCCTGCCGGTCCAGTCCGGGCCTGTCCGAATATATCCCTACCAAAAGCATTTTAAAAAATATATAGAATTTATAATGGTCTTCCTTGTTCATTATCGATAAATTAATTTATTGGTACTGTAAAATTATGCATACTTTCCAAAATAAATTAAAAATTACACGGTGGCCTTGAAATCTGCAGGTGATAATTAAAATAAACCATTTTTTATTGTTTGAATTCCTTCATAAATTTTTATAAGGAATGAATGGAAACTTTTCAGTGCGTTTGTTGAAGTGATCATAAAAATAAAATAATGAAAAAATATTTATAGACCCTCATGGAACAATACAATAAATCAGTTCCCTGCTGGTATCCCAACAGAAGTTAAAATATCCAAATTAGTATTAGAAAATAAAAAAATCGACTTGATTATTGGTTGAAAGTTGAAAGGCGGAGTACCGATCCTTGCTGGGGGCATTTCGAGATCCAAACATCGACGTACACCGATGATCCGTCTTTCTTTATTTCTGCAATCAGAAGAAGAACACCAAAAACGCATTAACGAACGCCAGTTAAATCGGCTTCTTTGTATGGGGTCCATTTTAATAGCCCGCAATCGACAAAACAACTTTTCGATTGCGGCTGATGGATAAACGACCGCAATTCGTTTGGCCAGCTGCTATAACATGTGTTTTTTATAATTCTAAATGAAAAAAGTAACACTACAGTGGTCGAATGTTGGAGGGTACCTCCACAATGAGCAGCCAGTCATCTCTTGTATCGAAAAAATTCAGATTAGTGGTAAATCAACGAGCGAACAATCCGATCGTTTGTAGATTATTTTAAAAAAATATTAATTACCAGCAAATGTGCAAGTGTTCACCTGCCCAATAGAAAAATAATTCCGGTATGTTATTTTATTAACCAGTAAAATTTGCTAACATTCCAATATTTTTATTTTTTGTGTTTTTTCTATATTACAAAACATTGCAAGTCTAACAATCAATTTTTAAAATATTTATTTTGTGCGGGAAATATTTATCTAACAAAAGGATACACGGAAGAACTATTATTTCGAGTTACATTTATTGGGTTTCCAATCCTTCTCGATTTCTTCTTCTGTCGGAGTTGAAAAGCGGAACAACATAATCTTACTGTTGCGTAGTAGGCAACTTCAACTGCGCTCAAAAAACTGAATCCCAAAAAGAGACCCAATAATCCGCCGGTATTGGCTGTAAAATTTATTTGATCTTGTGAGTTTCATTGCATTGTAAAAATGAAATATGAGAAAATATTCTGATTTGCTCGTAGCAACGCCGGTTTAATCAAAATTTAGGGTTCGGGGAATTCCCGATCGAATGATTTTCCTAATTTTCTTTTGTACTTACATAAAAATTCGGAGAATCCGTAAATTTCACTTTTAGTACTTCGAGTAAATTGGGTGCTAACAAAGTAAAAGTGAACCAACGCCATATTTTTTCTGAAACGACAAAATTCATATTATTAAATAAAAAAACCCAAATATTTTCTATGCTCCATCATGGCGAGAAGAAAAGTATTGCATATCAAAATTTTTTGAATATTTTAAATTGATAAATAATGAATATGAAGATTGAGTTTGCGAGGTTAAAAATTTAAATTATTTGACAATGCATATCCTTCGCTATTTAACATACAATGAAAATTGTGTCAATGGCTTACAACATTAAAAAATTCAGAAAACCTTACACGAAATAATCTTTGGATATGTTCCCCACTATGTCAGATTTCATCACCATATTTGTTGAAAACTCTCCATAGGTCAACGAAGTTTGAAAATTCAGTTCAAAGCAAGCGGGCATGCAGTTGCACTTTTGACTAAAAATTCAAATTTTTAAATTCTGCATTTCATATAAGTATATTTTAAAAACATATTAGAACTAATTGGTTAATTCGCCAATAGATATTTCGGTGGAAGACAATTCGGGGCGAGAGATTTCGTAAGATTCTAGTTATAATTTCAATTAGAAAGTAAAAAAAGGATCGATGTCTTTTTTATTTATAGAATATTCTTTGAAATATTCACCTGTAAAACTTAATTATTTTTAGTTATTAAATACTTAATTAACCCCCATCCTCAGGGACTACCTAGATTTAGTCCAAAACCTATGAATCAGCAGGTAGTCCACTGTAGTCTCCTTGTAAGTCAGTATTGTTAAACATTTCGGACATTTTTTTATATTAAATAAATAATATTATATTATATCATCGAAATGTATTATCTCGCACCAAATGGAGCCTTGCACCGAATAAGCCTTGCGCCGAACTGTAACTCCCAAAAGTAAAGAAAAATTAAATGATCGATAAAATCACACGCCGACTTGAAAATTGCCAATACTGAATTTATCAACTGAAAAGTCCAACGACCAAAGGTATTAAAAATAATTGAATTTTCTTCGTTATCTGTATATCTCTGACGCACACGAAGGAATTAACGAGATCCCAAAATATAAAAGTTTACAATGTAAGTAATTCATTTAGGTTTGATTGTATCTCCCCAAAAAAACATTATTATTAATTCCAAGGAATTAGGTTAGGTTAGGTTATATTTTAAAATCTCCTTCAACCATTCGAGCGCATCAGCGATGGACGGATAGACTTTCAGTTTTCAATTCGTATGCTTCAAATAAACAAGTAGGAGCATGCGCAGTCCGATAACAGAAAATCATCCTAAATAGAAGATAAACTTTTTTTTATATAATTGACCATTAGCTTCTCTATTTTTGTTTAAAAGAGTTATACTTGCTATCCACGGGTCCATCAATTATGGCTAAAAAATTATTAAAATAAGTAAAACCCATTTAAAAAGATACACGTCATACTTTTGGCCGAATTGACGCACCAGTCGTCCTTTTTTCCGCAAATATTCCCATCTTTATCTTCTACAAAATAAAATAGATATAACTAGCCAAAATTTTCACGAGCGTTCTTCCAACTTACTCGGTAAATAATATGGAACACAATGACAAAGATCCTGGGTATAATTTGCTTGGCATTCCAAATTGCAGTTTCGTTGAGTGTAATATCTGTTGATAAATAGAAAAATTTTTATTTTATCGTAGCGTAGCAATTATTTAACGCACTTGAAAAATCTTAATTGCCTTTCACGGACGTAAAAACATTTCCGTTTGTGCACATCTAAATCTATTAACGACGACGATGCATCAACAATTCTTGGAGTCACTTCTACTCGGGTTTCCTTGCCGGGTGGTAAAAGAAAGCCAAAATCAGCCATTTTTGGCGTTTCTATTGGATTGTGCAATTGAACCTGTTAATGTATTTCGATAAAATACCAAAATTATGTTTCGGGAAAAGAATACTTTAAAACCCATGCTGCTGGAAGACGAACAATAATAAGAATCAATGTCGGCATCGATGACGATGCTCAATCCTAAATCGACTCCGGAACCTAAAAGGACCACCCTCTGTTACGCACACCCTATTGCTATTTTACAAAATTGATTTTTTTTGCTAACCTGCTGCTTTCAGAGGAATTCCGTTAGCAGATGACTTTGGAGGGTATCCATCTTCGGGGTTCCATTCTATAACATCTGGTGGATAGGTCAAGTTCAACCCATTCATTTCTTGTCTGAAATTAAAAAAAGAGTGATAGTGCATATTATAAATTTCAGATACATACGGATTTCTGAAAATATTTTGCTTTGGCAGACCGTTAAACGTGCAGCACAATCCCTCATCCGTTAACTCGGTGTTAAACACAAAATTACAATCTAATTTCTGCTCTTTATATATACACACTTTAATCATTTCTTGGCAGGATTGCGATACCTGAAAAATTCAAATCGGTTTGCTATGTCTCCACAGAAAAAAAAATTAACCTTGAGAATAAATCGATGAACGTTGCTCCATTTTGCTACCCCTTCTTTTGCGGAATCGGGAGTCGGAATACTATTTAAACCACAGAAATCGTTCAACAATTCCTTCTCGATGACCGACCTGAAATTTTAAAATTGTAATAATCATGAAAAGCTAGAATCAAGATATTACCCACCCATTTTTTAAAATGTTTTCAGCTTGTATCCTCTTAGCTTGATTCATGTTACACACGGTTATTGCAGGAAAGGGCAAAGTTTCGATGGATGTTTGTTCCGGATTCACGCTCATTAACGTTGGATTTACGTCGTATTTTACGTAAATGCTGTTGATAAAATAAGTGGCAAACCCGATGGCGCAAAAAAACGATATCAGCCAAAACAACCTAAAAAGTAAAATTAACTATTGTCGGGAAGAAATAGAGAGATACTAAGCACTTTACCTCTCCCCCTTGGTCATGGATGTGTCTCCCACATGACTTAATCCGTGCAGTGATGAATGTTGAAAGAAATCTTGCAATTTCTCATTAAGTACTTTCGCGATATCGTTGCTTTTATCCGATTGGGGAATGGGGAAGCTAAAAAATAGCAAGTAACAAACACACATATAATGTAGAGTTTTTAAGAAATCATAGAAACCTGGCTTTTGCTTCTTTTCCGTGATGGAACTGGAATGCTGGAATCTCGTCCGATTGATAGAGCTTATCCCCGATTTGAAATAATTGCTGATTGTCAATTGCTCGATTACCCCAATTGTTATGGTAAAAATCCTGGATTTTCTTTCTTTCCTCACGAAATCGAATTAAATCGCTTTTATTCAAAGCAACTTTTTGAAAAACTGAAAATCTATTATTAGGGTCGTAAAAATTTGGATTATAGGATGGCATTATTTCCGAACACCTTATGTTAAAGGATAAACACTAAATGCAACAAAAAGTAAAACGTTTGATGGAAATTCTGTCGATAATAACATTTTAGTCGTCTAATTGGTACGATAATTGATTATTTAAGTGATTTCTCTTGTAATTTTCGTTGTATTAACGTAAAAATTGGATTCTGCTATTAAAAATGACCCACAAATATTGGACACATTTTTCCTTATCTTTCACCAATATCTGCCTATAATAAAAGTTTACAACAAAATAAATCTTTTTTATAATAATGGACGAATTAGGTAAATTAATAGTACTAGTACAATTAAATCAAAATTACAACAATTATTGGAGAATGGGGGGGGGGCTAATATCACTTAAAAGTAAATTTCGTAAAATTCCGTTACCTAGACAGTGGAAGCAATGACAATATCGCGAGCTACTTCTCCATGTAAAATAACTACCTAAGTAGGATCTTCAATCATAAGAAATAAAATATCCCAGTTGTTCCAGAATTCAGCCTAAAAAGAAATAGCAAACAGCAAAACTTGATTTATATATTTTCTTAAAAAGTAACTTCGGATCAGGATATCAAAAGTGCAATTACTTTACGGCCGGCGGAATCAAATCTAGACTTATATCAAACTTAAAGATTCGCTTTATTCTGAAATTGTTCTACAAGCGAAAAGATGGCGGTAGACACTAAAATACTTTAATTAAATATAATTTATTTTTACGTTTGAAGAAAAGATAGCATGTTCTAAAACATAATATTATCGGCAAGAATGTTATCGAAGCAATCGACCGTATTAGATAAATATATAAATAAGTAAAATAACCTCGGATACTTCCTTCACAATACAGATCATCCAAAACTTCAAAATAACCTTTCGATTTTGCTCGGGTTCGAACCGGTTAACTTGATCTTGGTTTACCAAACCTTCTTCTATCAAACTAGAGTTTGTTACTCTAATTAGATTGATGAACTATGTTATACTAGTAATTATTATAATTATATAAAAATTGACGAGTTGCGTTGATAATAAATTGGGTAATCAGTGCGAGGATTTCGTCTGGCGGCCTTTTACCCCTTATCTCTTCCTTGCCCAAAATGTTCAAAAATATAGAAAGAGAAAGTTTTTACCAGTCCAGCTTAATATCTATAATTTTCATTATTTGTAATCTCAAGTGCTCGTTATTTTTAATTATTTATAAAAATTAAAACCAGTTTTGCAATAGAAATACAGCAAATTGGTGTGTTATCGCGACCTCCTGCCGAGCAATTTCGATAAGCTGTTGACGTTATCATTTATGGGGCCAGAGTTTCAATCCCAATATTTAAAAATAAATAAATTAATTATGTCTGTACTTTTTGCCTTATATTTTTTTAATATAATTGTAAAAATTTTCCAAGTACACTTTCGATTAAATTTTAGCAAAACAGTCCAAAAGTTAAGCAATCGCCAGCTCTTCTTTTACACGTTATCGTTGTTATCTTCGGCGTAACACTCAAAGTCTCATTCGATCATATCATGACAACACGTTTTTTGAAACCAATAATCTGGATAGAAAAAAAGCTCTTAAATGTTCGTTCCAGTTTAGACTGGTATGGGTAAAATGTCCTTATTATTGAGATTAAATATTTCTGATAGCAAAATTAATTAGATGGAAAATGCAGATGGTGATCACGGAAGTTTCATAAATTGGGGTGACAAAAAAATAGAGAGCACTGTGGATGCTCAAGTCTAAATTCCGCCATACGAAGTAAATTGTTACATAAGCAGACGTGAAATCCGGGTTAATCATTAGGTTTATACTGGCTAAACGCTTATTTACTTGACATTTTAACCTTTTGTAGCATCAATACTGGTTTAAAGATATCGCATTGAACTAATTTAATGCAATGCTTGATTTTAATTAAAATAATTTTTCTGGTAAATCAGTAAATTGCAAAGTCACACATTTTAATTGTTGTTGTTTTAATTCTTTTTAATTTTGACGTCAAAATGCAGAAGTACGCGTAATATTTTTCATGCCTTTATCGCTATCCATATCGTTTTCCTTGTGTTAAAAATAAAAACGCTATCGAATCGCTTATAAAGAAAACATAGTAAACACATTGATCGTTAGTAAGCAATCCTCTTACCCAACTTTCTTCCATCCAAGTTAATCTAGTTCCATTATCTTAGAACATTACTCCAGTGTCGTTTGCGGTTCAACAGCTGCAAAAGAAATATCTGAAGATTAATCGTAGCCCTTAGATTAAAAATTAACAAGAAAATAGAATTTAAGTCGGGAATTTTTATCTTTTCGTCATATTTTATATTTAAGGAATAACAGCATTCGTCTTGCAAGAAGAGATTTTTTTTCAATTAAGTTTTTTTTAATATTAAAATTAATTTATTATTTATTTATTAATGGGAACATTGTAGGTAATACAAAATACTTTTTTTATTTTAAATTTTGTAATAAGTATTTCAGCTTTACATTTCAACAGGTGTGCAATTATCACACCTACCTCACATGGAAAACCGTCCGTGGAAAATATAAAATATAATCGCAGGCCCGTAGCCTGGGGTGGGGGCAAATAATATTATTAAAAAAATTAAATAATAAATAAATAATGAGTAAATTTTACAAAAAATTTACAAGTGCCCCCTCCAAAATGAAATCCTGGCTACGGGCCTGTACTCTAGAAAGTTAATATTAAATTTAATTAGGTTAATGAAACAATAAAAGCACCTGGCTGCAAAAAAACTTAATTATAAAAGAATAAATAATTAAGAATAAAGCTTTAAAAGGAGAAAAAATAATTCCACTTTAACTAGCAATTATATTATAAACCTCAATTCTGTTTTAGGTTGAAAATATGGAAAGTCACTTAGTTGACTTGTTTTCATTCTTAATTATTTATTTATTTGTAAAAAAATATTTTTTGATGGTTTGCTCTTCTATGTTTTTAGTCTAATAATAATTAAATGATTTTTTTAAATTATCCGCCAATTAGATTTTAAAAACCAATTCCTGTTTTAAACAATTTCTAAAACTTGATGAATTTATTATTTTGACTTCTTCATTTTTAGTTTTTATGTAAAATAAATTAGTTTTTCAAAAGTTTACTAAAGCTGTAATCCTCTGAATTTCAAATTTTTGAACATTTTTCCTTCGTAACTCGAAAGCTGGTGGTTTTAGGCAATCAATGGTAAGAATCTAATTAGTTTGCCTAAGCCAATTTTGTAATTTTATCGAAAATATAAAGATTAACGGAAACCTTCGCAAAGGCTTTCATTACCTTCATACCTTCGATTATTATTATCTATAATATAAAATTTAATATTTTATTTATTGGCGTATAAATTAAAAAAAACATTTATTCGCTATTGCTCTGACTTTTTGGAATTTGCAACAGAACTTGAAAATTTCTTTTTAATCGATTTCACAATCAATTTTCTGCTAAAATCCCAAAAATTCGGCTGGTATGTAATTTTTGCCGGGTGAAAACCCATATCGATTGGACTAAAAATGTGTAACAAAAAATATTCTAATTTTGTTGGAAAACCGCACCGTGTGTGGTGGACATTAACTCTAAAACTAATGAGGTATCACGAAAAACAAAATTTTTTAAATAAACGCATTTTACCCCACCGGTAGGTTTATTAATAAAATACAATGAAAAGATAATTTCGTCGTTTACGTCGGCTTCGTTTCTCAGTAAGAAAAAATTATTTTTAAAATGTACAATTTTATCAATTTCCTACAATAATTTTTGATTTCGCACTCAAAACGAGTGCAACAAACAATACATTTTAAAATGATAAAATTTGAGAGGTATCCTTGAGTTCTTTTTTATCTCCAGACGACTTTTATAATAATAATAACAAAAAAAACTTAGAAATTTAAAAATAAATTTTCTTAAATTAAAATTTTGGTGCCAAAACAGCCACCCGCCTTTTGGATAAAAATAGGCAATTGATTGCTAGATGAAATTCGCGTAACTTGCTAAATTTAATTATTTACCGCTTATAACCGGTTTATTAACAAAACCGTTTTGGTATCATCTGTTATCAGTGCGCCCCATTGACCATAAAAATTTTATAACTGGATTTTGCCGGAACGTGTTGACTTTAAAACGACTTTCTTTCCTTGTGAACATAATCCACATGCCCCCCAACGATTAAAATTAAACAGAGATAAAAGCAATCGACTCGCAATGCAACAAACACGAGCGGGGCCATTAATCGCGGTTTTGTAATAATTTTACTATCTGGGATTGATTGAATTAAGTTACGAATTATTTTCGAACTTTACTCGTGCGCTAGATGGAGAGGACAATAGTCGAAAAAAAATCATTAAAAGCTTGTAATTTGTCACGCAGCTTCAGTTTGACTTTGTTCATCGTACCGTAGATACAATTAAAAATATCAAAATGATCGTTTATAATCACAGGATGTTGGAAGGAAGTCCGATCCAATACTACCAGCCAAGTCAGCCGATTCCAATTCCGCAGTCGTCCAAATTTTCCTATTTCAATCGATTCCAAAACTTTTCGTCTTCGCCCACCTACGAGGACCTCGTGATGCCACATTCGCCAAACGGTGTGCAGGTACTAAAACGCAAAAAATTACAGGCGCGAAAGAAATGCTAACAAACCTCTCTTTTTACAGAGCGACAGTGACAATTCGCTTTCAAGTTTGGATGTTTTTCCCAGGGAAATCAAATTAAATCAAATCGCCGTCGAAGCTCATAAAAATGAAGACGTACAATGCAAGTGGATGTCCTGCGGGATCGTTTTCGAATCGCTCGATCAACTATCCGCACACGTCAGCCAAGTTCATGCTTCCAGCGGACCTGGCGGCTTGTTTTACTGCGGATGGGAAGGATGTCAGAGAAATAATAAAGGATTCAACGCTAGGTATAAAATGCTGGTCCACGTCAGAACACACACAAACGAAAAACCGCACAAATGCTTTCAATGCGACAAAGCATTCTCGAGGGCAGAAAATCTGAAAATTCATTCGCGATCGCATAGTGGAGAAAAACCCTACACCTGTCCAGTTCCTGGTTGCCAAAAAGCGTACTCAAATTCGAGCGACCGTTTCAAGCACACCAGAACCCATCAGGTTGATAAACCATACCAATGCAAAGTATTAGGATGTCCAAAACGGTACACCGACCCCAGTAGCCTAAGAAAACACGTCAAAACATACAAACACTACGTAACAGACGATACCAAAAATAACAAAATAACAGAAACAACGGAAAATTTAAAAAACCTAAGAAAAGATACTGTCGACTCTGCGTCACCCAAAAGCGACAACAGCGTCACCAGCGACAATTGCACGTGTACGCATACGTGTTGCATCAACAAATCGTCCGACCTGTTAAAATTGAACGCCTTTATCAATTTAAGCAATCGAGATATTACGCCCTGGAATAAATTTTTGGATCCTTTTAGTTCTGAACCGAAAATATTCAAACCTTACGAGTTAATGGATGAAGAAATGAATATCGATTTGCCCTTAGATTTAAGTATGAGCCATTGCAGTACCTAAATTTTGTATTATTGTTATTTTTAAGAGTTAATTTATTATTAGTTTTACGGTTTCGTGCAAATAAATTTTTTATCAAAATATAATTATCTGATGGTTATGCCGAGAATAAGCAAATTCATAACCAAGCATGTCCGTCAAATCAATTTGGGAATAAATAAAACACCATTCATTGCCCCCCCCCCCAAAATTCTTTGCAATCTAAATAAGAAATCGTTTAAAAGCAAAATTAGTAAATATTCAGATTAAAAAACATAATCTTGGTATCAAAATCCAAATTTACAAAATAAATGTAATTTCAACGATAATTAACAAAATCTTCTCGTTCCAATGTACGATTGGTTTTATTCGAGTCATGGTGACATGGATGATGAGTACATAGGTAGGTGTTATACATGTTTAAGAATTCACACTAAAATGCAATTAATTCATAGCAAAATTATAGACGTCGCAGAACGAGCCGGCGCGCCAGTTCCGCTGATAACTGGTAGCCCGACGATAAAAATTTAATAAAAATAAATTAACTGATCTTTAACTGCATGTAAATTTAATCAAATATACGAAAACATACGAAAAAGAAAATTTAAAAAAATAAAAACAAAGTCAAAAAAAAAAACAGCGCGTTAAGAAATCAGAAAATTTACCTGACATGAATGATTTGTTTACAATGCTAGGTTAGGTCACATTCCATATTTTTAATATTTTAGAATCTCATTAATTAATTCATGTGCGTCCGTAGTAACTAGAAGAAGAAAGAGCGATTTTAATTCAATTTAAAAATTAAAAAAAGTAAGATTTCCCGCGCTTTCAAGAGAAAACTTAAAATTCAAAGATGTACAAGGCCTTGAGAACTGAGATAAAAAGTAAAACACATTATTTCAAAGTTGCCACCTATTTAATTGTGATGTCATCTTTTTTTTTTAAATTAACCTCTAGTATTATTTTTCTTCGCTAGCTTTTGATTCAAGTACGAAACTGTACTGTAATCAAGAAGGTAATCCATTCCATCGACAAAATTCTTCCAAGAATTTTTTAGGTATTTTATAAAGATTTCCAAAATCATCAAGATTTAATAATATATCGTGAGACTGCACAAATACTTCATGTAGACTAATTTTTTCTTGTTTCCGTTTGGTGATTATCCCCTTGGTATGAAGTCTTCTGAAATATTTATGAAATCTCATCAGGTCGAATGAAATCTCATCAGGTCGAATGAAATCTTCATGAAATCTTGTAAAATTCTATATTTTTATTAAATCTGTGGAATGCAAAATTGAAAATGATTCCCCCTTACATGGGACACAATTTCAAAGTAATTTGTTTTTTTCATTTAAAATTACATTTTTCAGCTTGAAATGAAAAAAGCAAGCTACCTCAAATGTAAAACAATTATTATTATTAAGATCATCAAGGTTATTGTTGGAAAAAATTTAAGTCGCAGACCCAACGTAGGAAGGACTTACAGTTAAAACTTTAATTTATTATTTTCGAGCATAACTTATAATAGTTATTAATTATATAAAGAGATAAAGAAGCCTCTAATCAACGAGAAAAAATGAGCACTCGAGGCGCAGCCGAGAGTCACATTTTTTCAAGAGGATTATAGGCTTGTTAATTCCCGAATATAATTCAACGTTTTATCAACGATCATGGCCAAAACCACAAGAAAAAATTTTGGATTTGAGAAACGTCAGATTTGACAAATTGATTTTGAGCTGAAAACTAATCCACTAGTGATTATGAATTCTAATCCACTAGTGTATTAAAAGGCCTCTAATCCACGGAAAACGGACGTATTAAACCTTCCTAATATAGTGGTTGTGGATAAAATAAATAAATTTTGTTTAGCTAGAATTTTGCAAAACAATTTCCAAAAAACAAATGCCTTTTGGAAAAAAATTGAAAATACAAAATTACTTAATGTTTATAATTAGTTAAACAATATCCGTCTTACTGATCACTTCATTCATTCGTTTTGGAAAGAATCAAAATCGTCACAAGTTGGGCCCAAATTTTCAGATCCCAGAATTTAAAAAAATTTTAAATTTCACAAGACAAACCATTGATCCACGGCCACTAAAACATCTTTATTCAGTTTTGAGATCACCAATATGAAATACAAAAGAAAGGAATTATCAAACAAGAATACAATTTTGAAAATTTGTGTAATTGCTAAAATAAAAATAAACAATTTAAATAAAAAGTTAAAATAATATTCAGAAACGATTTGCTCATTTTTGGGAAAAACATTTAAAAAGTTTAAAATTCAAATTTAATCATATTTTAAAAAATATTTATGTACAATGCAAATTATCAAAAACATAAACCTGAAAATAATTTATCTTCGCATCTTGGCCATTCCTTCTGAAATTATCTTTAGATTTTTTAAATCTGTGTTAATCATGTTCATTAAGTGCGCAATACCAGTCTGTTCCATGTTAAGAAACTGTTTTATATCTTCTTGTATCTTTTTATCCATATCATATCGTTCTTTAGGTGGCAGCACCGAAGTTCCACTGGTTTGCATCTTACAGCGTATTTCAAAAAGTTGACTCTAAAAATGTCGTTTAATATAACTCAATTCCCTTAATAATAAAAGCTCACCTTATACTGTGAAGGTAACATAATATGTGCTAAGATTTGTTCCAGTCGTCCTTTTAAAATTTCTTCTTCGGGTTGTAACGCCATGCCTAACTTTCGAGTAACTTCTTGTTTGATTATGACTTTTAATAGACGATGCTGCAATTCTGCAAATTTCTGTTTCAGTTCCATAATTTTTGCAACCGAATTCGAATGCTTTTTGTTCAATTCCATTAACTCCTTGTTAACTTTGTTTAGGTACTCGCGATGCAAATTGGTTTCGTGTTGTTCGCACAGCATGCGCTTCTTAAGGTCCGTGAAACCATTTATAGCCATAGGCATGAATTTTCTTGGATTTGGATTGTGACTTTGAGCCGATTGCCAAAATTGCATCTCAATACCTACAAATCAATTATGAAAATAACTAAATAGAATTTCGACACAATGTTTATGGTAAAAATCATAATTCTTCGATTTACTTCTTTTATAAATTTAAGAATTAAACACTTTCTTAAAACTATTCAAATTGCAAAATTTGAGAAAAAAAATAAGAAAATTATTTAATCAGAAATAAAATTGTCGCATACCAGCAGGTGGATTTTTTAAATATTCTTGCAACTGAGACCTGGTTGGGGAAACGTAAGCACCGATAAATGTTACTCCAACACTAGCCAATTGTTGTTTCTGCATTGCTTGGTTCAAAAAAGTGCTCAAATCAAGTGCAGGAATTTTTCTACAAGTTCCGGTTACTCCCTTCTCCGATACAGAAATCATAACTTCACACTGATTATCTCCAATGCTCTTCACATGTTCAATGTGAACTGTTAAATTAGGTTTGTTGCCTAAAATTCCAAGGATTCCATTGCTCAAAACTTCTTTTTGGTTACTGAATATAAAAATTATTAGAGAAAGAAAAAAATATTTAATTTTATTACCAAAGTTCTGATTCCTTCTTGTTGAAGTTCAATTTGACAAAACCATGACTGTTGTCTTCTCCCGGTATCACTGCATACCCGATTGCTCTGTAACGAAAAAATGGGTTTTCGCTAGTGTATTCGATGGGCATTTGGCTGAAGTTGTAGTAACCTTTGCCTACACCCCACGATGCTTGCAACATATTCCACTTCTTGAGTATCACATCACGCTCGTCCCCAAATAAATTGATGGCGTAAATTGAAGCAAACATCTGCTGGATGGCTGTCTGTGGAAGTGCAACTTCAAAGGTTGTTAATATAAAAATTAGTAAAATAAATAATTATTTACCCGTGTTTGTCGCGGGCATTCCTATTTTGTTAGCCTGTAGAGTGTTAGCACCAAACAAATTTGGAGCAGTTGATGTAGTACCAAATCCCCCAAAACCAGTAGATGGTGCTCCAAACATTGGAAGCCCGCCGGCTGCTGTAGTAGTTTTACCAAAACCACCACTAAAAAATGAAGGTGCCGTAGTAGTGGCAGCTGATCCAAAAAGATTAAAACCTGTGTTTGTTGCTGGCGTGCTGCCCAATCCAAATCCACCGGCAGAACCAAACAAACCTGTTGTAGATGTGGTGGTTGTACCAAAACTGGAACCAAATAAAAGAGGTGCCGTAGACGTTGAAGTGCCAAACAAACCACCTGGCGCTGCACTAGTAGCAGTAGATCCAAACAAACCGGTTGCTTGTGCAGTTGGATTACTACCAAATAATCCTGGAGTTGCTGCTAAAAAGTTATTGTAAAATTTGATAGCTTTATGTAAGGTAAAAACAAACCTGGTTTTGCAGCAGCTGCTCCAAAAAGACTTGGTGTGGAAGCTGCAGGTGTGCCAAAAGAGCTTCCGAATGCTGGCGCTGGTGTCGTTTGGGTTCCAAATGCACTTCCAAAAGCTGGAGTTGCTGTTGGGGCGGAACCAAAGGCGGCGGCACCAAATGCGGGTGCTGTAGCAGTAGGAGCACCAAAGCTACTTCCAAAGGCGGGAGCGGAAGTTGCCGGAGTGCCAAACGTACTACCAAACGCAGGAGCTGCAGCATTCGCAGGTTGACCAAAACTACTACCAAATGCTGGAGCCATAGCACCTGCTGTTGGTTGTCCAAACGAAGTTGATCCAAAACCAGATTGTTGTTGCTGTTGTGGTTGAGCAGCTGGTGTACCAAACGACGATCCAAAGCCAAATGCGGTAGGTGCTGTAGTAGCTGCTGGTGTAGCGCCAAACGATAGAGGTGCACCAAAACCAGTGGCTACAAAGTATTGATTTACAATAATTAAATTTAAAAATACACTTGCGTCTCCCTTTTGTGTATCACTTAATTAGATTCAACTGACGATTCACAATAATGACCAAACAATACTTTAACGCACTGTCGATGTCATTTGTATAAATTAAAAAAATGTTCCAATCGTGATTTCCGTTCGAATTTGCGAACATAAAACTTAAAATTTTAAATTTAAATTCTACTTTTATAGCTTTTATGTCCGACTGTTATAATAACATGATTTCAATATCACTTAGCGACCATAAGATAACATTTTATGGAACTAGTCCGTTCTACTTTATAATAGTTATTAATTATATAAGGGGATTAAAAAGCCTCTAATCAACAAGAAAAAATGGGCACTCGAGGCGCAGCCGAGAGTCACATTTTTTCGAGAGGATTATAGGCTTGTTAATTCCCGAATGTAATTCAACGTTTTATCCACGACCAGGGTCAAAACCACAATACAAAATTTTGGTTTTGAGAAACGTCAAATTTGACAAATTGATTTTGACCAATACCTATTGATTTTGAGCTAAAAACTAATCCACTAGTGTATTATGAATTCTAATCCACTAGTGTATTAAAAGGCCTCTAATCCACGGAAAATAGACGTATTAAACCTTCCTAATATAGTGGTCGTGGATAAATAAAGTAAAACCGCCGCCTGTCAATGCCAATGAAATAAACGTCAAAATTAATATTTTATTTAATTTAATTTATAAACGATTACATTAATTATTATTACTTTGATTATAATAGTTGTTAATATTGAAAACACAATTCACATTATTACTAATTGAGACCGGTAATGCTGGTGCTTTATTTATTTGCTGAATTTCTTTGTTAACTCCAGAAATACCTTCTTGCCCTAAAATTTTTGTAGCAACATTAATTTTTTTGCTTTCGGATTCTTCTACGTATCCTTCGGCAACACTAGCGGAGCGCCATCCTCCATGGCGCATGATTTCGCTCATACTTCCCCCAGAATTTGCCAAACTTGCAGACGTTCTCCGAAAACAATGGCCCGTGTAGGAGCTGGAGTTCGGTAAATTTAAAAATTTGACTACAATGCTAGGTACACTACCAATTTTGTGGATTCCTACAGGCTGGGCAGTACATTTTTCTTTAACATGATTTACGAAGAATCTGCTATATACAATTATTTTTGGTCTAAGGTTAATATATTTTCTAATTACATCCAATAAATTCAAATATTCGCCCGATCCTTTTTGGTTTTTGTGTCGATCAACTTGACCAATATATGTTTTTGATAATCTTCAACATTTGTGGTTGATAGTGAAACTAATTTTTGTCGTCTGCAAGATCCAGAGACACCAAAAATAAGAATAACCTATAAAATATACTTTCATTATTCATCATCGTAAGTCAAAGCAAATAAGTTAAGTATGTATACCTTGTTTAACAGATACTGTTCGTCATTGGCGTCAAATAAAAAAGAATTGACATGTTCTTTTGTTAAAATGAATGACTTTTTTGCTGCATACCCTTCTCTCTTTCTTTTCAGAAAATGGATAATACTGGGAAACTTGCTTATATCGATTGCTTCATTTAAATTAATTGTAGTCCGCAGCATGGAATATTTGGTCCATAAGGTAGATATCTTATAGAACGCGAGATTAGTATTAAAATATGCCAATATACTATCCTCTGTAGTTTTCACAACTTGTTTTTCTAAACACCATTTTTTGTATGTGCCGTAAGTTTCTTCGTATAATTGCTTTGACTTTGTCGGTAGTAGCGATTCTTTAGCTTTTAAGGCTATTTCAACAATTTCTTCCATTATTTAACTTATTAAATAATTTCACACAATTTTAAATCAACTATTTAAAACAAATTAATAAACAACTTATTGTAACTAGAACCAATAAAGAAAAAGCACTCTTCGAAATTATACAATTTTCATTACCTAAATGTCAAAGTGGAAAAAATATAAAAGAAAATCCTCTACGGTACAGTCGAACATAAAGCTATATATGTCATTTGCACATAATTAGGTTTTTTCGACTCAGCATAATTATTGGCCTCACTCGCAAGCTCGCTCTGCCATAAACTTCGGCTTCGTCCGATAAAGACCTATATTATGTACTCATGACATAAATAGCTATTCTGTTGAAAAAACGCGAATAAAAAAATCAAATTGCTTGCTTACCGCGCTTTATATTATAATGCGACCATATTGTGATTACTGATTAGTTTTGGTTTTGGCGCACAATTTAATAGCCATTTTGAAATTATAAACTATGATCCAATATGGGTACCACTTCAGATTGTATCAATATTAATCATTATGCATTATTTTCTTCGACAATAGCCAATCTGATTCAAAATGACGGACATATTTTATCTAAAATGCGGAACTTGGCGGTACTCGGTATATCTATTAGAATACTACCTTTGATTCAAGCAGCATTTAATATGAAAAAATACTAAGGACGCTTGCTTACTTGAAAACGCTTAAATACGCTTGCTTGAAAACAGTTGTATTTATTAAGACGATAGTTATCGTAAAAGCATTTAAAAAAAAATGAATCGGTGTCAATGTATGCAATAAGTAGAAGATAGTTCGAAAGCTTCTTCCTCCAAAAGAATACTTACAGATAATATTAACAATAATAAAATTTAGAAATATAATTAATTTAAAATTTCAAACAATACATTATATAATTTTCGAAATGAGCAAGTTGAAACAAAAAATAGTTGCTTCATACGAAATCAATATTGGACCTATCAATTAAAAAGTCGACACTCTTCCACTGAGCTAGCAAACCCTATTATAATATATAAAACTATCTTATAAAACTTGGTAATGGTAAAAGTTCAAAAGCTTTGTTATTTTTAAAAATTCATAATTTGACGACAAAGAGCAGAGCATTCCTTAGTTTTCGTTATTTTTTTAACTTCTAGACAGTACATAAACTGAAACATTGTTTTAGGGAATTACCAAACTGTAAATTTTACTTTACGCGATATTCTAACTAATAAATCAATTTCTTCGCAATTCTGGAATGATGATATTCAATAATGTTTATTCTACTATTGGCGTAGAAATTTAGAGTGACTAATTTCTCGTGTTTACAAACAAATCCAAAAGGGGATTTCAATCATAACAAACGCATCAGCAATTACAACAATTGGATTTTTCCCTTTTGTGTTTGAATTATAAACCAAGAGATTTTACCAGTATTATAAAGAAAATATGTACGTATATGTAGTAATAATTTACTAAACCAACAAGAAAAAGTTCACAGGAAACCGCAAAACAGATTAACAGGCAAAAGGGAAATCCTAACATTTTTTTTTAATATAAATTGTCATGATAAAAAGTATTCTTCATTCGATTAAAGTAACGCGAAGATAATTGTGTTAATCTTTCAAGATAATAAAATAAAAAAAACTGCAAAATGCCAGCAATACATCATAAATACCACATTGCATCCTACTTACACGATTCTCAGGTAAGTTTTATATTTAATATTTAAAATTTTATATAACAAGTGGCCAGCCGCACACCTGAACATAGGAAATTAAGAAATAATCAAAAGATTATTAATAAGAAACGGTAACAAAAATCTATCTTAATCTGTCAGAGCAGCTAGATGGCAATTATTTTTGAAAAAACAAAGAAATATTTTTTCGATTGATATATTTTTAATAATAATTAAATGGGAAGCACGAATTTTAAAAAACTAATTTCCTATGTTAATTCCTAGTATTTTTTTATTTTTTCATTTAATAATTTATTGCTAAATTTTTCAGAATCCTCACTATACAGACGTCTATAAAAAATATGATGTGGTAAAGGGAGCAAAACACGGTGCTCATAATGTAACCACAGCAATAAATAACATAACCTGGACTATTGAACCTGTAACAACAGAAAACGCAACCATTGACCAATTTTCAACTAGCTTGCCTGCAGCAGTCACCGAAGACACAACCATAGCCGAGACCATAACTCAACTTTCAACAAACGTAACTTCAGGAATGGAAAATACGTTGAATTTCGATATTACAGTAAGAGATATAATTACTAACGGAACTCAAGATGCCATTAACAAAGTCTCGACTATACTGCCTACAGCAGTAACCGAAGACACAAACATAACCGAGACCATAACTCAACTTTCAACATGCGTGACTTCAGAAACGGAAAATACGTTGAATTTCGATACTACAGTAATGGATATAATTACTAACGGAACTCAAGATGCAATTAATCAATTCTCGACCACACTGCCTACAGCAATAACCGAAAACACAAGCATAACCGAGACCATAACTCAACTTTCAACAAGCGTGACTTCAGGAATGGAAAATATGTTGAATTTAAACACTACAGTAATAGATGTAATTACTAACGGAACTCAAGATGCCATGGTTAATGTAGTCAACAATGCTGTAAATGTAACGAATGAGATTTCAATCCCAATTACGTCAGGGAATGTGATTCAAAATGCCGTTACATCAATGGTGAATTTGATTGAGACGACATCTTCAACCGTAACTGCTAGTGCAAATATAACAAATCAAGTTCCGATGATTCCAACAACGGAACCCACTTCCACTACAATAGTGGATGTGGTTAAAAATACCACAACGCTCGTCACCAATACAATTTCAACAACTGCAAGAAACATTGGTACCGAATACTTGAACGATCATGAAAATGAAGGGTCCCAAAAAGGTACCAACGCACTGTTAGTGCTAATTCTATTGGTGCTCATCTTTATAGGAGGCTTTTTAATCTACATCTACCTCCGTCACAAAAAAATGAGAAAAACGCAACACGAATACCAAGTTAACCAACACGAAGAAAGCCCTAGTACGACAGAGTTACAACACGAACAAATAGAAATAGAAAACTCAACATATGTCCAACATACAGTAACATAAAATTAGCCATAAAATTTTGTAAATTATTAACTTATTAAATACTGTAATCTTAATAAATTTTTAATAAAACCTTGTCATTTTAAAAATTTTAAAACATAACCTCACTTACGTTTGGTAGGAGTACTGCCAAATGTCGCAGAGCCCCCAAATGAAAAAGCCATTCTTTCTGATTAATTCTATAGCATTAATACAATAAACTACTCTCACTATAAATTATCAGCATTAATTCACTAATAACCAAATATCTCGTTAGAAAAATGAAAACATCAAAACATTGTGCAATTTTAAAATGCGACCCCTAGTGGAGCGCGGTAAATACTAATATATTTAGTGACGTTTACATAATATACAATGTTGTACAAAATTAAATAAATATTTAGATAATAATCAATAGATGTGGTTTAGGTAGTGTAACTCGATATGAATCATATCAAATTATTTTTGGTTTTTCTAAATATTTAGATGCATTTTTCCATCCTTCAGATAGATCCTGACAACGCCGATTGGTAAAAAATTTGAAATAAAGTTCTATTCGTCAATCAGAATTTGCTTACAAAAAATTTCGCGATTCACTTGCTGTCAAGGATCTACCTTACCATCATTTTAATTTTGGGTCCTCAAAATCAAAATACCACCGCGACTTGTCTCGAAAGCTATTATTGTGAATACTAAAGGATTGGTGTATACTCCGCAATTCGATAGGTAAAAAAACCTAACTGTAAATTCCGCTTCGAGCAAATATGTGAAAAATAATCTTACATGTAAACTCCACAAATTTTAGAACGTTAATCTAACCTATAGGCAGACACAGATTTTCGCAGCTAGTTTCTCTCAAAACAGCTAGTTTGCTAAAGAAATAAATTAAATATATTGTCGTGTTTCGAAATGCAAAAAAAAAACATTAATTTCATTATTTTGTGAAATGATTTAAAAGTTTGAATTTTGTTTATTTATTTATAATCACACTGTATAAAGTTGTTAAGTTTTGCTGTATAAATAAAGGAAGTAAGAGTAGGAGTGGGACCAGCAGGTCGATGCAAGGGGACTTAGGCTGCGGCCGTGGCGTCGAATAGACTGGTGGACGAAAATCATTCCCACAATTATAAAAATTTTGAAAATAAATAAAATAAAAATAAGTTGATGATTTTGTTTGTTTTAATTAACAAAGTGAAGCAGTGATAAATAAATTTGGAAGAGTGAAAATTTATTCGATGCATAAAGTTTTCAAAACAAATTTGTTAGGCCAGCTGGGATGCCATGTGCCCTCCAATACAACACAAGGTAACAAAGTTTGAGCAATTTACAATTAAAAACAATTAAAGGAGTCTCATTGTTCAAAAAAAATTTAATGAATGCCCAGCTTGTAGTGTAAAATTTATGGATTCAGCAAATTATAAAAGGTTTGTACAAGCTCGGGACATCTCAATACACTGGGTAGGTTCAAGTGGAGTTTACATTCTGGATTAGTGTCAACCTTTTTGCTCGGAGGAGAACTTACACGTTTTGGAGCGGAGATTACATTAACCCATACTAAATAAATTCTATAAAACTCAAGAGGTAGTTTTTAATTTAAAAAATTGTTGCATGCTAAACGTTGGTTTATTCATTCAAGGTTTCAAGGTTTCTTTTTCTATATCGCAGTCATTAAAAACCAGAAGAAAATGTTTTTCTGTTGAGATACACAAATATTGAGGAAAAAGTTCCACTGTATCCACTCATTAAGTCATGGCAGCCAGTAAACCACCTGACCTAATATAATATCTAATTAAATATAACTTCATAAAACAACTATCCTAATTAAAAAAGTAAGTTTAGGTTTAAAGGAAAACAAACAAAATGTTTGTTGCGATCAGGAAAAAGTGAGAGGCAAGTAAAACATCTCCCTTACAATAAATTTATATATTTTAAGGCCATACAATATAAAATAAAATTGGTACCACAGCAGCCTAAAACTACCAAGTTGAACTCGGTTTTGTTAAAAAAACACATATAAAAGATAATTTGCAAGCATAGAAGGAACAAAAGCCCAACAAATACTCGTGATTATTTGGTTTAATCTAATGCAGATTTTTAACTTTTTTTATTTTAGATAAATAGATTTTTTAATTTGCGTCAAGGCTTACCTAAAAAGCAGGAAAGGAGAAGAAGCATTAATTTTGAAATAAGGTTCGCGTAAATTCTATATAATCTAATGCGCCCGCAATGGATCGTTCTGTTTTTGGATCCACGTAAGGTTTCATACGAACGACGCAGTAATCTGCCATTTCCTTAGTCAAATTCTATAAAAAAAATGGTTACAAATTTTGTAATTTAAACATTTTAAAATAAATCTTACGGCATATAATTCCTCCTTTGTAACGTAAGGACGATCGCCCGCAGTGATAGCTCTGAATGCTTTCTCAATTTCTTCGGAACTTTGAACATTTTCGGTTTCTTTACTTATCATGAAAGCCATGTACTCTTGCAAAGATACATAACCGTCACGATTAGGATCCACCACATCTACAAAAAATCTGTAAAAACAAATAAAAAAAAATTAAATTTTTATTACCTAATATGGCGTCAAATTCAGGATCGGGTTGTCCTTCTTCTACCATAGGCAAATCATACCCAAGTGCTCGCAAACAGGACTTGAACTCTTGATGATTAAGTTTGCCTGATTTTTCCTTATCAAAGTGTTTAAACATCATTGAAAATTCTTTAAGAGCATCTTCGCTCACACCTACAGAAATGGCACTCATAAGTATAAAAATTTGATTTAAACAAAGGTTAATGACTTACCAGACTGGTTACGAGCCTGAATTTGCTGTTCTAAATTATGCTGCATGCGCATACCAAGCTGATCCAATTGATCCCATTGTTGAGCCAACCCGACAGTAGAATGCTCCGTGTAACGATTATCCAAAATTAGATGCTCTTCCAAAATTGCTCCTAAATCTTCAATCTTCTTCAAATCAGATCTACGAGCCCTAACTTCGGCTGATTTCCGTTTAGTAGCTTCAAGTTGTTGTTCTAAAGATCCTGAACCTTCCATCATTGAAGTACTAAAAAAATTGTTAAATTGTAAGTCGTATTTTTACTCACTAACGTTTAATACTAACCGTGTCTCGGTAAGCCATTGGTGGAACGCATTTGCGTGTTTTGCAAATTCTTTACGCAATTTATCATTTTCTTCTTGTCGTTGTGCTTCCTTGTTTAGCTCAACGTCACGTTCAGCAATAATTTTTTGCAAGTTCCGCCAGGTTTCTTCGAGAGCTTCCATGTTAAACCACGTGTAGGGATTTGGACCAACTTTGAAGCTTTTAATCTTCTTGTCCAATTGAGCCAAAGATTCAAAGTCGGCTTGTGCACTTGACAAAGACGCCTAAAAATAAAACATTTCCATTTTGAATCTATCCATTTTAAACTTAACATGAAGAAAATTTTCAGATCTAAAGTTGTGTGTCCTACCTGAAATTGGGCATGAGCTTCACGTAAAGCTCTAATTTCTTCAATTGAGTTGCATCGAACTGGATCGGTCAAATCTTCCTCTGCGTTTTCAAACCAAGAATTAAATGCTGATGCTTTCTTTGCAAAAGTTAAGAAAAGTTCTTCGATTTCTCTGAACTGATCCTGCATGTGAAGGAGTCGCTGCTTGCGAGCATCAGAATCTGCCAAAAGTTTTTGCCATCTGGCGATAACATCAGCATGGCGTTGCAAAATAGCATCACTCTGGTTGTGATTGGCGGCAATAAGTTGATCCTTGAGCGCTGTGATGTTTTGAATTCCCTCATGCTCAAAAGCAGTGAGACCTAAATTCAATAATTTATAATTCCAGCAGTCAAAAGCTCTTAGTATAGGCACAGTAAATCTTGCATAAACTTGATACAAATAAGAAGAAAAATGTTTCCATTTACAAAAGTTTAATCGTCTAATGTTAGAACATAATTTAAACATCAAACAATTTCTATAATCGCCACGATCTTAGCTTTTTCGGTATCCAGTTTATGCAAGTTTCATTGTATATCAAATACTAAATACTTTGAAAAAATATTTTTATTTAAAATACTGACACTTCCATTATAATGAAAGAAACAACAAAAGTTAATCTACATACCTGCATCAAATGTCTCCTGTTTAGTTAATAAAGTCTGTACAGATGATAAATCTCGGCCAAATTCTTCACTCTTAACATGACTTTCCTTATCTGCAATCCAACTTTCAACTACATCTGCTTTCCACATAAACTGTAAATAAGCCGAATTATCCACAAGCCTTGCCTTGCGTCTATCGGCAAGAGAAGCCAAATGATCCAATTTAGTTTGCAATTGTTGACAACGTTGATTGATGCTCTCTGCATGATGATTGCCTTGAGAAATTAATGTTTGTCCATTTTCACCAATATCCTTGCACCGATCACGATGAGCTTGGAAGTCCATTTCAAAAGTGTCATGCTTCTTCAACAAACCTTGTACGGCGGCCATGGTATCACCATAATCTTCCACACCCAATAACTGCTGCTTTTCGCTGATCCAAGCTTCTTCCTCTTCCACCTTTGCCAAAAATTGTTGATAGGTCAGCGATTCATCTAATTTTTGCCCACGAGTGGCTGCCAACTGTTTCAATTCCGCCCAAGCTTGATTCAAAGCCTTAAGGCGCTGTTCAATCTCGGGGACTCCTAAATTCGAAACATCCATCAACTTTTCACCTGCTTCCTGAACAGCTTGAATGGCTGGTTCGTGTGATCCTAGTTCTGCCTCTAAACGCTTATGCTTCTTCTTAAGGTTTTGAACTCCGGTGAGATCCCGTCCGTAGTCATCGGAACCAACCAACAACTTCTTTTCCTTAATCCAGGACTCTTCATCTGCTATATCTCTGAAGAACTGGTGCAAAGTATTGGCTTCATTAAGTCTAGCTTGGCGGTGGGCGCCTAAGTTCTTAATACGTTCGTATCGTTCGTTTATCGACTGCCTCTTCTCCTGAATGTTGGCTGTATCAAACTGACCACTTTCAATGAGAGAATCGGCTTGATCGTTCATATCGTTAATTCGATCATCGTGTGCATGTATGTCGGCTTCCACTAATTGGTGTTTCTTCATTAAGTTTTGAACTGATGCTAAATCTTTACCCGCATCTTCGCTTGTTAATAAACTCTCAACTTCGCCTAGCCAAAAATCTAGATCCTTAACTGCGGCAATGTAAGTTCTTTGTTTATTAGCTTCTTTCAATTTCATTGATTTTTCGGTTGTTTTTTGCGTTAGGAATTCCCATTGATCGGCGATCGACTCTAATCTCCTACGAACTGCCTCTTCCGAACCTGCACATTGACGTTTATCGATTAAGTTTTCGCCATTGGCTAACACTGATTGGATTCGATCGGCATTTGCAGCTAATTCGGCTTCAAATGCTTGATGTTTTTGATGTTTGGATTGAATATTGGCTGGATCCTAAAAATAAAAAAGAATAAGTTAAATGAGTTTTTTCGAGAAAAACAGCCAAATACCTTGTAACTTTCTTCGGTTGCAAGTTGCAATTTCTCGGCGATCCAGTTCTCCATTTCATCTGCATCTCGCGAAAACTGTTGCAAAGTTTGACTTTCACCTAATTTTGACCGTTTTTCAATGAGAGCATCTTTCAAATGATGCCACCTGTCAAGTACTTGGTTTCGTTTATCGTCAATTTCGTGAGATGCATAATGACCATTTCCAATTAACTGGTCAGTAAGACGTTCTAAAGCTTCAATTTTTTCTTCCTATAAAATAAAAAACTCAATCCTAATACTTGATTACAAAAATGTGAATCCTTACATGTGATTTAATTGCTTTATCAAAATCTTCGTGTTTCTTAATCAATGCTTCAACGTTATCACCTTTGGAGTTCACTTCTTCAGAAGCTAAAAATGCTTCCCGGTCGGACATCCAATTTTCGGCTTGTTCGCAATCACGGTAGAAAAGGTTCAAGTCCAAATTTTGATCCAACTGAACGCGTCTATTAATCCAAGCTCTAAAAATAATCAATTTTAATTTTAAGATTCTAAAAAAAATAAAATAAACTAACTTTTCAAGTTCCTCGCGAGATTGATTTAATTGTTCAAGTTTTTCTTGGATTTCTGGACTTGCATAATGGTTCGAAGACAGTAATTGTTGTCCAAATTGTTCTAAGGTGTTGAATGTACCAGCTCTTGCATCAATTTCTGTACGGTGTTCCTAGAGAGATCAACATTTTAAAACCCAAGCTTGCAATTATAAAAATTGGGTCACGTGCAATTCAATTTTGATTTTTTTTTAATTAATTAAGGACTGAAATATTTGATGGGTTGTATATTTTAAATGTTTTTTATTGTTAATAGCAACAGAAATGGAAGTAAGTCAGAGATTGCCAAGATGAATGTTGGTATTTTTCACCGATTTAAGACTAACTAGAAGGTGTACCCATCACAAATGATGTTCTACCTAGGAGCCTAGAAGGTGTACTTATTAAGACTAACTACTACAATTTCAAACTACAACCTCGAATATTCAAAGATTGTTAGCCCACCCCACTTTTCAAGATTTTTACCTTTTCTGAATTCTCATTCATTATCAATGGATCCCCAATTGTTATTTATTTTATTTAAATAATGTACGACTGTACATACATATAACTACAATAAAAACAAAATACAAACAATTTTTAGAATATTGGTTTAGGTTTAATAAATATAAATGTTGTTGCCCTTAAGGTGGCATCGACCTTGCTTTATTGTATTAGTAGACTCATACACAACTAAACCATCGTGATAGATGAAACGCTTCATAAGCTCCTTTCTAAGATTCATTCAAAATCCTATGTACTAGATTATTGTTAACTTGTAACATAATATACTGCTCGACTGTTACGCAATGTTTTACAGCTTTCCCCTCCACAAAATTTTAATTCACAATAATCTGTTAGAAAAAATACAAAAGAATGCTACCTAAGTGTATGTGTATGTTAGATATAAGCGCATGACCGTCAAGCTTAAGACGCTTGTGACGAGAAAGGGGGTAGCTAGCGGCCAGTAGCGATTAGCAACTCGCACGGGAAAGCTACATGCATATGTAACTTAATATAGGTCAATAAAGAATATAAACTATAACGACTTGATTACGACAGCCCTATATCACACCAAGTCATTGTGGTAATACAGATCTTGAATATGTCAAATTTTGTAAGTCTACTTGAAAATACCAAAATTAAACTTGGCAAAACCATTTCTATTGCTAATAACTTCAATAGCACTGTGATGACTAGAGAATGGCAATTTAAGCATTGGTCTTCATCTTTGAAAAATGGTAAAAATTAGATTTTTTTATCTAAAACTTACAATTTGTCTAAGAAATTACCCTTATTCAAAATTCAAGACCATAAAAATAGTTCCGGCACTTTTCGACTTGACAAAAAGCCCACGTATGACAGCTTTTATTTAGTAAACAAAACAAGACACTTTAGCTATTAAAATATCGCAAAAGCAAACGACAGAAAAGTATACAACAACAAAAATTAGTATTTTAGTTGTTTTTTTGCTTCAGCAACAATTTTATCGAGGATCAATAAAAAAATTTGTAAAAAATTAGTCCACTCGATAACGGCAACACACATAGCAGTACCTGTGGTGTTCCGCCTCGTGCATCAATTTCAGCCCTGTAGTTCTACAATACAATGATGGAAGAAAAATACAAAAATTGTAATGCAAACCGATTTTTTAGTCACAATTTCAAAGTTGTAAGTTTCACTAACCTGATGACGCTCGATTAAAGCTTCAGCTCCGGTAACGTCGTTAGCCAATTCTTCGGAACTCACAAGACCTAGCATGGAATTGATCCAGGCTAATAAGTCGCGATGATCACTCAAAAATCTCTGTAAATCATAAGAATCCAATAATTTTTCTTTACGGCTGTTGGCTTTAGCGGTAAGCTGAGTCCACAGTTCATTGATTTCTTTTTGTTTAATGTAAGTTTGCTCAGCTGATTCGGGATGGGAAGTCATAAGACGATTAGCTATCTCGTCCAACTGTTTAATTTTGTCATTGAGGGCAGCCAAATCACGTTCCAAACCTTCGTGTTTACGTTGCAAGGCTTGTACGCTACGTAAATCCTTTCCTAAATCGTCATTATTCAAAGCTTCGTCTTTTTCTTGAATCCAATCTTTCGTTTCGTCAACATCGCGAGTGAAACGTTGCACTTCGTGTGCTGACCCAAGTTGGGTAGCTCGCTCGGAAGTTAATTGTTGTAAAGATGTCCATTTGTTATTTAAATCTTCCATTTGTGTTTGTATTTTTAATGCAGCTTCGGTTTGACCTAACGACACAAGTTGCATAGCAATTTCGTTCATTTCGGCTAAGCGGACTTCGTTGGCTTTTAGATCATTTTGGAAGTCGTCAAACTTCTTCTGTAAGACTTCAACTTGTTCCAAATCTTCGCCGACGTCTTGAACTTGAGCATGCATTTCTTTATCTTTAATCCAAGTGTGGAGATCGGCTGCTTCACGCACCAACACGTATGCCTTGGTGGTTTCGTATAATTTCTTTTGGCGTTCTCTTGCAAGCTCAAGAAGATGATCATATTGACCGTTGATTTGGTTCTGTCGTGCTGGAATCGAATTGTTGTCAACCAAATTTTGTTGAGATGCAGTTAAACCAGCTTCCACTTTCTTTACGTATGCTGCTGGTACAAAACCTTGACGATCGTTAACTTCAACTTTCCACCAGTCCTGAACAAAAAATTCAAATCACGAAAAAGAAGTAAATTAGTAATCAAATAAATAAATTAGAAATTAGAGAAAACTGTGCATGGGAAACTGGTAGTTTTACTTTTTCGATAAAAATCAAACATTTTAAGTAAAAACTCAAGTTACATTTTAATCATTTTCTTGGTTCATACTGAAGTTTTTGATTCCAAATAGTAACAAAATAATAAAGTTTGTAATATTGCTTACAATCTTGTAATTATTTAAAATGTAACAACCATTTAAATTGCAAACTTTCTAAAATAAAGCGTTTTATATTGAACAAATAAATCACGTTTTTGATTTGAAAGTTTCAAAATAATTAAATTAAATTAATATGCAATTTGATGTGCATTGTGAATAAAAATTACAAGGATATACGATAAAAAAACTATTAACTTACCTTGTTGTTGGAATTTAAAAGGGTCAGAAGATCACCTTTCTTCATTGAAACTTCTCTTGGTGATTTTTCTGTGTAGTCATACAAGGCGACAACAGCTTCTTTGCCGGTCACATCCACCACAGGTTGTTCTTGTTGCTGTAAAACAAAAATCAAATTAAAAAGATAAAACCTTTAGTCAATCCAAAACCCTTACTCTGCAACTGGTTGCTTGTTCTTTCAAGGATTCGATGGTGTTACCAAAAGCCAAAAGATCGCTCATCAAAGCTTCGTGTTTCTTCAACAAAGCTTCAGAAGAATCTTCGTCTTTACCATAATCGGTATTGGCAACCATAGGTTCTTTTTCTCTCATCCACGACTCGGCTTCGTTAGCATCGGCATAGTACTGGTGAGCTTGCAAAGAATCTTCCAAATCTTGTTTACGCTATAAAAAAAAAAAAGTTAAAATCAAAAAATTTATTACAAATCAAGATTCTCACCTGTTTTGATTTTTCAGTTAGTTGTATCCAATGATCTTGCAAGGTATACACGCGGTTTCGTATTTCGTCACTTGCAAAGTGTTCATCTTCAAGCATTTGTTTTCCGGCTTCGACAACGGCGGCAATTCGACTATCGTGGTTGTTTATTTCTACCAAAACCGCTTGGTGCTTCTTCATAAGATTCTGAACACCAATCAAGTCACGACCTCTATTGGTGCTTGCAGCAACTGGTTCCTTTTCTCGTATCCACGATTCTTCATCTTCAATGTCTCGGAACAGTTGTTGCACTTGCAAAGAATCCAAGAGGCGTTGCTTCCTCACAGCCATTGGGGTTTGCAAAGCTGAATAACGAGTCGTTAGACCATTTTGTTTGGTGGCAATGTTGTCTGAATCAAAGTGACCTCGTTCAACAAACTGCTGAGCAGCTGTTTTGATTCCTTCGATACGGTCTTGGTGTGAACCGACATCCGCTTCCAACAAAACGTGCTTCTTTTGTAAATTTTGCACAGAAGTCAAATCTTTGCCATAATCTTCCGACATTAGTTGACCTTCAATTTCAGACAACCATAGTTCAACATCCTCGACAGTCCGGTTAAATTGCTGCTGTTGGCTAGCTTCCTGAAGTTTAGTACCCTTTTTGTCTTTGGCTTGAACCAAAGTCTCCCACAAGTGAACAATTTCGTCCATACGTTGTTGAATTCGAGCTGTAAATAGAATTATTTGTGAAAAGACATCACGGAATTAAAAGTAACTTACATGAAGCATAATGGTTCAAGTCGATTAACTCTTGTCCAGTTGATGTAATCTCTTCCATCCTGGTTTTATTGGCAAGTAGCTCTTGATCAAAGTTCTGGTGCTTTTGGACTTTTCCGCCCAAATTAGTTGGATCCAAATAACTTTCATCAGTTGCGAACTTCAACTTTTCGTTGATCCAACCCTTGGTCTCATCACAATCTCGTTCAAACTGTTGCAATTTGTAAGCGTCCTCGAGAATCATCTTCCTTTCTGACGATTTTTCTTTCAAATGTAAACGGCGCTCCAAAAGCTAAAAACGTTCAAAATAATTAAAAATTGTAAGTTATAAATTTTTATGCTAACCATAGCTCTCCTTTGAGCGACATCATCGGCGGCGTAATGTTCACCATCGATCAATTTGGTGGCAAAGTCATCTAAAACTTTAATTTTCTCTTCCTGAGCAGCCAAACTTTTCTCAAAATCTTCATGCTTTTTAATTAAATCTTCAACTGAATCCAAGGAATCCCCCAAATCTTCGTTGGCCAAAAATGCTTCTTGCTTAGCCATCCAAGTATCAGCTTGCTCCGTATCTCTGTAAAATAGTTGCAAATCCATGCATTGCTCGTACAAAATTCGTCTTTCTTCCCACAAAGCTACAACAAAATTTTGTTAGAAAAAACAAAATGTATAAAAATTATTTTACAAACCCAATAAAGAAGACTTATCCGACGTAAGTTGTGCAAGTTTGTCCTTAATCTCATCGGCAGCATAATGATCCTTCTCTAACAGTTGTTTTCCTGCTTCAGTTGTGGCTACAAAACTGTCTTCACGCGCATCGATCTCTCCTTTATGCTCTTGATGTCTTTCGATCAAAGCTTCAGCTCCTGGAACGTCTTTAGCTAATTCGTCTGCAGAAATGATGGCTTTCATGTCGTTAATCCACAAAACCAAATCGCGAAAATCGGCTAAAAAGCGATGCAAAAAATAGGACTCATCCAATTTCTCGCGCCTTTCCTAAAAATAATTTAAAGTTATTACCAAAACTGTGAAACTATTTTTTTGTACAACCTTAGCTTTGGCAGTCAAGTGCTCCCAATAAGCTTCAATTTCCGCACGTTTTGCTTGGATTTGGTTGGCGTGGTCTGGATGGATACCACAAAGACGATCAGCCTCTTGCCCAATAGTAGAAACTTTATCTTCTAAAGCTGCCAAATCTCTTTCTACGCCTGAACAAAAAAAGAATTTAAATTCATGTCTAGAAAAATGATTCCTTTAATCGTACCTTCATGTTTACGTTGTAAAGTCTGCACGCTTGCCAGATCTCTTCCATAATCATCGGATGACAAAACTACATCTTTTTCGGCAATCCAAGCCACGGTTTCATCGGAATCACGATTGAAACGCTGAATTTCGTGCGCACCAAATAATTTATCTTGACGCATCAATGCCATTTGTTTAAGACGAAGCCAGGCGTTATTTAACTCTTCTTTTCGGTGAACAATTGTGTCTCGGTCGGGATGTCCATCGAGTAACAATTTCTCGGCTAATTCGTTGACTTCGGTCACGCGATACTCCTGCGATGCCATATCCTTTTGAAATTCATCAAACTTACGTTGCAAAACCTCTACATGTTCCAGATCATGCCCAAATTCTTCGCTCAACAGAAAACTGCCTTTGTCATTGATCCAGAACATAACTTCGTCGCAGTGCCGCAAAAATTGAACCAACACCAACGCTTGCTGAAGTTTCATTCCTTTTTCAGCCAATTTTGACAGTAGTTGTTCCCACAGTCGATGTAGTTCTTCCAAACGTTTTCGAATCGTTTCAGATTGATAATGGTTGTGGTTTATCATATCTTGTCCAGTACGATCCAAAACGACTATTGCATTACTGTGAGCGGAAACTTCGGCTTCAAATGCTTGATGTTTCTGGATTTTAGCCTGCAAATTTGTAGGATCTTTGTAGCTTTCGTCAGAAGCTGCCTGAAGTTTTTCAAGAATCCACGATTCCAATTCATCTGCATCACGTCTAAAGTATTGAAAACGACGCGAATCTTCTAATTTTTCTCGCTTAGCGCGAGCGTCTGCTTTAAAGTTGTCATAGCGAGTTAATACTTGCTGCCTCCTTTCTTGAATATCTTCGGCTGTTTCGAGGATTTTTACCTCTTTCGGAGGTGGAATTTGCTCCATGATTTATTTGTTCTAATTGGAAAAAAGTTATCAATGTTAAAAATAATCAAACAGGATTAAATACACAATATTATAAATTTTCTTATCTAGTTATCTACTCAAGTGATAAGAATTCACTCAAAATGAGCATGATTCATAGATAATAATTTATTTTTTTTCAGTTCTTCACTTTGTTTAACCTAGAACTCTACGATAGATGTTTTTCAACATTTTTACCTAACCGACAAACTCCGGTTAGAAAATGCCGAAGAGAAAGAGGATTTTATTCAGTAAGTTGTATGAAAAGTCTAGATAATATGATGATGCCATACATTAAAATTTTTTCAATTTATTTTCAGTTTGATTACTTCTCAAGGTGACTACAGTTATCTCGCGTCGTGAAAAAAACAAATTCAATTATGACAAACATTCCGGCGCTTACTTTTCTTACGTAACCCATTACACATCATAATTATTTCTGATTAGATTAATGTATTAGTACTATGGACTGGTTTGTTTAAATAATTTTCCCGTTAAAATAAGGATGACATAATTTGAGGTGCAATTGAACTGTAGTTGAGCAAATCGTTACTCAACTAGGTTTGTTACTAAAAATTGCAGGGATCCACTTTGACAGCAGCTTTCGAGCAAAAATACCGCAATACAACAATCAAAAATCAATACGACCATTTTTTGCACACTAACAGACTAACACAAATACAATATTCATCGACGTAAGAATTAAAATATTCTGCAAAATTAGTGCCAAGAGGATGTATCCTTCATAAAAATTTTGACAAGTAGGTCATTTTAATGTTCCGACTAAAATTGAATTTCAATACGCAAAAATTATCAAAATGTCATAACAAAGCCCTTTTAAAAGAAAACTTGTGGTTTAATTGCTATAAATTACATTAGAATAATAAATTATTTAGGGCGTGGTTTTAAAACTGCAGGCTGGAATTTGTACATTTGACAATTGAACTATAGAAAAAATTGAAACTAACCCTTTAGTCAGCCACCTTGAAATTAAAATCAATAAAACACTTTTAAAACTTGTAACTTGTTAACAATTAGCTAAAACCTTTTTTTAAATGCAGATCTGTCAGTATACGTCAACTGACATCGACTTCACGACTCTCGAATGAATGGCCGGCGATTGCGCAATAAACAACATTAACGAAGTTGGTCGGATTTGATCGGAACCACGATAAGACGGAACAAGATTATTCTAATATTATATACACGGTATGTCAAAATATATATATTGTTTATATTAAATAAATGATTTTATAAAACTTAACGTTTTTATGCTTTGGAATTAAAAAGTAAAAAAAAACAAATGTTTCAAAGTTGAGTGCCTTTATTTTATTTATATTTAAATTTATATTCCCGTGAATGCTCATGATCGCTAGACCGTTCAGCATTTCTTCATCTGTAGAATTTTTTAAATAAATTTTTATTCGTTTTAAACTAGAAAAACTTCTTTCGGCAGTTGCTGTAATCACTGATAATATTGCAAATATTTTTAATAGGGTTCTGACCTCGGAAAAAAAATTTTCAGAACATTTTGCCAATTTTAAAATGCTATATTATTTTCGAAATTCAAATTTTTTACTTTCAAAGAATATTTATTTTGAACATTTCGGGGGACTGGCACGTGCACCTAAAAGCGCCCCCCCCCCTGGTTACGGGTCTAGTTAAAACTTTTAGTTACACTTTTGGTAATTCAAAAATTTGGTGTTACCAACTCTTGCTTCGAACTCGAACACGTTGAAAACCTCACTACTCAAAGGAACAATCAGTTATCATATTTGACTTGATTAGCATACATCATAATTATACAAGAATAACAATATAGAAGTTCGTGATTTGATCTTATTATACCATTGTATTCGAAACATAACCTCAAATACAAAAATGTATTGGAATTGTATATTTTGTTTTTTGTGTTTAAATGTAGTGATTCCAGCGTCAGGCTTAGGTGGTATAGATTTTTCATCGATAGGAAGTAAAATATTAGATGCGGGCATTGGTCTCTACGACGGTGCGGTTTGTAGTTTTAAAGAATGTTGCACAGAAAAAGAAATTCCAGGCGATTTTGACAGTAAGTTAAACGAATATAAACAGTTTCAAAAATAACACTTTTTTTCTAGAACTTGAAAGTTTACTCAAAGAGCGAGTTTATGGTCAACACATAGCACAAGAAACCATTGTCAATGCACTTCGGGCTCATTGGAACAAAGACTACCAGGCTCCCAAGGCATTAACGCTTAGTTTACACGGTTGGCCAGGCGGTGGTAAAAATTATATAACTAATTTTATTAAAGATAGTTTATATGCGAGGGGTAGTTTAAGTAGGCACGTGCATCATTTTGTCGGTATAATTAACTTTCCTGAGAACGGAGATCTACGTGTAATGCAGGTTTGATTTTGTTTAATTTTTGTAGTATTGCGTATTAAATTAATTTTTTTAGAATAATATTTACAATTGGATAAAAGGTAATGTAACCAGATGTCCGAAACAATTATTTATATTCGATGAAGTGGATAAGATGTCTCCAGAAGTGTTAAATATAATCAAACCCATGATCGATTATAATCGGGATGTTGAAAACGTCGACTATCGTAAAGCCATCTTTATATTTATGTCCAACACCGGAGAAGGATTGATAAACGACATAGTTATCGATCACTGGAGTCAAGGTGGAAAACGAGAAAATATAATATTAGAAGATTTCGAACTTCTAATTTCAAGAGGGGCTTTTAACGAAAAAGGTTTGTATTTTTATTCTTTGTAAAGTTGCTTAACTTGTATGGAGAGAACAATGCCTGAGCCATTATTATACGTATACCTGATTAAATAAAACTTATCGTTTATAGCGAAGTGTACCTGCTCAAGAAAAAGGATGCGGTTGTAATTATTCAAGCAACTTGAATAAAAGCTGAAAGCTTTATGCGTTTGTCTGTATGGTTGTAATAAGCATCTTCGCAGGAAACCTTTGTCAGGTAAGCCAACAAATGAGCTTTATATAGGCCAGTGCTTCCGGGATTTTCTTAAAAATATTAATTTTTGAAGAATATTTTGTTAAAATCGCCTGCAGACACTGGCCTATTAGATCTCCCAACAATGACAGATGGTGTTTCCAAAATTATACACAAAAAACTAAATTAATGATTCTTTCACTAAAGTTGTTCTCTCCATAACACAATAATTAACCAATTATAGCTTACCTAATTTGCAAACATGTTTGTTTCAGGCGGATTTCATCATTCTGATACAATCAAAAACAATTTAATAGATCATTATGTGCCCTTTTTACCGTTAGAAAAACAACACATAGAAATGTGTATTAAGTTTGAATTTAAACAACGAGGTATTCATTTTCCAAAACAAGAGCACATAAAGTAAGACCTAACGTGATATTTGAAAGTATAAACGGTTTTATAATATTTTTTTTTTAGTGCTTTATTACAGTATATTAAATGGGGCCCTGCGGAGAAACCTGTGTTTTCGTTAACCGGATGTAAACGATTAAGTCAAAAAGTTGGTGTCTACGCACAAAAATATTATTTGAATCGAGAGCTGTGATGAGAACGTTTTGCAACTAACTTTTTAATCATTCCTCAAAAGAAAATAATGACCATTTAATTTAATGTTGTCTGTATTTTTGTACTGATTTTAATAAATTTATTCTTATAATTTTTGTTCATCTGCAAGCAGAATCTCAGTTTTTATTCATAATCTCACATGAATAAAATGTAAAATGCACTGTGATTGTGTTCGAGGTAAATAAAGTATGTAGAAGAGTAGTTACAGAATGAATTAGTTCTCTTATTTATTCTCTCTTGTTTATTCTTTCGTACCTTTATTTATTTTTTTATTTGATTGTTTTGTTGGTTTATTCCTTTGTTTGATTGTTGATCTATAAACCATTCGTTCGTTTGCTGATTAATTGCTTTGGTAGTTTCGAGAGAGGAATCGCTGGAGAAATCTAGTGTACAAATGAAAAAAAATTTTAGGAAAGAGTTAAGGAAATCTCAGGTAGTCTTAGGAAATAATAAATCTAAGAAAATCCTACGAACTCATAACAGATCAGGAGGTATTAAAAAATTGAAAATTTATGGAAATGTATAAAATACTAGAAAATCCTAAGAAGTCTTATGCCCGTTTTCACCAACAAATTCCTAACGTTAAGAGTTTCTTAACTTGAGATAAGAAACTCTTATGTCAAATTTGGTTTTCACCAAGCGCTAAGAATTCCTTAGTGGTATTAAGAAATCCCTAACCTTAGGGATCCGATTTACCGACCCCTAAACTTTAAATTGTTTTTATTTTTATATTTTTATTAAACTAAAATTTGTAATTTTTTAATTCTATATTTCAATATTTTACTACTTTTTTAATTTTGTAATTTATGTAAATTTTTAATTATTTGTATTTATTTGTAGCCTTGATAATGGGTCAATAAAAGACTCGAAACGTCGGACAATTTTATTGTTTTAATACTGACTCCAAACTCAACTATATTTTTAGTAATTATTATCGTGGGTCAACGATATAAATACACTATTAATACTGTAGAGAACCTTCTTTTTGCATTTTCTACTTGTTTGAAAGAAAATCGTAAGGCAATTTGGGAAAAACTTTAAAAAAAGTGATTTTTTGTGAAAAAAAAAGTGAAAATTTAGTGTACAAGAATTTACTTTGTGACTTCCCTCCGTTACTTTATTCATTTGTTTGATTGTTCGTTAGTCTAATCATTCATTTTGTTTGTTTACTTGGTTTTTTGTTTTTTCGTTTGTTCAAACAGTGGCGTCTCATAATCTAAATTGTGCCAAAGAGTATGTAGTGTATAGAGGAACAGCCATGTATTAAAAATTGAAACGTAGAGACAATCCCGTCTACCAGAGGGCGTAGCAAAGCCATCTATCGGCCGGGAACATTTTTATATTAAATACCTAAATATAAAGTTAGCTACTATATCGATAATTGCAGGTATACCTTTTTAGCGACTGTTCGTACCTGAAGTGGATAAGTAAGAAAAAAGGTTTTTTAACACGGTTTTATCATGGGGTCTCCATAGAAATTTTTAAATAGGGCAGTAAACATTACAATCAGTGTAACCACCATACGGTAGTTATTGTATATATAATAATACGATAATTTGTATCCTCTATAGCAGTGTTTTTCAACCTTATCGCATAGAGAATAATAGAGCCTTCTTAATCCCCTTATATAATTAATAATTATTTTAACACTAGTAAGAAAAAGATTTTTAACACTAGTGTTATTAGTTTATAATTTTTTGGACTCGCTATCGCTCGTTTCGCGAAATTCTCCACTAACAAAATAAAATCTCACTTTTAACACCTATATCGTAAATAGTTATTATAATTTATGTAAATTTATAATTTAATTTTATTAAAAAAAATTTCGACCCCACGAGCAAAACATCGCGACCCTTTGGGGATCGTGACCCACAGGTTAAAAAACACTGCTTTATAGTATATACCAGGCCTGGTCTATACGATAGTATTATGTTATCGTACGATAATTTTTTAAAATGATACGATCAATTTCCGATAAATCCGATAATTTAAAATTATACTATAAATTATTTAATAATATTAAATATCAAAGATTAAATATTTCATTTTTTAATTTGTTTTTTAAATTTTTGTTTGGAATTTTTTGAAGACTGCACTGATTACTGTTTAAAGCAGGGCCGTATTTAGACTAAATTTTCGGGGAGGGTTTTAAAAAAATAGCAAAATAAATAGCTAATTTATTAAATAACAAAAGAAGTTTTTCTAAATCTAAATTTTGTTATATTAATTTTTGAAATTTAATGTTTGGAGAAAAGTGACTAGATGGAGGTTTTTTTTTACCAAGATGGCGGAAACAGCAGAAGCCTATATTTTGCTCCGCTGATTTTTTGAGTATAATTTTGTGCAAGTATTTTTGCAATTAAGATTTTATTTTATTTTTGAGTATTGTTATTAGAAAATTTTGTTTGAAAGTATTTTGTCGAAAGTTACCGCAAAAAAAAATTAAAATTTTGTGAAAAATTGTTTTTATTTAATCAAAATAATTATGTTTTTGCGCGATTTTTCTTTATTTGAGTTCGATATTCAGAGATAATTTCGATTTTTATGAACTCTATTTAATGGTTGAAAATAATTTGTCAAAGGAGCGACAAATTTTGATTACAGGTTGACTTCTGGGGAGGGGGGGCGTTTTTGTTTATATAATTTTAAAAGTTTTGTTTACTACGATATTTTTAATAAGTTTAAACTTATTCATATTTTAATTTTAAACTCTCACGTAAAAAACCGTTTTTAAATAAAATTTTTTAATTTTAATATTTGAATGTTGTCAAAACAAAGAACTAAATTAGATTGAAAGAAAATTTCAGAAATCTTAAGCAAATATACACTTATGTACAAAAATGTACAAAATATAAAACAATTTATGGGTTTACAATGCCCATTCTAATTTATTGCGGAAGTGTTATTTTAAGCTATTTTGCTGCCCATGATGATCATAAAATTTATGTTCCCTTTAAACTTTTTGGTTCAAACAATTTATTGCAATTTAAAATTTTTACCATAATAGTAAGAATTAAGATAAAATACCTATTTTATTCATTTCAATATAATTATTTTTCAAAAAATCGAAAATTAATTAATAGGAGTAATAACTAACAATTAACTAAGTGGTCGCAGACTTTTACACAGGACTGTAAATATTTAGGGCATTTTTATATTTTTCATCTTCGGTTTTTATATTTTTACAATTTAGTAGTAGGTGTATTTAATCCAGTGTCGCCAATCGCCGGATTATAATACGAATTTCCAATTTTTTAATTTGGGATTTAATTTATTTGAAATATCTCTTTAGTTTTAATTTTTATTTAAACACTTCAAGTTTAATGTTTTTTCTGATTTTTTTACGATTGCAGTCGAACTTCCAGTACTTTATTAATTGATAAACAATTTCGGGGGAGGTTGTAACCCCTAAATCCACCCCCTTAAATACGGCCCTGGTTTAAAGTGTTTAAATAAAATTTGTAATGTAAATCTAGTTTACAAATATATGAAAGATTTATATCTGTTACTCCACATGCAATAAATATAAAACATTCAGTTTTAGAAGAATTGCGAAAAAACAAATCGAACTTTTTTAAAATAATAATTGCAATAAATTAATATGTAATATTAATGTAATATGACAAGCAAAAAGCAGAACCCAAAAAAAGAATTTTAAAGCATGAATAATATTTTATGTATACTTCTAAAATAATGATAAATGTTTAATAATAATATTTTAATTTGATTTGATTTAAAAAATAAAATTCAACATGAAATTAAATACATAAAAATTAAAAATTGTGCCGAGAGATCCGAGTTGAAGCGTTGATTTGTTGAAGTTTAAAATTATTTTAGTTTTAACTTTGGTTTGAAATTTTAATAATCTTTAAAATTCGAAGTAAATAATAAAATTGTCTGTTTTTACGATACTTTGAAATTCTCTTCTTACTTTTATAACCATCTACCTGAAGGGATTACCAAAATCGTAACAGACAAAGACAGCTTATCATGCTGTCTCATTTAATGCTTACTCATTATATAATGCTCGTTTTTGCCGCTGAGGTCGTTACCAATCGACTACAATTTTATTGTAGGGTACGAAAAATGCTAGTGACAGGTATACCCATAAGAGCTGTTCCTCTATACACTACATACTCTTTGATTGTGCATAATTAATTAATTTGATGTGATGACGAGGGATAAATTTAAAGAAATCACAAAAATTCTAGAGAATTAAAAAAAAATCCAAGGAAATCGTAGAAAATTAAGAAAACTTAGGAATATTATAGATGAGCTTTTTCTTGTTTTTTATGAAATCACTGACGATGCGAGGGGGTGGCAGAGGGGGCGATCGCCCCGGTAGCCGGTAAGAAATCACTAAACATATTAGGAAATTTTCAAGCGCTGACAAATTCTTCTGGAAATTACACACTTTTAACTTTTATTTAACTCTTTATATATTATCTAATGCTAATATGCTAGTTTTTTATTCAATTATTTTTTACTAAAAAATAACACAAAATTTTAGTTTTTTACTCGTATACAATATTGATTGATTTCTCATTACAAAAATATGTTTAAAAATTCCTAAAGCTAATCTAAGAACTGTTGACCTTGAATTTTACAAAAAAAACGCCTGCGTCGCTTGGGTTTGCCCCCCCCCCCGCACCCCTACCGACTTGATAATTTTACTCCGCCCCAGCATGTACAAATTTTTGCTTTGTGATATCACAAGAATTATGGCGTCATTTAAATATTTTAATTTGAGATAGCTGAGAGTGAAGGGATGGGTTCTATAGCGTAACGTAAGCGTAGTCTTCTAGAAAAACTCTTTTTTATTCGATATTTTTTTCGTAGTTTACTAAAAATTTAAGGGGGATTGTTTAATGGTGGTGGTCGATGGTATTACGTGTTCTCCGAAATATGGAAACGGTAAGTCATTTGGGGGGGGGGGGGGGTACTACCCTTAATAACTCCACCTGTATCCGCTCTTGATCGCCGATTATTTTTATTTATTATAAGACTTACTTGGAATGTCCATAATTTCAAATAACAAAATTTGTTCTAGTAATGAACCAATCAGAAACCAGGAGCGGTCTTATTTATAATTTCAAGGGGGGGCATTTCTGAAAAATAATCAAAATATTGAATATCTGTGTTGTATTGAGTTTAAAATTTTTATTAGTTTGAAGAAGGCCATGACCCCCCCCCCTATTTATGATCGCCTTTGTAATAAACTGTTTTTTTTTTAATATGGATTGCTTCCTTCGGAAAACAATGGCAAACCACCGAGGTGTATTCTGTCTGGAATAAAAGTTGTCGGAAGCTGTGCTTCGGAGTCATTCTCTGATCCGAGGTTGGAAATTAATTTAGGCCGCCATTTTCTAAGATCCTGACTGTAGTTCGGAACTGAGAGAGGAATCGTTGGGGAAATCTAGTATATAAGTGAAGAAAAGTACACAAAGGAAGATATACATCTCAGAAAATTACAAAAAATTTTAGGAAATCTAAGAAAATTTGTCAGGAAAAAAGTTCTCAAAATACTCCAGCAGCAGCTCGGAACTAAGACGAAAATTGCTGGGAAAATCTGAGGAAGACTTTTAGTACGACATAATTTAGAATAAAAAAAAATTGGTCGAAGTTTTTCATGGTTTGTCTTTGATGCCTTGACGTTCTGGCGGCTTGCTGAAGGAAGCGAAAAAGAATCTCGGTTTTTGCGTTTATCTTTGGTGGAGGATAATAATTATTGAGGTAATCAATCTTCTCACATTCCGACTACCTAAACTTTAAAATCTCCTTTTGATTTAGAGCGGATTACCTACTTACGTATACATCAAGTCGAATTTTTTTAAATTTCCTTGTTAATTGCGGACCGTATCCGGCTTGCGGATAGTTTGTTTGACCGATGCCTGAAGACAAAAGCTCGATTATAATGCGTCATCGGTCACCACATCCTTAGTTGACACGACAATAATAATTAATTAATGCTATCACTTCCGCGACATGATAGCTTTATTATTATTATCGATTTAAAAGAAAATCGTGTACTCAAAAATAAACTAGTTATTAAATTTTTTTAAGCAAAAAATTTCAATAAGTCACAAGCGATAAAAAATGTTCGATACCCCCTGTAGATAAATCTACTACAACGCGGAAGAGAATTGAAATAAAATTTCTTTGTTCGATTTAATTGGAGAGCGTAATTTAATATTGTACAAATGGCCCATAATATTGCCATCTACTTGTTCGTGAATGAAAATCAAAGGAAGCGTCATCTTGTCTGGCCAAGCTGGCCTGGCGACAGCTTGTCTGGCATGAACTCCGGCGACGTTGTCATGTGTGCGCATTCCTTTCGTTTATCCGTTAATTTATTCGATCGACGTCGGCCGTCCACAAACAAAAGCATATCGGTTTGATGTGTTTTTATTTAAATATTGCGTTTCCTGCACGACTTTTATTTTTAATCGAATTTTTGCGAATAATACAAATTTATGGTAAATCTGACAACGTGGAAGCTAAACTTGTTTGAAAAACGGATGTCGGTTCCCATCATGTGATCATCTAGTGAGAGCGTATGTGCAGCTCTCGCGTTCGCTTTTTCTCGTGGGTTAAAGAGAAACGGAGGTAGCGACGGATTACAAATTAAATAAAAGTAGGTAGATATCAGGTCTTTTGATGCCAAGACGTGAATACAGTTTAGTCAGCAGGGTGGGGGTATTCCGTGAATCGTGACGAAAATGGTCGTTGCCTAGGTCGCAGATAAAAGTTTGTTGCGTTATTTTAGTTAATTTTATTAGTTTTTATGTACAATTTGTGCGTGTAAAGTGTACGCGAAAGTGTGGAATGGCGCACGGCTTAAATTCAATTATAAATCGTGGCTCAGCCACCGTACGTTGCAAAAATGATGGCAAAAGTGGAATTGGTTCGAGGCGGATTTTCGCTCCCCATTTTAAACTACAAGTGCTGGATTCGTATAGAAACGACGCCGATTGTAAGGGCAATCAACGGGCTACGGCCCGAAAATACGGAATTCATCGTCGTCAAATTCAAAAGTGGCTGCAATGCGAAAACAATTTGCGCAATAGCGTGGGCAAATGTAAAGCGCTAAGTCCTGAGGCTAGAAAATGTGGGGTCGAGGTGTCCTTGAGGAGTGGCCAACACAGACAGCGGGACGACTTGTGTGCCGATGCGTATTCTCAAAACCTACCGGTACACGACCTACAAGTGGCACCCACAGAGGCGTACAATCAAACGTCACACATAAAAGATACACTTGTCGCGGATGCGTATTCTCAAAGCGCACCGGAACACGACACGCGAGTGCCTTCCTTGACCGAAGAATTTGTTTCGGGCACACCTTTGGATTACTCCATTCACTCCTTAGGACACTTAGTACCGCCGAAAGATTTAGGAATTACTCCTATCGATTTATCCTTAAAGCGAAGCTCCTCTTCCGAAGATCCGCATATTCCAATATGCTGCCCGCTGACGACGCCTCTGCAATATTCACCGCGGATTCCTTTACCTTATTCTACCAGTCCGACGTTTAAATCGCATCCCGACGTCTGGGATTTATCTTTGCGGGGTCATAAAAGGAATTACGAAGAAGTTACGCCACCTTCGCCACCGACGTCATCGCCCGTTCCCGAATGCCAATCGAAACCAGTCAAACTCTTCAAGCCGTATCTTCTCGACGATTCCGATCTCGAGGAGGAAAAACCAAAAGCCGTTCAAATTGTACCTCCATGCTGTAACGGGTAAGAGTCTTTTTTATTCTTCTCCAAAACAATTGCAACTATTTCTGGTTTAAAGCGGATTCTTTTGTTTTTACAGTTTGAAAATTATGAATAGGATTGTTTTTTATTTTGCTGGAAGCAAATTCGGAATAGCTCTAAACATCTGAAAGTGTCAAATTTGCTGCACTTAAATGCTCTTGTAAGACAACCAGGTGTTTTTTATATTTTTACTTCTCCAGTTGGTGTTTGTTTATTAGAAAACGGGGGGGGGGGGTAGTTTCTATTTTTGTTTTTTTTCTTTAAAGAATATAACTAAAAAGTCAATAATAAAACTGGGCGGTAAATATAGAAAGTACATAATATTTTTTTCGATCTGGATTGGAACTCAGGCGTACTTGCTGTGATTACGGGCGCTAAAACAATGCACTACCAAGGTTTTATGTTGCGTGGAACTTCTATATTTATTTCTACACACTTCTAGGATCGCCACATACCATTCTATACTCCTTACTCATAATGTAGAAGCTGAATTTATTTATCTACTTACAAAAAATTTCAAAATTATTTTTATTATTATTATTATTATACCTACAATTTTTAATTTCAAAATATCAAATAAATTAAATGTTGTAAAGAAGACATATCATGTAAAATAATAACAAGTAGCTTCAAAGTTGTTTTAAAAAAATTAACATCTTTTCGCATTTATTTCAAAAAATGATATGCGGGGAATAACTCGCAAGACTACAAATTAATAATTAATATTTTTTCTGTAATTTTAAAATCATACAAAAAAATTAATAACGTAAAGTTCTCGTTTATTATTGGTCGTTTTCTCTTTAAGATCTGTCACATGGACCAATAAATTATAGATTTAAAAAGAGGGCGGGACAAACTTTGTATAAAACGATAACTTTTAATTTAAAAGTATAAAAAATACTAAAAAATATTTTAATTGTTACAGGTTCGTGTCGACATTTCCCGAAAATGAAGTACACTTTTACAACAATAACAACAACAACAACAATCGCATTCTTCCAGATTACAGTTATACTTTCCACGAGTTACAGCCAAAAACGACGTTCGATTATTATTACACAATAAACAAAAATTACATCTATTCTTCGGATTACGACGGAATGTCAATATGCGGCTCGTACGAGAACGCAAATTTATTGCAGCATCCATCGCCTCCACTTAAACAAAGACAAAGTTACAGTTTGGATTTCAAATTGAGCGCAATCGAATGCTACTATCAGGATTCAATTTGTCGAGGAAATCAACGAGCGGTAGCCACAAAATACAACATTCATCGACGGCAAGTCCAGAAGTGGTTGAAACAAGAAGAGGAGCTTCGCACAAGAAACGATTCGACCAAACAAATGAGTATTGTTAGGTGAATGCGCGGATATGGACATGATATAAATATTGTAGTGATAAATATGAGTGCCTACATTATTCACCTAAGTTATATAAGAAGCCACAAAGAGTCTATTAGAAGTATCATTGATAATAATGCAATATTAGATTTTAATTTTAATTTATATAAATGGTGAGTAGTGAAAATATTAGTGCGAATCATAAAAATGGCGGAAACATTTAACAAGTTTCGGCCCTTTTTATAATTCGCCCTAAAGTACATATCCCCTCAAAATAGCCTCATTAGATATTAAGTGTTTGTGTATTAATTGCCTTATACATTTTTTCGAATTAATTGTAACACTGTTGTTGTATCACCTTGTACATAATTATATATTTTTATTATTACATTTGTAAGTATTAAACTGGAAGTGATAAAAGAAATTTTGCTCATTAATAAAAGTATGAGGGTGCCTTGTAATTTCGAAATGTGCCAAAACGACTAATAATTTAGGCTGCTATACTATTTTGCGCGCGCCAAAATCGTGCACTTATTTTTCCTGATGCCATATTTTTATAATAATATATTTGTTTATGTATTTTTCTTATATCATCATTTTAAAAGATAATTTTATTGTTGTTATACTGAAGATGATTAAATAAAATAAAAATCGAATTTAAACCTTAGATGGTTGTGAAACAATAATTTATATGAAGCAGCTTTGCTGAAAATTTTACTGTAAATAATAATATTATAATTTAATAAATATCGCAATATTTTATATATAAAATATTTTATTATTGTAAATAAAAATAATTTTTATATAATTAATTCGCTTTCGTTTTATTTTGCAAAAACAAAAATCAGTTTCTCGCTCATTAGAAACACATTTACTACAATTAAGAAACAGAAATTGTTTTTATTAAATCACAGTAAGTATTTCGACGTTGGGTGCAGACTAAAAAAATTAAGAATCTCCAATTTATGCACCTTCACAATCTTAGCAATGTCCTATGTTAAAATTCGTCTTCGAAGAAGTTCAAGTTGACTACACAGGGATGAGTTTGACAGAAGCTTCAGCAATCAACCTACATAGAAGTTAGAATTATTTCATAATAAATAAGAAGTTGAACAACCCCCTACTAAATTAATCTCAGTCTAAAACAAAGTTAAATTCAATTTTAATATCTTAATTTTATTAACGGAAAAAAAGACAAAACCTTGTTGATGTAAGGGGGCATGACTCCCTCTATGACTGCGTTTAATGTCAACCCTCTCTCTCACTAACTAAGAAAAAGTTCTAAGGTAAGTACAGGGCCGTCCTAAAATATTCGACGCCCCTGGGCTGCTAAAATTAATGCCTCTTCATAAAAAAACACACAAATGCAAAATAGTAAAAGTCAATTTATTACTATTACACTAAACAAAACATTAAATTCATACAAAATTTAAAAAGTTATATAAACAGAAACAAACTTTAGAGTAAAAAAAAATAAAATTTTTTGTTCAAGTTCAAACCCTTGCGCCTTGGGGTGGTACTTCCCTTTAAATCAAATTTTTGAATTTTTGATTTTAAACGGCTATAGTTCCGATATTTTTGATTTTTTAGGCTTTATGGATTAGAACTTTTTTAAAGATCATTTGCTTATCTACAAATTAGGTTATAACCCCTTATCGTCTAGAATCAACGGATTTCGAGTTATAAATTAAATTAAAAGAAAAAATGTTAAAAAATTCAGGTTTTATTTCTTTTACTTTTCTTACGAACCCCGTATCTCTTAAACGAACCGTTTTAGAAGAAAATTGAAAAATATCCAAACCGGATAGGAAATTTAACGGGCTACAATTTTAGTCAAATAAATTTCTTTGGGAAACCAGCCGTTTTCACAGAAATTCTGAAAATAATGAACAAGGTGTAGGTAAAAAAATAAATTTTGTAAAAAAATAAAAAGTGTCCTTTATCACCACCTCAAAGATTCTTTTTAGGACTGATAAAGATCAAAATAAAAATTGCCTCAGCTAAAAAGCGGCCTGTGGGTGGTTAGAGTGGTCCTGGGTATTTGTTTCGTACAAATACGCTGTATCTTTCAAATTTTACATACAATAATGTAATATTATTTATCAAAAAATATTAATTTTATTTATAGTACATTTATTATTTCTGTAGATTAAAAATTATTTGCAAATTCTATATAACAAAAATTATATCTATGCAACGTTTTCCGTTTTGTATATAACAAACACAAAATTTATATAACAAACAGTATTTTGAATATTATTAAATATTATTTCCATTAATATAACAAATATTAATTAAATATTGCAAAAAAACATTTAGATATTTACAGCAATTTTATTTACCTCGTAGTTAGATAATTTATTATTATCATCTAAAATATAATTGAAGACTTGGTTCGATCCCAGGCGGAGTAAATATTTTATTCTGGCCGTCTTCTCCAGGCAGACAATGGTAAACACTCCCTGTGACAAGAGAAACCTTTTTAACCCTTCAGTACTAACGTGGTTTTTTATAACACGAGTACTAACGTCGGTCTGTGAGACCTATTCACGTTTTCAATTTTTTTAACTTAGTGTTTTGTGTTTACATATTTTTTTACCAAAAAAGGAATAATATCAAATGTCTAGGTATTTTTCTTTATAATAATGTCAATTTTAGTAGAAAAAAAAGTCATTTTTATTTACAAAATTTTATTGTTTATTTAAATTTACAGTTAAAAATAAAAGTCGTCGGTCTGTGAAACCGATTGTTAGTATTGGAGGGTTAAGAAAAATTTCTACATGTTTTTGTTGTCAAATATTTTGGCTTGAGTTTGGTTTTGTATCAGTTCACTTATTAAATAAACAATTTTTTTGCAAAATTATAATTTATTATAATAAATTAAAAGAAAATCAACGAAGAGATTTGATTGTGAAAGTTTTAAAAAATAAGCTCGAAGATTCTGATATCCCCGAACCACCAGGGGTCTAGAATATCCTGAAAACACAGGCGCCCAGCCTAATCAGTGTATAAATTTTGAAAAAAAAATTAATAACTATAACAGCAAATGCATTACCTACTCAAAATAGTCAGCCGAAGACTATTTTATTTTTAAGAAGAATTCTTCAAGGTCTTCGAAGATTAAACTCGGTGATCTTTTTACCATACATTTCGTCAACTTAGACGACAGGGTCACTTGGGCTCAGGGCCGGATTAACCCTATCAGGGCCTCTAGGTAATGCAATTCTCAGGGCCCCTTTCCTTTACCTTTTTCTTACTTTCTCAAAGGAGTTGATCACATCAAAAATATTGGAAATACCAGGCTTCTGTCGATAATTATGAAAATTGTAGAACTTAAAATTAAATATCAATTTAAGCTGTGGAAAGGGTGGGTAGCATTACAATAATAAAAAAAGCCGAAAAACAAAACAACTTGTTACTGTCAAGGGTTAACAAAAAAAAACAAAACGTAGTGTCGAGTTTGACACCACAAAATAAACAAAACGTAGAGTTACTTTTTTACTTCAACCCGTAAAAGTGAAATTACAAAAATCCAATTTAATTATTTTAAAAAAAATTGAAAAGTATTTTTACCGGCGTATACGGTGAGACATCGTTAAATGTGTAAGTTATTGGTATATCAAAATCTTATCACCACTCTTTCAAAAACAAAAAAAATTTATATTCGAATTACGCCGCACCGCGCCGCTCGAACTCATCAGTCATTCGTTTGTTTAAAATCCACGAAGAAACGTCATAATGTAGAAAATTCGGAAAAATGTTTATTATGCAATTCTTTTTGGTAAATTTTGTGCGTTTTTGTGAAGATAAAATTTTCTAAGTCGGTTAGTTTTTAGTTTTGTTAGCAAATTTTCTTAATTGTTTGTAGTTTCACAAAAATGCCCGATGGCGTTTGTTTTTTTTTGTTTTGTGATTTTGACGCCGTTTTGCCACCTCTGACGTCAGAAATATATTACGCATTCGGTTTCTGTCAAGTCTCGACCTGTCGGAAGAAGCGTTGGTTCGTTGGTGTAAATGTTAAATCATTTATATTTTAATGTTTAATTACGAAAAATATCCAAGAGAAGTCATTTACAAAAGTTGCGTGGTTTTTGGAAATTTAAGTCGATGACACTTGATTTATATTGTCGTAGAAGTAACAGCGTCAGTTTCGAAAGCAACCCAATGGAAACTTTGGTGTTTAAAAAATATTCAAAAAAACCGTAAGTTGTTTTGTTTTTTGTTGGTGTGAAAACGTAAAATTATCAAATTTTTATGTTACAGTCGGTGGATGAAATGGATGACGTTTCTGTGAAATAATGCGCTGTTCTATTTTGTTCGTTGGCGGTACAACTTAAGATAATTAAAAAAACATTCCTATTTATGCTGACTAGCAAAATTCAAGAGTATTCGAGAACTAAATTGTAAGTCGTTTTAAATTATTGGCTGTACACTAAACAAAATCCTTAAATGAGTCATCCAGAAGGAAAATATCTCCTCACGAGTTTTTGCTTTGCTTTGACTTTATTTTGCAGTTATTACAACAGATTACCATTATATTTCTTTGCAATATTGCTTAGGTGTTTTTCTTTTTTCGTGCTTTGTCGTCAAAATGAAAATTTAGATTTCTCCACGATATTAACCAACTTAAATATTATTGGTGAAGCCATCAAAACGCAATGCCTATATTGGTGTTGCTGCCGAATCAATTGGTTTATTTTAAATTTCAAAATTATTAAAAATAAGTATTTTTTTGAATAAATCGATGTAATGCAAAGCAGTTCTTCGATTAACTTTATCCAATCTTATATTTCAAGATCGTATGATTCGTGACGTATTTTGCATTGGCGAATAGTGCTCAATATTAAAATCCCCTCTCCATAATTAGTAACGTCTTTGCGTCACCAAAATACATAAAACTAAAAATTTAAAAATTCGTGATTGTTAAATTTTTCTTTTCAATTATAATTTTTTGTAGAAGATTAATATATTCCAATATTGAGATGACCAATCAACAAAGGTAGTTCATGCCAACCAATCAAATGTTTTTAAAATTTAATTTAATTTACTTAGGGGTAAATCAATTTACATACTCAAAAATTGTAAAACCTCTGGTTTTATAAAATTCTGAGTAGTTACGGAGATGGTCTTGAAAGCCAATACGTTTAATACCACGAACAAGTTCGAATCATGACAAAATATTCAATCATAAACCAAATGTTGAGTTATACTTTTTTATTTCACCCCGTAAAAGTAAAATTGCAGAATACAATTTTATTAGTTTAAAAAACATTTAAAAGTATTTTTACCGGCGTATACGGTGAGACATCCTTACATGTGTAAGTTATTATATTAAAATCTTATCAGCGTGACCACTCTTTCAAAAACAAAAAAATTTATATCCGAATTACGCCGCACTACGCCGCTCGGGCTCATCAGTCATTCGTTTGTTTAAGGCCCAAGAAGCAACATCATAATGTAGAAAATTCTGTGCGAATTAAATTTTCCAAGTGGGTTAGTTTCTAGTTTTGTTGGCAAATTTTCTTAATTGTTTGTAGATTCGCAAGAATGCCCGATGGCTAGTGTTCTTTCTGTTTTGTGATTTTGATTGGTTTCAAGGGCCGCTTTTAACACTTTTAATTTTTTTAGCTTGTCGTTTTGCCACCTCTGACGTCAGAAATATATTACGGTTTCTGTCATTTCTCGACCTGAAGAAGAAGAGTTGGTATTCTTTGGAGAAAAACATCAAACTTTTGTGTTCACTTGCGGAAAGTATTCAATAGAAGTAATTTACAAAAGTTGCGTGGTTTTTGGAAATTGTAGTTGATCAATATGACACTTGGTTTATATTGTCGTTGCAGTAGCAGCGTCAATTTCGAAACAATTGCAGAAGCGCACTTCAAATTCGTCACAAAACAAATGGAAAATTTGGTTCTTACAAAATATTCACAAAAAGCGTAAGTTCTTTAGTTTTTTGTTAGTGTGAAAACTTAAAAATACTGTATTTTTATGTTACAGGCGGTGGATGAAGTGGATGACGTTTCTGTGAAATAATGCGCAGTTATAATGTTATCGTTGGCGGTACGACTTAAGAAAATTGAAAAAGCATTTCTTGAAGGTTCTATTGGTGCTGACTAGCAAAATTGAAGAGTAACCAACAACTAAATGTAAGTCGTTTAAAATTTTTGGCTGTACACTAAAGAAAATTCTTGTATAAGTCATCCGAAGGAAAATTTCTCGTCGCTAGTTTATACGATGCTTTGCGTTTACTTTAATTTTGCAATTACTTCAACAAGAATACCTATTACATTTCTTTGCAATATTGCTCAGGTGTTTCTCTTTTTTCTTGTTTTGTCGTTAAAATGAAAATTTTGGTTTTTGCTAAATATTGTTGGTGAAGCCAAATATATGCAAACACAAAAAAGCAATGCCGATCGATTATTGGTGTTTTTATCGAATCAATTCTTGTATTTTAAATTTCAGAAAATTAAAATATGGGTATTTTTTTGAATAAAGCAAAGCATTCTTTGATTCTAATCGCTTCTCATTATTTCAAGTTCGTATGACTTCGTGACGTAGGCATATTTCTATGGGCAATTATTGCACAATATTTAAGTCCCTCTCCCCATAATTAGTAACTCCTTTCTGTCACATATATAATAAAACTGAAATTTAAAAAAATCTTGCTGGTTTAAATTTTTCTTTAAGGTTATCATTTTTTGTTCTAATTTTTTTTAAATTCAATTAAACAATAAGATTCTTAGTCCAAAAGTTATATAGTACATTGATGGAATTGTTGGGTAGTGGACTTAAATAAAACTGTCAACGTCAACGTTGCCCTGTCACCGTTTACACTTTAAATATTTGTCCGAAACGTTGACGGGTCAACATATTAGTTTTATTCAAGTCCACTACCCAAGAATTCCATCAATCTACTGAATGATTAATTCTTCCTATATCGACATAACCAATCAATGAAAGTAGTTCATGCCAACCAATCAAATGTTTTTACAATTAAATTCAGTTTATTTTCGAGTAACCGAATTTTTCGGAGATGGACATGAAACACATTACGTTTATAATAACTGGTACAGGTTCGGATCCTGTTCGCAGCATTTCGTTTCTAAATTTATCTGTAGATATTGCAATTACAGAAGATTTTTAATAAATCTTAATTATAATCTCGATTACAAACAGGGCCGGATTAAGAATATGTGAATATTATAATAATATAAGAATATTAGGTTGGTAAATTTAAACAAAATTTTAGAAACATTTTTCGGGGTGTTTAAATTTATATATAAAATGAGCTCCCCAGGTAATAAGCAAATAAAGCATTTTTAATTTTGGAATTTCCTACTTTATCGAAGTATTATATATCTGTTAAATAGAAAAAACAATTATCTGAATTTTAAAACCTAACGAATTTTACTACCCCAACCACTATTATGATTAGAATCAGTTAATTATAAATAAAACAATTAATTTATTTTAATCTGAGCTACAACTTTGGTGATTTAAATTTTAATGCTTCAATTTTTGGAGGCCCCTAAAATGTGGTGGCCCGGGGCTATAGCCTCCTTAGCACCGCCCCCCTCTTAATATGGCTCTGATTACAAATAATTCAATCAAAACAGGACTTAAAAAAATTTCTTTCTATTTCAGTTAAGATCGACATTGGTGCCGGTACGCGAAATCCGTAAATCGCGAACGGGAGTGTGAAGTGTCGAGTTCGAATCTTGGTGAAGAAGCTTGAAGGAAGCTTTCTAAATAATCGCGATTAATGATTTTCTTAATACTCGAGTGAAAAAGTAGTGCTAAGTGTTAATTAAAATTATTTTTCGTTCGATCCCATTTAAAAAAATGTGAAAGTGTTTGGGTTTGTGAGTTAGTGACTTTTACTGGAAGGACAATGGAGAAGCTGTCATGGTCGAGACGAATAAGGCGGAAGGACTACAGTGATAAAGGTAATTTGACGAAAATTATTTTCGTCTAAGATGATAACTCAACGGATTTTCTTTATTTTTGCAGGTAGGGTCCACTACAAGGGTAATGCAGCAATTCGAGGTTGGTGAAAATTTCTCTCCAGTGATGTAGCTAGTGAAATATTTTAGTGAAAATTGTGGTAAAGAGCATTTTTCTTTAAATGTTCGAAGTGTGGTTGGGTAATAATTTAGTAAGTAAAATATTTTTAGGTTAGTAGTTAATGATTTTCGATAGCCAATTAACAATTTTTTTTCATCGTAGGTTTTCAGCACTAAACATTTCGTTCATTCGTCAATCTTTCAGTAAATGAGATCCTGAAGCCATTATAATATCTCCTGCTATTGCTTGGGATTCAAAAAATTTGTTGGAATTGTTGAATAATTAAAACATTCGCTAAGTCGGTGTAAATACGAATCTTAGAAACTTGGTTTTTGTCTTTTCAGTTCAAATGAACATTGACAATCGCGTACGGGAAATTGGTGCATCGCGAACGCGAGTGTGACGTGTCGAGTTCGAATCTTGGTGAAGAAGCTTGATAGAAGCTTTCTAAATAATTGCGATTAATGATTTCCTTAATACTCGAGTGAAAAAGTAGTGCTAAGTGTTCATTAAAATTATTTTTCGTTCGATCCTATTTAAAAAAATGTGAAAGTCTTTGGGTTTGTGAGTTAGTGACTTTTACTGGAAGGACGATGGAGAAGCTGTCAAGGTCGAGACGAATAAGGCGGAAGGACTACAGTGATAAAGGTAATTTGAGGATAATTATTCTCGTTTGAAATGATAACTAACAACAGATTTTCTGTATTTTTGCAGGTAGGGTCCACTACGAGGGTAATGCAGCAATTCGAGGTTGGTGAAAATTTCTCTCCAGTGATGTAGCTAGTGAAATATTTTAGTGAAAATTGTGGTAAAGAGCATTTTTCTTTAAATGTTCGCAGTGTGGTTGGGTAATAATTTAGTAAGTAAAATATTTTTACGTTCCTAGTTAATAATTTTCGATAACCAATTAACAGTTATTGTTTTTCATCGTAGGTTTTCAGCAATAATCGAAATTTCGTTCATTCGTCAAGCTTTCAATAAATGAGATCCTGAAACCATTACAATATAATATGATAGTATGGTTAATTGTGGCTCCTGCTATTACTTGGGATTCAAAAATTTGTTGGAGTTGTTGGATAATTAAATCATTCGCTACTTCGGGGTAAATACTAATCTTAGAAACTTAATTTCTTTCTTTTCAGTTCAAATGAACAGTGACATTCGCGTACGGGAGTGTGACGTGTCGAGTTCGAATCCTGGTGAAGAAGCTTGATGGAAGCTTTCTAAATAGTCGCGATTCATGTTTTTCTTAATCCTCGAGTTAAAAAGTAGTGCTAAGTGTTTATTAAAATTATTTTTCGTTCGATCCCATTTAAAAAAATGTGAAAGTGTTCGGGATTGTGAGTTAGTGACTTTTACTAGAAAGACGATGGAGAAGCTGTCATGGTCGAGACGAATAAGGCGGAAGGATTACAGTGATAAAGGTAATTTGACAAAATTATTCTCATCTAAAATGATAACTAACAGCAGATTTTCTTTATTTTTGCAGGTAGGGTCCACTACGAGGGTAATGCAGCAATTCGAGGTTGGTGAAAATTTCTCTCCAGTGATGTAGCTAGTGAAATATTTTAGTGAAAATTGTGGTAAAGAGCATTTTTCTTTAAATGTTCGAAGTGTGGTTGGGTAATAATTTAGTAAGTAAAATATTTTTACGTTCATAGTTAATAATTTTGTGATAATCAATTAACAATTATTGTTTTTCATCGCAGGTTTTCAGCAAAAAAAATCCAGTTGGGAAGCGGTCTATGAAGTTCAGAATGGCCACTTGAGCCCGGTTTATCGGGCCAACGTCATTCTCCTTAAAAACAATACCTTTTTGTTATCCTATTTTTCCTAAAAATTTCAGAAATGCCAGTTAAATTATTATTATAATATGAGACATTATAATATTATAGTATGGTTGATTATGGTTCCTGCTATTACTTGGGTTCCCTAAAATTGTTGGAGTTGTCCAATAAGTAAATCATTTGTTACTAGGGAGTAACAAGTAAGCGAATAGGAGTCAAGTACGAATTTTGGTGAAGAAGCTTGATCGAAGTTTTATAGATAATCGCGATTAAGGTAATTTGATAAAAATTATTCTCATCTAAAACAATTACTAACAAAGATTTTCTTTAATATTTTATATATTTAAAAACCACAAAAGCTTTAATATAAATGTATATAAATCCCTAAAACGCAAGTATTAGAAGTCGTTAATTTAGTGTTACTTATTATTTTAACAAAATACATAAGTGCATAAAAATCAGGAAAAAATTACTTTAAAAAGCTCGAGATTTGACTCTATAAAGCATAAACTGCTCCAACAATAGTACACACTTTTTGAAGGAAAAGGTTTAAAAACAGTAGAAAACAAATCAAAACTTACAATTTTCAAAAAATAACAGATATTAATTTTTGTGTTAGGAAATTTTAGAAAATGATTCATAAAATGATATTATTTTATTTTTAATTAATTTATCATTTTAAGAGGTAATTATGAGTATAAGAAATTGAATTTTTAATATAAATTTTAGAAACTTTTAAATTTTTAGAAATTTTTAAATAATTTTTAATAGGGAAAAAGCAAAGAGACAAAGAGACCAAAGCGCAACTAAAAGCTTAGAACTTTGAAAATTTGAAAATAATCATAAAAAAGTTAGTAACAAATGATTTGTTTTTTATGAATATTTGTAACCGTTGAATGAAGGATAGAGCTTAGGAATCTGGTCCCTAACTATAAATGTTAAAAAATTAAAAGTGCGTGTAGATAAAAACAAAAGCAACCAGAATAGCAGAGAACACAATAAAAAAAGTTTAAAAAACAAAACAAGTTGTGACACCAGAAAATTAACAAAATGTAAAGTTACTTTTTTACTTTTACTCCCCGTAAAAGTAAAATTACAAAAATACAATTTTATTAGTTTAAAACACATTTAAAACTATTATTACATGTGTAAGTTACCATATAAAAAATCAGCGTGACCACCTTTTTCAAAAATAACATAATTTATATCCGAATTACGCCGGAGATGGGAGTTTGTTCTTTTTGATTTGTGACTTTTAACACTGTTATTTTTTTTAGCTTGTTATTTTGCCACCACTGACGTCAGAAATATAATACGCGGTCGATTTCTGTCAAGTCTTGACCTAAAGAAGAAACGTTGGTTCTTTGAGGAAAAATATTAAAACTTTTGTGTTTTAATGTTTAATTACGGAAAATATTAAAAAAGAAGTAATTTATAAAAGCTGCGTGGTTTTTGAAAATTGAAGTTGATAAATATGGCACTTGGTTTATATTGTCGTTGAAGTAGCAGCGTCAATTTCGAAACAATTGAAGAAGCGCACTTCAATTTCGTCACAATCCAATGGAAAGTTTGATTCTTACAAAATATTCAAAAAAATCGTAAGTTCTTTAGTTTTTGGTTGGTATGAAAACTTAAAATTATTATATTTTTATGTTAGAGTCGGTGGATGAAGCGAATGACTTTCTGTGAAATAATGCGCAGTTCTAATGTGTTCGCTGGCGGTATGACTTAAGAAAATTGAAAAAGCAATCATTCAAGCTCTCATTTGTGGTAACCAGCAAAATTCAAGAGTATTCGACAACTAAAACGTAAGTCATTTTAAATTTTTGGCTCTACACTAAAGAAAATTCATGAATGAGTCATCGAAAAGGAAGATTTCTCCTCATGAATTTTTGCTTTGTGTTTACTTTAATTTCGCAGTTACTACTATTAGAATATTATTATTATTATATTTTCTTGCAATATTGCCTAGGTGTTTTTCTTTTTTCGTGCTTTGTCGTCAAATTTAAAATTTTGGCTTTTGTTAAATATTGTTGGTGAAGTCAAATGTATGCAAAGACAAAATAGCAATACCTATAGATTATTATTGATGTTTTTACCGAATCAATTCTTTTATTTTAAATTTCAAAAAATTAAAAATAGGTAGTTTTTTAAATCTTCTTCTTAGCCTGTATCTATCTACTCCTGAATGTTAGGCCTTTCTCATTTTTATTTGAGAGGTTTAGTAGGCTTTAAAACGCCACGCTTGCCAATGCGTGTTGGCGAGTATAGTCCCAAGACGTAAGTTAGACTTTTTAGATCACAGCAGTGCAGTTGACGCGACCAAGCATCGAACTGCGGTCTTCCGCTCCGTAGCATGTCGATTTAAACCTTACACCACACTGCTGGTATTTTTTTAAATAAATCAAAGTAAAGCAAAGAAGTTATTTTTTTAAGGTATACTTCTTTTCTAATTTTGCATGGGCTTGAAGGCGCCTGTTTGTGACGTAGAACGGGCAGGCAAAGAATTTTCACAGTGTAAAAACTGCCGCGTAGGTCATGGTCGTCCTGATGATTGCCTTGAAAATTCCTAGTTTGTTGTCGGGTGAGATGGTACTTTTGGATTTGATTATCCAAAAGTTATCCAAAAGATGTGGTGATTCTATTTAAGGAGGGAATCCAGCGTGACTCCTAGATACTTGGAAGTTAGTGTCCAGGGGATCGGCTCTTCGAACATAAAGACATTTGATTTGTGAGGCCCTTTTTTCTCGTTTACAATAATTGTCGCGGTGCTCCGAATTTACCCAGATATGTAAGGTTTTGAATCATTTTTCAAGGACGGTTACGGTTTCTTGGAGTCGAGCGGTGGAGATGTTCGGGTTCATGGAGAAAGTGTAAACGGCGATATTATTGTCATAAAATGAAATCTTTGTCTGTGGGTTGAGTAGGAGTTGGAATGTCACTCGTTAAGATGTCGAAGAGGGTTGGGATGTGAATGAATCCTTATGGAACTCCAGCTGTGATGAAATGCACGGAGGAGCGGGTGCCTTCCAGTTTGATTCTGAAGCGTCGGTCTTTCAGGTAGTAGGCAACTAGTGGATGAGTGCTGGTTGAATGTTGGCCTGAAACATATTGAAGAAGAGGCCTTAGTGACTTTATTGAAGGGTTTTAAAACGCCGAATAGTACTAATCCAGTGTACTCTTTTTTGTTGAAACCAAGAGTAATGTATGCGACCAGGCGAAGGATTTGTTGAACCATGCTGTAATTTTGTCGGAATTCAAATTGTTTATCTTGGAGAATTTCATTGTCGAAGATTTAGGCGGATGGGAGAAGGTTGATGAGGCGATATCTTTGGGATTTCATGTCGCTTTAACTTGGTTTGAGGATGACCACTACTTGGACCAGTTTTCAATCTTGTGGGAAGTATTCTAGGCGAAGAGGGCGATGAAGTTGAAGATGCCGCTGAGGGCAGCTACTGCCTTGCGTGGTATTTTCTTTATCAAGCGGTTTGAAATGTCATCGGATCCTGGGATTTTCTTATTCTTAAGAGATTGAATGACCCGGACGACTTCGGTTGTCGTGGTTGGTCGATAGGTTTGAAGTCGTCGATGGTGATGTTTCTTGCGATGAATTCAGGTACCACAGCGATGTGGTCTTGATGTAGCCGTTCGTTGTGCGGACTACACTGGGTTTCAAGATTTTCGGTGAAGATGTCTACTTTTTTGTTCACTTCTGGCTTACGTCGGACCGGACTATGGCGGACGTGTGTCTACTAATTTAGGTATAATGCCTTTAGGAAGGCATTGGCCATCTTCCAGGCAGATTGGTCTTCGAAGTTGAATGATTAGATCTTGGAGATCCAGTTTTGCTCGTGGTGGAATTTGACCCTATTTAAAACTTGTTTCTTTAGTTGATTATGATTGTACTTTCGGTTGTTGTCCAGGTGCATAGTGCGTAGTGCGCACTTCCTGGTTCCACGGTTTTCTTGGATTAATGTCTTCAATTTCAAAAGGAGGCAATCACGGATGTACGCAACGTTAATGGTTTTCGTTACGTGTTGAATAGATATCGAAATTTTCGCACGAAGAGAGCTTGGCGTAGCTGTCCAGTTGTAAAATTGGCTACGAAAATTTTGCTCAAATTTCCGCTGTTTGCATCCTGAATGTTGTCCACTAGTTGAAGAAGTACTGAGAAGTGTTCGAAATTTTTATAACGTAATTTTTTATTTAGATATTCTTAATCTATTTTTAATTTTAAAATTTTATCAATTTTCATCTCGTAATTTTAGTTCTTCCGTTTAATCAAATACTCTAATCCCTAACCTGTTAAATGTAGTAAATTAATGTCTTTTTGAAGGGTTTTTTAAATAATATTTTTCTTTACTTCACGGTGAAAGTTTTTAAATTAAAATAGTTGGTAAAATATTGTTTAGTGGTCATTCACGTAAATTCACGTGGGCCGGGCAAATGGATTTAAATCCCAATCTGGTCCTTGCGGCAAAAAGTATGGACACCTTTGGTTTGGAGTACAATTTCACTTCAAACTACTCAGCAAAAGTGCAAAAATCGAGCAAAAATTCATTAATAAGACCTACTGTGTCCGAGCGGTTAAGAAAATGCACTTGAAATCCATTTGGGTTTAATAATCCGAACAGGTCCGAATCCTGTCAGCAGTCTTTCTTTTATAAATTATATCTTTAGATATTGCAATTTAAATCATAATTATAATCTTGATTACTAAAAAATATTCAATCAATACAAAGCTTAACAACTTCTTCCTATTTCAGTTATGATCGACGTTTGTGCGTTTATGCAAAATTCGTAATTCTGGAAGGACGATGGAGAAGCTATCATAGTCAAACCCGGATAAGATGGAATGACTACAGCGATAAAGGTAATTCGATCAGGATTTTTGTCGATTATCTTGTAGATCAAAATTTAAAAATATTTAAAATATCAAGCATCTGAGGTTGGGGTAACTGCTACCGATGAATGTGAAAATGTTTGAACTTAATATTAAATATTCAATTACCTAAGCTGTGGAAGGGGTCGATAGCATTACATCTTAGCATTCTAAACTTAAATGTTTATAATTCTTTGGTTCACTTATACTTAGAATTATGAACATGAAGAATTATTTTATGTGTTTAAAATGACCATAAATGCATTAGGATAAATCCGTAAAACGCAATCATAAGTCGGTAAATTATTGTTACTTACTGTAAAAATTTACATACTTTCATCCCCTGTACAAGTGTTAAAAAAACAAAAGTACGTGTAGATAAAAACAAAAATATTGAAAACAGCAGAAAAGATAATAAAAAAGTCGAAAAGCAAAACGTAGATGTGTGGAATTTGACATCAGAAAATAAACCAAAAGTTGAGTTATACTTTTTTATTTCACCCCGTAAAAGTAAAATTACAGACATAAAATTTTATTAATTTAAAAAACATTTAAAAGTATTTTTACCGGCGTATACGGTGAGACATTTACATGTGTAAGTTATTATATTAAAATCTTATCAGCGTGGCCACTCTTTCAAAAAAAAAAAATTATATCCGAATTACGCCGCATCGCACCGCTCGGGCTCATCAGTCATTCGTTTGTTTAAAGCCCAAGAAGTAACACCATAATGTAGAAAATTCGGAAAAATAATTACTAAAGTGGAAATTTTAATAACGTTTTGGTGTAGATAAAATTTTCCAAGTGGGTTAGTTTTTAGTTTTGTTGGAAAATTTTCTTAATTGTTTGTAGATTCGGAAGAATGCCAGATAGCTTGTGTTCTTTCTGTTTTGTGATTTTGATTGATTTCAAGGGCCGCTTTTAACAATTTTAATTTTTTTAGCTTGTCGTTTTGCCACCTCTGACGTCAGAAATATATTACGGTTTCTGTCAATTCTCGATCTGAAGAAGAAGCGTTGGTATTCTTTGGGGAAAAACATCAAACTTTCGTACTTACTTGCCGAAAGTATGCAATATAAGTAATTTACAAAAGCTGCGTGGTTTTTGGAAATTGTAGTTGATGAATATGACACTTGGTTTATATTGTCGTTGAAGTAGCAGCGTCAATTTCGAAACAATTGCAGAAGCGCACTTCAAATTCGTCACAAAACAAATGGAAAATTTGGTTCTTACAAAATATTCACAAAAAGCGTAAGTTCTTTAGTTTTTTGTTAGTGTGAAAACTTAAAAATACTGTATTTTTATGTTACAGGCGGTGGATGAAGTGGATGACGTTTCTGTGAAATAATGCGCAGTTATAATGTTATCGTTGGCGGTACAACTTAAGAAAATTGAAAAAGCATTCCTTGAAGGTTCTATTGGTGCTGACTAGCAAAATTGAAGAGTAATCAACAACTAAAATGTAAGTCGTTCAAAATTTTTGGCTGTACACTAAAGAAAATTCTTATATAAGTCATCCGAAGGAAAATTTCTCGTCGCTAGTTTATACGATGCTTTGCGTTTACTTTAATTTTGCAATTACTACAACAAGAATACCTATTACATTTCTTTGCAATATTGCTCAGGTGTTTTTCTTTTTTCGTGTTTTGTCGTCAAAATGAAAAATTTGTTTTTTGCTAAATATTGTTGGTAAAGCCAAATATATGCAAAGACAAAACAGCAATGCCGATAGATTATTGGTGTTTTTATCGAATCAATTCTTGTATTTTAAATTTCAGAAAATTAAATATAGGTATTTTTTTGAATAAAGCAAAGCATTCTTTGATTCTAATCGCGTCTCATTATTTCAAGTTCGTATGACTTCGTGACGTCGGCATATTTCTATGGGCATTTATTGCGCAATATTTAAGTCCCTTTACCCATAATTAGTAACTCCTTTACGTCACATATATAATACAACTGAAATTTAAAAAAATCTTGCTCGTTTAAATTTTTCTTTAAATTTATAATTTTTTGTAGATTGATTAATTCAATTAAATAATAAGATTCTTAGTCCAAAAGTTATATAGTAGATTGTTGGAATTGTGGGATAGTGAACTTACATAAAACTGTCAACGTCAACGTTGCCCTGTCAACGTTTACACTTTAAATAAATTGTCCGAAACGTTGACGGGTCAACATATTAGTTTTATTCAAGTCCACTACCCAAGAATTCCATCAATCTACTGAATGATTAATTCTTCCAATATCGACACAACCAATCAGTGAAAGTAGTTCGTATCAACCAATCAAATGTTTTTACAATTAAATTCAGTTTATTTTCGAGTAACCGAATTTACATACTCAAATATTGACAAACCTCCTGGTTCATAAAATTTAATGTAGCAAAAATGGAGCAAAACTTCATTAATAAAAGAGATGCTGTGTCCGAGCGGTTAAGGAGATGGGCATGAAACACATTATGTTTATAATAACTGGTACAGGTTCGGATCCTGTTCGCAGCATTTCGTTTCTAAATTTATCTGTAGATATTGCGATTACAGAAGATTTTTAATAAATCTTAATTATAATCTCGATTACAAACAGGGCCTGATTAAGAATATGTGGGGCCAAGGGCTAACTTTTTTTAGATTAACACTAAATTTGGTGTAAGTGTAGTCGAAATAAGGTTAAAATTTTAACGAAATTTTTACATTTCGTGTAAACTGTTAGTGTAAAATTTACATAAATTGGGTGGATCTCCATGAACACAAGCTAGTGTTTTTTAGTGTAAAAAATTTACTCTATATTTTTTACTGTGTTGTGGACTCCTATAATAATAAGTTGGTAAATTTAAACAAAATTTTAGAAACATTTGTCGGGGTAATTAAATTTATCTATAAACTGAGCTCCCCAGGTAATAAGCATTAGAATTTTAATAAAACATTTTTAATTATGGAATTCCCTACTTTTTGTAAATTCCTACTTTATCGTATTATATACCTGTTAAATAGAAAAAACAATTATCCGAATTTTAAAACCAACGAATTTTACTACCCCAACCACTATTATGATTAGAATCAGTTAATTAATTTAATAAATAAAACAATTAATTTATTTTAATCTGAGCTACAACTTTGGTGATTTAAATTTTGATGCTTCAATTTTTTGAGGCCCCTAAAATGTGGTTGCCCGGGGCTATAGCCCCCTTAGCACCCCCCCCCCCCTTAATAAGGCTCTGATTACAAATAATTCAATTAAAACAGGACTTAACAAATTTCTTTCTATTTCAGTTAAGATCGACATTGGTGCCGGTACGCGAAATCCGTAAATCGCGAACGGGAGTGTGAAGTGTCGAGTTCGAATCTTGGTGAAAAAGCTTGAAGGAAGCTTTCTAAATAATCGCGATTAATGATTTTCTTAATACTCGAGTGAAAAAGTAGTGCTAAGTGTTAATTAAAATTATTTTTCGTTCGATCCCATTTGAAAAAATGTGAAAGTGTTCGGGTTTGTGAGTTAGTGACTTTTACTGGAAGGACAATGGAGAAGCTGTCATGGTCGAGACGAATAAGGCGGAAGGACTACAGTGATAAAGGTAATTTGAGGATAATTATTCTCGTTTGAAATGATAACTAACAACAGATTTTCTGTATTTTTGCAGGTAGGGTCCACTACGAGGGTAATGCAGCAATTCGAGGTTGGTGAAAATTTCTCTCTAGTGATGTAGCTAGTGAAATATTTTAGTAGAAATTGTGGTAAAGAGCATTTTTCTTTAAATGTTCGAAGTGTGGTTGGGTAATAATTTAGTAAGTAAAATATTTTTACGTCCATAATTAATCATTTTCTATAAACACTTAACAATTAATGTTTTTCATCGCAGGTTTTCAGCAATAAACGAAATTTCGTTCATTCGTCAAGCTTTCAATAAATGAGATCCAGAAACCTATGTATATAATAATATGATAGTATGATTAATTGTGGCTCCTGCTATTACTTGGGATTCAAAAATTTGTTGGAGTCGTTGGATAATTAAATTATTCGCTACTTCGGGGTAAATACTAATCTTAGAAACTCAGTTTCTTTCTATTCAGTTCAAGTGACCATTGACGTTCGTGTGCGGGTAATCCGTGTACCGCGAACGGGAGTGTGAAGTGTCGAGTTCGAATCTTGGTGAAGAAGCTTGATGAAAGCTTTCTAAATAATCGCGATTAATGATTTCCTTAATACTCGAGTGAAAAAGTAGTGCTAAATGTTCATTAAAATTATTTTTCGTTCGATCCTATTTAAAAAAATGTGAAAGTCTTCGGGTTTGTGAGTTAGTGACTTTTACTGGAAGGACGATGGAGAAGTTGTCAAGATCGAGACGAATAAGGCGGAAGGACTACAGTGATAAAGGTAATTTGACTAAATTATTCCCATCTATAATGATAACTAACAGCAGATTTTCTTTATTTTTGCAGGTAGGGTCCACTACGAGGGTAATGCAGCAATTCGAGGTTGGTGAAAATTTCTCTCCAGTGATGTAGCTAGTGAAATATTTTAGTGAAAATTGAGGTAAAGAGCATTTTTCTTTAAATGTTCGAAGTGTGGTTGGGTTATTTAGTAAGTAAAATATTTTTACGTTCCTAGTTAATAATTTTCGATAACCAATTAACAGTTATTGTTTTTCATCGTTGGTTTTCAGCAATAATCGAAATTTCGTTCATTCGTCAAGCTTTCAATAAATGAGATCCTGAAACCATTACAATATAATATGATAGGATGGTTAATTGTGGCTCCTGCTATTACTTGGGATTCAAAAATTTGTTGGATTTGTTGGATAATTAAATCATTCGCTACTTCGGGGTAAATACTTATCTTAGAAACTTAGTTTCTTTCTTTTCAGTTCAAGTGACCATTGACGTTCGTGTAAAGGTTAATCCGTGTACCGCGTACGGGAGTGTGACGTGTCGAGTTCGAATCTTGGTGAAGAAGCTTGATGAAAGCTTTCTAAATAATCGCGTTTAATGTTTGTTTTAATCCTGAAGTGAACAAGTAGTGCCAAGTGTTCATTAAAATTATTTTGCGTTCGATCCCATTTAAAAAAATGTGAAAGTGTTCGGGTTTGTGTGTTAGTGACTTTTACTGGAAGGACTATGGAGGAGCTGTCATGGTCGAGACGAATAAGGCGGAAGGACTACAGTGATAAAGGTAATTTGACGAAAATTATTCTCGTCTAAAATGATAACTAACAACAGATTTTCTTAATTTTTGCAGGTAGGGTCCACTACGAGGGTAATGCAGCAATTCGAGGTTGGTGAAAATTTCTCTCCAGTGATGTAGCTAGTGAAATATTTTAGTGAAAATTGAGGTAAAGAGCATTTTTCTTTAAATGTTCGAAGTGTGGTTTGGTAATAATTTAGTAAGTAAAATATTTTTACGTCCATAATTAATAATTTTCGATAAAGAATTAACAATTATTGTTTTTCATCGCAGGTTTTCAGCAATAAACGAAATTTCGTTCATTCGTCAAGCTTTCAATAAATGAGATCTTGAAACCGTTATTGTTAATTGTGGCTCCTGCTATTACTTGGGATTCAAAAATTTGTTGGAGTTGTTGGATAATTAAATCATTCGCTACTTTGGGGTAAATACTAATCTTAGAAACTTAGTTTCTTTCTTTTCAGTTCAAGTGACCATTGACGTTCGTGTACGGGTAATCCGTGTACCGCGAACGGAAGTGTGACGTGTCGAGTTCGAATCCTGGTGAAGAAGCTTGATGGAAGCTTTCTAAATAGTCGCGATTCATGTTTTTCTTAATCCTCGAGTTAAAAAGTAGTGCTAAGTGTTTATTAAAATTATTTTTCGTTCGATCCCATTTAAAAAAATGTGAAAGTGTTCGGGATTGTGAGTTAGTGACTTTTACTGGAAGGACGATGGAGAAGCTGTCATGGTCGAGACGAATAAGGCGGAAGGACTACAGTGATAAAGGTAATTTGACGAAAATTATTCTCATCTAAAATGATAACTAACAGCAGATTTTCTTTATTTTTGCAGGTAGGGTCCACTACGAGGGTAATGCAGCAATTCGAGCTTGGTGAAAATTTCTCTCCAGTGATGTAGCTAGTGAAATATTTTAGTGAAAATTGTGGTAAAGATCATTTTTCTTTAAATGTTCGAAGTGTGGTTGGGTAATAATTTAGTAAGTAAAATATTTTTAGGTTAGTAGTTAATAAGTTTCGATAGCCAATTAACAGTTATTGTTTTTCATCGTAGGTTTTCAGCAATAATCGAAATTTCGTTTATTCGTCAAGCTTTCAATAAATGAGATCCTGAAACCATTACAATATAATATGATAGTATGGTTAATTGTGGCTCCTGCTATTACTTGGGATTCAAAAATTTGTTGGATTTGTTGGATAATTAAATCATTCATCGCTACTTCGGGGTAAATACTAATCTTAGAAACTCTGTTTCTTTCTTTTCAGTTCAAGTGACCATTGACGTTCGCGTACGGGTAATCCGTGTACCGTGAACGGGAGTGTGAAGTGTCGAGTTCGAATCTTGGTGAAGAAGCTTGATGAAAGCTTTCTAAATAATGGCGATTAATGATTTCCTTAATACTCGAGTGAAAAAGTAGTGCTAAGTGTTAATTAAAATTATTTTTCGTTCGATCCTATTTAAAAAAAATGTGAAAGTCTTCGGGTTTGTAAGTTCGTGACTTTTACTGGAAGGACGATGTAGAAGCTGTCAAGGTTGAGACGAATATGACGGAAGGACTACAGTGATAAAGGTAATTTGACGAAAATTATTTTCGTCTAAGATGATAACTCAACGGATTTTCTTTATTTTTGCAGGTAGGGTCCACTACAAGGGTAATGCAGCAATTCGAGGTTGGTGAAAATTTCTCTCCAGTGATGTAGCTAGTGAAATATTGTTGTGAAAATTGTTTAAAGAGCATTTTTCTTTAAATGTTCGAAGTGTGGTTGGGTAATAATTTAGTAAGTAAAATATTTTTACATTCATAGTTAATAATTTTCGATAACCAATTAACAATGTTTGTTTTTCATCGCAGGTTTTCAGCAATAAACGAAATTACGTCATTCATTCGTCAAGCTTTCAATAAATGAGATTCTGAAACCATTATAATAATATGATAGTATGGTTAATTGTGGCTCCTGCTATTATTTGGGATTCAAAAATTTGTTGGAGTTGTTGGATAATTAAATCATTCGCTACTTCGGGGTAAATACTAATCTTAGAAACTTAATTTCTTTCTTTTCAGTTCAAATGAACAGTGACATTCGCGTACGGGGTGTGACGTGTCGAGTTCGAATCCTGGTGAAGAAGCTTGATGGAAGCTTTCTAAATAGTCGCGATTCATGTTTTTCTTAATCTTTGAGTTAAAAAGTAGTGCTAAGTGTTAATTAAAATTATTTTCCTTCAATTCCATTTAAAAAATTGTGAAAGTGTTCGGGTTTGTGAGTTAGTGACTTTCTCTGGAAGGACGATGGAAAAGCTGTCATGGTCGAGACGAATAAGGCGGAAGGACTACAGTGATAAAGGTAATTTGACGATAATTATTCCTATCTAAAATGATAACTAACAACAGATTTTCTTTATTTTTGCAGGTAGGGTCCACTACGAGGGTAATGCAGCAATTCGAGGTTGGTGAAAATTTCTCTCCAGTGATGTAGCTAGTGAAATATTTTAGTGGAAATTGTGGTAAAGAGCATTTTTCTTTAAATGTTCGAAGTGTGGTTGGGTAATAATTTAGTAAGTAAAATATTTTTACGTCCATAATTAATCATTTTCTATAAACACTTAGCAATTAATGTTTTTCATTGCAGGTTTTCAGCAATAAACGAAATTTCGTTCATTCGTCAAGCTTTCAATAAATGTGATCCTGAAACCTATGTATATAATAATATGACAGTATGGCTAATTGTGGCTCCTGCTATTACTTGGAATTCAAAAATTTTATGGAGTCGTTGGATAATTAAATCATTCGCTACTTCGGGGTAAATACTAATCTTAGAAACTCAGTTTCTTTCTTTTCAGTTCAAGTGACCATTGACGTTCGCGTACGGGTAATCCGTTTACCGCGAACGGGAGTGTGAAGTGTCGAGTTCGAATCTTGGTGAAGAAGCTTGATGAAAGCTTTCTAAATAATCGCGATTAATGATTTCCTTAATACTCGAGCGAAAAAGTGCTAAGTGTTCATTAAAATTATTTTTCGTTCGATTCTATTTAAAAAAATGTGATAATCTTCGAGTTTGTGAATTAGTGACTTTTACTGGAAGGACGATGGAGAAGCTGTCAAGGTCGAGACGAATAATGCGGAAGGACTACAGTGATAAAGGTAATTTGACGAAAATTATTCCTATCTAAAATGATAACTAACAGCAGATTTTCTTTATTTTTGCAGGTAGGATCCACTACGAGGGTAATGCAGCAATTCGAGGTTGGTGAAATTTTTCTCCAGTGATGTAGCTAGTGAAATATTTTAGTGGAAATTGTGGTAAAGTGCATTTTTCTTTAAATGTCCGCAGTGTGGTTGGGTAATAATTTAGTAAGTAAAATTTTTTTACGTTTATAGTTAATAATTTTCTATAACCAATTAACAATTATTGTTTTTCGTTGCAGGTTTTCAGCACTCGATATTTCGTTTAAATCCAGTTGGGAAGCGCCTCCCTGTGAAGTTCAGAATGGCCACTTGAGCCCGGTTTATCGGGCCAACGTCATTTGCCTCAAAAACAAAACCTTTTTGTTATCCTATTTTTTCAAGAAATTTCAGAAATGCCAGTTAAATTATATTGTAATATAATGTGTAATATAATATGATAGTATGGTTGATTGTGGCTCCTTCTATTACTGGGATTCAAAAATTTGTTGGATTTGTTGGATAATTAAATCATTCGCTACTTCGGAGTAAATACTAATCTTAGAAACTTAGTTTCGTTCTTTTCAGTTCAAGTGAACATTACCATTCGCGTACGGGAAATCCGTGTACCGCGAACGGGAGTGTGACGTGTCGAGTTCGAATCTGGGTGAAGAAGCTTGATGAAAGCTTTCTAAATAATCGCGATTAATGTTTTTCTTAATACTCGAGTGAAAAAGTAGTGCTAAGTATTCATTAAAATTATTTTTCGTTCGATCCCATTTAAAAATATGTGAAAGTGTTCGGGATTGTGAGTATGTGACTTTTAGTGGAAGGACGATGGAGAACCTGACATGGTTCAGACGAATAAGGCGGAAGGACTACAGTGATAAAGGTACTTTGACAAATATTACTATTATCTAAAATGATAACTAACAGCAGATTTTCTTTATTTTTGCAGGTAGGGTCCACTACGTGGGTAATACAGCAATTCGAGGTTGGTGAAAATTTCTCTTCAGTGATGTAGCTAGTGAAATATTTTTGTGAAAATTGTGGTAAAGAGCATTTTTCTTTAAATGTTCGAATTGTGTTTGGGTATGTGTAAGTATGATATTTTATGTTCCTAGTAAAAATTTTGCCAATTAAATTAAAACATTTTTTTCATCGCAGCTTTCAGCAGCTTACAGTTACGGTGGAAGCGGTTCGCATGGAGTTCAGAATGGCCACTTGAGCTCGGTTTATCGGGCCAACGTAATTCTCCACAAAAACAATACTTTTTTGTTATTTTATTTATTTAAAAATTTTAAAAATGCAACTTAAATTAGTTAAATGGTTTAAATTTTCTTGGCGGATAAAAATTGAACGGTTTTATTCCAGTAAAATAATTTCGTTTTTAGTTGTCTTTTCGCACGAGTTTCTGCTGAAAGGGTGGGATAAATTAGGCATAATGAAAGTTACGAAAGCAAAAGTATTGTGCTTACATAATTTACTGTTTAGCACAGAAATTTGCGCTCGGTACGAAAATACTTAGCTACGGCACTGGATTAAATAAATTATAATTGTGACTTTCCAAGGTCACAAGGAACGAACCAATGAGTAAATCAAAAATCACGATGTTGGACAGTCTTGATTCAGAAATAAAATTATCAAAATTAAAAAAAAAACTCACTTAAAAAAAGTAATAAGTTCAAATTTAAATTTTTTCCTATTTTTATTTGTAACCATCACCAGATCGAAATTGTTATAATATATTACAATACATTAATTCCAATTTACCATGAATTTTTCAAATATTTGGAGGACCGCGCAAACGTGAAACGTCAGATGTATTTGACATTTCAGTTTTTCACAGCACTTTAATTTCGATCAAATATTAGCTAGAAATTTATTAAGTTTTCGTTCCAAGTTATAATTTAACATTCAAAATGTCCGAAAGAAGTGACACTTTCAATAAAACCACAGTGAAACATTTCCTAGAGAGAAAATTGTGGGGTATGTGATAACTTTTCCTAACCTTAAAATTAATAATGAATATAGAAGAAAATCGTCTGCAAACTTTTGGTTGTTGGCCATCCAGTGCTGTTGTAAGCCCTAATCGAGTTGCGAAAGCGGGTTTTTTTTCTGTTAACCGTGATTTCACTGTGGAATGTTTTTCGTGTGGTCTGCAAATATCCGAATGGAATTATGGGGATCAAGTTATGACTCGCCATAGGATGCTAAGTCCTGCCTGTAGTTTTGTATTAAATCCTTCTACCTCAGGAAATGTTCCTAGCATTAACTCTAATCATATCGAAAATAGTTTTAACGTAGTCCAATCTGATGCAACAGACTCTTCGTCACCAAATTTGTTGGTAAACGAAGATGCAAGATTACGAAGTTTTGAGAATTGGCCCGTACCGCATATAGTAACACCTGAGAGTTTAGCTAGAGCAGGTTTTTATTATTTAAAGCATAGAGATAAAACGAAATGTGCTTATTGCAATGGAGTAGTGGTGGCATGGGAAGTAGGCGATAATCCGGATATGGAACACAGGCGACACTTTCCTAATTGTTCATTTGTGCAGACTGTTATTAATATGCGGTTACCTACCTCAGAAGGTGAGAGTGTTAATGTTGCAACAAATCCAGTGCAGGATCCATCTTTAGCCAATTTGAGCATCGTGTCACAAAATAACTTGCAGGAGTTGGGTGTTAATGCTCACAGTGCACCGAAAAAACGAAAATACGCTACACTTCAATCGCGCCTGTTTACTTTTACAACTTGGCCTGAAGATTTGATTCAAACTCCCGATGCACTTGCTCAAGCTGGATTTTATTACGAAGGCTCAGGTGATCAAGTGCGTTGTTTCCACTGTGATGGTGGTTTAAGACACTGGGATCCTCAAGATGATCCTTGGACGGAACATGCGAAATGGTTTCCTAAATGTGCATTTGTTTTGCTTGTCAAAGGTCAAGACTTTGTACGTGCTTGTGCTGTTGATACAACAATTGGGGATACGGTAAGAACATTTCTGTTTTATGTTTCATTATTTATTTAAAATTATCTACATTATGCGATGAATGATCATAGATGTCTCTGCTTGGATATTTAATATTTTAGTAATATTTACATTTTTATTTTAAAAATTATTTACGTTTATATAAGAGCTTGCGGGAAGTAAGTTGTGGGGGAGATTTGGTATACATGAGGTAGGAAATGTAAGCAGTTGTTTTGAATTCCGAATGAATTATGGTGTAGATGTTGGGAAATATTTATGATGTGTATCCCAAAACCTGTTGAAGATTTCTGGGGAGATGTTTAGGTAATGGAGATGTGTACACATTTTTGCGAAATTTACCTCTCCGATCATAAATTAATTTTATATTCATCAACCAATCCAATATTATTATTTTTTCAATATTAATAAACTCAACTGGATTGTGTACACCACAATAATTTTTTTAAATAAATCTCAGAATTCCTGATCTTTTATTATGACAATAGGGTATGCTTACTGAACATAAGATCCATAGGAAACCGCTAAGTTATGATTGTGATTTTTGGGACCTTGTTTAACAAATATGTTTTCAATTATGTTTATAATTAAGTTTGTGACTTCTTTCCATTGTCAAGTTTACTTCAAAAACTGTCTGGATTCCTTATTTGGGAATATTTTGTCACAACCAAATTACTTGTTTTTGATTTTCGTTATTTTATTGTAGAATTCAGAGCAGCGCGCCAGTTCACGTCCGTTTCAAAGGCGCGAAGTTACCGAGCGCGAAATCCAAGATCAAATGATGACAACTGAAGTTATAGCGGCTCTAAATATTGGAATACACGTGGGACGTATCAGAAAGGCGATAACAGAAAAATTGGAACAAACGGGGACTGGTTTTGCAACTGTGGATGCGGTAATAGAAGCCGCATTAAATTTGCAACACGAAGAAGACGAGAACAGCGTGAATCCGAATTTATCAAATCAAGTCAGGTATCTTTTATCTAGTGCAGTTTATATGTCTTCAAATAAAAAGGACAGAGCTAAAACTGAAATGGATTCTAGTAACAATCAAGCGGAAACGAATTCCAATGATCAGGCTGGCGTTTCGCATATAGAACCGCCTGAAAAGGTTGTGTCATTAGAGGAGGAAAATCGTATACTCAAGGAGGCGCGCCTCTGTAAAATATGTATGGATATGGAAGTGGGCATTGTTTTTTTGCCTTGTGGACATTTAGCAACTTGTGTGAAATGTGCTTCCAATTTACAAGATTGCCCTGTATGTAGATCTTCTATTAAAGCCACAGTTAGAACCTTTTTATCGTAACAAATTGATTGGATATTTTTAATAACATTGTTTTTGATTTTTATTTTAATTTGATATTTATTTATGTTATTGCTTGGTAAGTTTTTGACTTGTAATAAATTTATGTGATTACTTTTTTTATTTTAGAGAAACGTCTTGTATATTTTAAGTTTATAAGTTGCCTGCTCATCAGTGCAATTGTGATTTTACTGTTTCTTACTGCGCTTGTTATAATTCTGGTAAGAAACTAGCTTAAAATCATAATTGCACTGGTAAACCCATTAAAAGCCAGATTTATTATTTTTGGTTTTCTCGAATCATAAAGTAATTTCTATTGAAATAATTGTTTTTATGGAAATAATCTTTTGGTTACTAATAATTACTGAAGATTGATGAATTAGACTTGAGAATATTACAGGGATTTTAAGGAAATTAATTACTATGAGTAATAATTTGGTTCGATCTTTGTTCTTTTTTATAATAGTATTCAAGTGGTAACGAGAAAAAATAAGTGGCTGTAATTTCACGGGACAGCTGAATTAATCAAGCCAGGTATGGGTTTAATCTAGTCAAATGTGAACAGATTATTCGAAAAACTATGGTTTGTTTTAATTTAGTGAATACAATTTTCCATCCAATTGTAATTCTTTTGTAACTCATTTTAAATAAAAATTTGTATTCAAAGTTTTGAATTAATTTTCATACATAGTTTATTTATATCAAATCGGAAACTTTTATAAGAGAATTTGTAATAGTATTGTATTGTTGCATAATTTTTTAATAGCCTTGTTGAATAGATAATTCATAACCGTTGATGAAAAATATTGTATATTAAAAATTTTTTTAGGATGGTTTATAAATTAGGTTGAACTTTTTTTAAGAAATTAAAAAATATGTTAAAATACAATAAAATCGAATGCTTCATTTGCTTTTCACAACAAACATTTGCTGGTCAGTGGAGAAGCTAGTAACGAGATTTTAGTCTGAACGACTATGGAGATGTAACCAAACGAATTTTGGTTATTTAAATATTAATACATTCAAAAAAGAAATTTATTTCAAGTAGATTTTGTCGTAATTAGTATGTATTGTTAAATATAAAATTAATCTATCTACGTATGTATTCTTTTATGGTTAAAATTCTAATATTTTAACATTTCTGTTTAGTTTATATTTAATTTTATTAATAAATTCGCGATTGGAAATGCCAAAAAGGGAATAAAATTTAATAGATTTATTTATTAATCTGGTGGCTTCTACTATTTCTTATTTTGTATACACCTTATTAAAAGGAGATCTTACCTAGGTTTCCAATTTAAATTTATTTTATTAAAAATAAAAGGCTCAAAATGATTATACATCTTAAAACCAGCACCACTGGTACTTTGAATGTTTTTGGAGCCGCTTAAGGTGGCGACTGACTTATAACTGAACGTTGTAATGTAACATTCGCGACGAGCATTGCATTACAAAGCTCGTTTGGCTAAATAAACGAGTTGCTCAAAACGAATACGTCGCGATGTGATGTAACAATCAAAGGAATTCGTCAAAAAACCGACGGTCAAGTGGAGCACAGATGCTTCGCTTGCTGTTCGAGCTTGCTACGTGCTCGTTTATCGGCATTGACTAGCGAAGGCTCGTGTTACATTACATTACAACGTTCAGTTACAAGTTAGTCGCCACCTTTAGGATGCAATGTGTTGCCTACCCAGTCTTGGGTAAAAGTTATCATATAATAAATAATTTAATGGGCCGGTGGCGGACTTTGGAGGATGGCGAGAATTTTATTTTAATATAAAATGTTAATTTTAAATTATTTTAAAATTTATTTATTTAACTAAATTTATTTTAATTAAATTTAAATATAACCAACTTACTTTTACAAAAATTTTCTAGATTAAATTGAAATTTTTCAATTTCGCCACTGTAACTTGAATTCAAGGTCCAGAGTACTTTTTAATTTAATTTAATAATAATTTGAAAGCAATTGAATTTAGACAATAAAAGGTTAGAAAATAGTTTATAGATAATATACTTTGAACTTTTAATTCTGACGTGAAATCTAAACTCTCCATCGCATGATGGATAAAGTTCATCAAATGATAAAAAATGATTTAATAATTTTTAAAGCTATAAATTTGAATAACAAATTCAAATCAAAATTTCTCAGTTAGACCGCAGAAGATTCCGAAACAAGTTCTTGATATTTTTAATTCGGCTGTAAATTATTTGCTAAAAACCAGATATCCTGAAAAGATTGGATACAGCTCTTTTACAGTCAGTCTTTTATCGAAATTGTTCTTTATCTTAAGATTACTTATCTCCCAGAAGTATTACGAGGAGGGAAATCCACAATCAAAAAAAGAAAACGCGTCAACGGAAATAAAAGATAAACATCCGGGCTATTCTACTTAAAAGTGATTATCATTATTAGGGTCGGGCTAGGATTTTGGACTTAGTTTTGATCGATTTTAAAATATACAGTGTATTGTGCACTTTTATGGCCAGTTCAGTCCTGTATTCTATCTAAAGTAATATACTCTTCCGAATTTAAGAGACGATTGATGAAATTTCACTTTTATTTATATTGAGATACTCGAGGAATTTCTTTTATATTCTGTAAGTAGTCGAATATAAATTGAATTTGTGATTGTTAAAAAATTTAAACTTGGAAAGTTTTCTCAATCTTCATGTATTGCAAAAGTGTAATATTTTTCAGAAATTTGCCGATTTAAAATTAATCCGCAAAGCAAATAAAAAAAGTATTACAATACAATAATTTTGTTCCAAACTCATTTCAATTGCAATCTAATATTTTAGATTAGATATTTAAGTACATATTTTGTTACGTTATGGCGCCAATCACGATTATTATAGATTACTTTTCAATAAACTTTGTACGTAGACTATCTTGTAAAAGTTTATAGTTTATAGAATATTAATGCAACTATAATAACAGTAAGTGATTATTTATTTATAAGCTTTTTTGGTTATTCGGTTAATAATCAAAAATTATTTGAACGCTTTCGTGTTAGCAATGTAAATTAACGAAGAATAAAAATAAATTTTTCTATTTCATCGCACTGTTTCCGAGATAGGAGATACATAGACTTTTTTAAGAAAATCAAAAAATTTACAACAAAAATTATCTAATAAGTACAGCTGTAAACGCGATTTTTATTTTTGACCAAAGAAGTCTTCGTCTGTACAATAATTTACATTGCTAACATAAGTCAAAATACTTTTGTGAGTAACTGCTTATGTATTTTCTTCAGCTGAAACAAAATTTTATTTTAGACTTTCATGATTTCTTCATCGCACATTCCGATATACAACAAGCAGGTTGGGTTAAAAAATGAATCCACTAGACTGAAAACATTTCGAAACTGGCCTTTGACTCATGTAGTAAGGCCCGAACAGTTAGCTCAAGCTGGATTTTTTTACTTCAATAATTCTGATTCCGCCAAATGCCCTTACTGCTGCGGAGTTGTTGCAAACTGGCAAGTTGGAGATGACCCGGATAGAGAACACTTAAAGCATTTTCCGACTTGCCCGTTTGTAAAGCATGTAATTTTGCCACGTATTCAAATGCGGGACGCTATTCAAGAAGCGGAAGCGACTGTTAATATAGATGTCAATAATCATCAAGAGCTCAATAATTTAGGTTTAATTTCACATCAAAATCCATATCAAAAGCAATACGTAACTCTGGAATCGCGACTTCAAAGTTTTTCGAACTGGCCGAAATATTTACAGCCAAACCCAGTGCAATTAGCCGAAGCTGGATTTTATTATAACGGATGTGGAGATGAAGTGTTTTGCTTTTCGTGCGGTGGTGGTATAAAACATTGGGAACCAACCGATGATCCCTGGGTCGAACACGGAAAATATTATGGAAAGTGTAATTATCTCTTATTAGCAAAAGGAATTGAATTTGTTCAAAACATATCAGAACACACAGTAAGTTTGCATTTTTGATTAATTTATAAGTCAAATTTTAAAAATCGTCGTTTTTAAGGTGGCCAACGGATTTCAGGTCCAAGAGTCTACACAAACTGAGCAGGTTAATAAAGATCAAGATGAAACCGATCTATGTTGCTCTAAAGGCGATACAAACCAAATCGTTGCATTAGAACAAGAAAATAAAAGACTGAAAGAATCTCGAATGTGCAAAATATGCATGGATAAAGAAGTAGGAATTTTATTTCTACCATGTAGACATTTAGCCGTATGTCCTTTGTGTGCTGCAAATTTAAATATATGTCCCGTTTGTAGGAAATCTATAAAGGTTTTGATAAAAACGTATTTTACCTGAAATAATATAATAATTTTATTACATTGCATAATTTTCCGAATCGACCTTTGGTGATTCATACTGACCTTTTTCTTAATACAGTGACTTCATTATTGATATTTGTTTAATTAATAAATTAATTCCGAGAATGATTTTCTTTGTTTTTAATCAACATTTTAATTTTCAAAATAGAAGATTCATTTTTGAAATTTTAATGTTTTTAAAATGTAATAATTTCGTACGTATATAATTTTTGTTATGAATTATCTCTTCTTATTAATCAATCGATTAGATATACTTGACATTATCCTCAATTTGATTACCAAGAAATTTTTAAATGTTTTCCTAATGACAATTTTAATTATTTTTCGCTGCTACTAGGTACCTAATACAATTTATACGCGAAGTAGGGTACAGTGGTACAATTTATTAAAAATTATTCTAATGGAACATAAGTAGTAAACTTAAATTTAAACCTAAAAGGCAAAAAGCGAATAACGTGCCCTAGTTCCAGAGTTCCATTACCTAAAATTGTATTTTTTGTAATAATTTATAAGATACTCTTCTAAAGTACTATTAATTTTAGAAGCTATAGGAGCTGCAGCCCTAGGCTTCCGCGATGATGAGGCTAACTTTTAAAACTAAATTTGCAAAGGCAAATGTTACTGCTTTACTCTTTCAGTTCAGTTCAGACGATAAAAGTTTTTCTTTTGAACTCGATTTTGGGTGACTGGGAGTATTTTATTCCCTCCGAATCTGAAAAGTTTTGTTTTTAATTGTTTTTATTAAATGGAAACTCTTTCAGAATAAATTCATCTGTATGTTCCGGTGTAGCACACCGGGAAGGGGGGGGGGGAGTTTTGAAAATAATTTTCTTTCAAGTTTCATGTTGCCACAATAATGAACATTTAAATTGAAAATTTGAAAAAAATAGTCTTATGGTAATGCGGTTATTTATTTACAAGAAATGAAAATGAAAATTATCATATTGATATATTACAAATTTATAATAGTTCAATACTAATCTATTTAATTCATATGATTCATAGTTTCATTTGTTTATACATAATATTAATATGTAATGTATACCTTAATAATCAAAATAGTTTTAATATAAGTATCAGGTCCACTGTCTCGGTATCAAGAAAGAAATGATAATAATGTATAGAAAGTTCCAAAACAAAAGAAATGACAGTCTGATTGAAAAAATATTTCGAGATCGAAAACTGATGATGGTTTTAAAACTTTCAAAATTTTTAAACCTACCTTTTTTACAAAAAAATATTTTGAAGTTTTCATAGTAGAAAAACCAATCTATTAATTATTGTAATTTAATTGCACTCAGGTGTTATAGTCATGCGGTTGAACTGTGGACTTCCTGATTCCTATATTTAACGTTTTCTAAATTTTTAACAATTTAGTTAGCAAAGATTATCGGCATCGTAGATTTTTTCGAGTTTCTCTGCAGTTCTATTTTAAAGAAGTTATAATTAAACTTTCAATGGAAGTAAACTATTTTTAACGCATTATAAAGGCATCAATGCGCAATATTTTTTTTTAAATTAATTGAAAATGTTTTACTCGTCTTCTATTACTTGATATTACGTATTTTTAGTTTTAATAATGTTTAAGATCTTCACCGACATTAGAAAATTTTTGTACATTGATTAAAGCGACCTAATTTCACAATTTTCGCTAGAACTTTCACAAAGAGAAATCGTATGCGGTGTAAGTAAACTCGCAAATTACTTTTGCAGTACACACCGTACATTAATATTATCGATATTTTTTGTTGTTTGTTTATATTATGAAATGATAAGGAAATACATGTAGAGCAAAATTTCAGGGGGAAAGTGGAAAACAAAACTCCATAAAGCAACTATTGACCTAAATTTGGTTACTCGTTACATTACGGCATACGTTAATATTTGCTGGATTAATTTTACTTCGAGTGTTTGATTTTTGATAACACTGTTGGATTGATTATGAATGAAGAGTGTATACATATATTATATGATCCAAGTAGTTTTATAGTTTATTTGATAAACAGTACGATCCCCATCGAGAAGAAATTTTTTGGAATAGAAAAACAGTATATAGATTTTGTTGGAGCAGCAAAAAACTCTGTTAAGGCTGTAGCTACTAAAACATTATCTGTTGCTTGGACAAAAGTTTTATTTCGGCGCCAAATTTATTTTCTCAGCGTAGGCTGTCATTAGCCATTGGTCTTTTCGATTTTTTTAGTTCGGCCCATTATCGAGTAATTTATAAAATATATTCAACAACGGACTTCAATGTCTTGAAGGGGTCATACTTACGATATATTTACATTATTTTTTAAAAATTTCTTCAAAAAGTGCGTTAGTATTTTTATGTTCTCTGATTAAGGTTTATTGGTTGCATAACCGGAGAAATTGCTTCAAAAATTGGTTCTTGGTTCTTCTTTAGTCGATAACAGTTAATTACCTAATAAACTCAATACTATTAATTTGAATAATCTTATTGCTCAAAATGATTCTATTTTTGAAATCCTCTTCAACAAACAAAAATTTTAAATTATTACACAATATTCTACGGGGAGTATTACATTTGCTATCTAAATTGCAATTTTATTGGTTTTTGCAATAGAAATAAAAAATTTTATCGTAACTGATTTTATCAAAATATGCAGATAATAATCATTGAATGTAAAAGAATATTCCATCGATTTTATATCTACATTTTAAATTTATTCGGCCACTCAAGGATAATCTACTAAGGTTACTTAAGATCAACAGCAGATTGTCTTATTATTGTTTAAAATTTTGTTTTTGTATTCGTAGTCAGTAGTGTAACTAGAAGGTTCTAGGCTCTAGAACTTGCCCCCCCCCCCCCCCCGTTTATTAATCAATATTCAATTATCTTAAGCCTTCTCCCTTCCCTTCCTAAGGAGTTGAGAATACAAAACCTCAAATCAAAATTTGTTTCACAGTTTTGATGTTGATTTTTTCGTGAATAATCCGAATAAATGATTTATTTTCGACGTAAAAATCCAATCTATTACGAGGTCGGAAATATGTTAACTGTATAGGATGCACGTGCACGATCGTTTACTTGTTATGAATAAAATTAGATACTGGATACTGCATTTTTCTATAGGTATTTTACTTGAATGACAGCTTATTGAACTAAATATTCTTTTCTTTTCTATAAGTAATCTATCAAATGTTATTATTAAACTGCATATGCACTTTCTTTTCGAGCGAGGGGGATTCCCGGTCAGCTGGGGAAGTACCGCTATTAAAAATTCCAAATGGCTTATTTTTTAACAAAATTTTGAATTATAATTTTATTTAAATACATAATCAAGAAGATCTTTAGGCACAATCATTTCCGGGAAGTTATGAACCCACGACCCTATTATATTGTCTTATTGTTTCCATGATCGTTACGCGAAGGCGAAAAGCATTTTGTTTTGAAGACATTTTCATTGCGAAAGCCGCTATTGTGTTAACTAAACATCCGTAACGTGAACGAGTAGGCAGTCACGTTTTGTAGCTGTTCTTATACCACGAATTAAAATTCAAAATTATCAACGATTTAGTTTTCTTTACTGATGAAACCAAACCGAAATTATAATTTAATTCCTTAAATGGAATTTGCTTGTTTGGACAGCAAAGGTTCCAAGGATAAATAATCAGCTTACTAATTGAGCTGTGTTGATTACCCGCTTATTCATATTTTTTAAATTCTGGTTGACCTCTACGTGGGTAGAAATTGTAAACGTGTCCGTATAACAATGGATTTGAAGATTCTTAGATCAAAAAGTTTTGGAATTCGTGTAGAAGTGAGTCCCCCAAATATAAACGCGCGTAGTAATTTTTCAATTAAATTAATAGGCGGTCACTTTGAAAAGCGCGTGCAATTAAGTAATCACTAAAACCACATCAATTAGTCTTAATTTGATTATATTTATCTAATAATTTAAGTGGTCTTTTTTAATTTAAGTGTCAAAAAACATTAAGTGTCAGTTGCGTAGAAGAACATTACCAAAATTTACGCAGTAATTTTTAAAAAAATTCAAAAAACCATTTAAATTGAGGTTGTTTATTTATAACCATAAATATTTATTGATAATTGCGATTCTTTGTTCTAAAAACATAAAACTTGATACTTAATTAAAATACAATAGAGATAAAAATTATTTATAAAGCCACACTTAATAATATAGGAAGATTACTTTCACTTTTCATAAATATAATTTTAAGTTTTTATTTCGATTATATCATCTCTTCTTGGCTTTTTCTGCTATGATTCGGCAGGTCATCGTGCATTTCAAAATTACTAATTTATGTACCAATAAGGAAAAAGGTTTGAATAAATATTTACTTTTATAATAAAAGTATAAATCAAACTAAAGATAAATTGATAATATTCAAAAAAGAGAAAAACCATCCAAAATATATTATGAGAGTTTTAGATCCCGTAAAGTTTTCGTCCGTGACCGGTTTTTTCAGCTTTTTCGGCTAAATATAAAATTTGTTACTTTGCAGGGGAATGCAGAGGGTTAAATTTTTGTAGTATCTCTTTCAACGCTTTTAAAATAGAATCGAGAAGACTTAAGTGGGTGTAAGCATCTTATTTTTTGTGATTGGTATTTATGTAAAAATTCGAGTTTTCTCTTTTTCCGGAACTTGTAACTTAGCAGGTTCGGAACCGAACAGACCTTTTCCGGTTTTCCACCTAGGCTGTTCCATATTTCAATTATTTGATTTTGAGCTTTCCACATTCCAACTTGACGAAATTTATTTATTCGTTTATGAGTTTTACAAATAGTTTTAACAACAGAAAGGTTTATTCGGCATCAGAAATTTTGGTGCCAGCAGAACTTCTTTATTGTCTAAGGGTCAAAAACGCCTAGGCACAATGGTAACAGGATTAATTAATGGGTACCTTGAAGTTTGGTGTAATGATAAATGATGAACTGTCAATTTTCGTAAACGTTACCTTGTGGGCGTACGTATGGCATTCAATTTTCGATATTCAAAGTTTAGATCACAACTAGAATTAAACTTTGTTATTTCAGAAAACTATGTTTTGACCTTACCCCAAGTGCTTGGACTACGTGACTACGTGTCACTATTTTCGAATTACTTGCGATTATACAACGGAAATGACTGTTAATTTGGTAAGAAAACCAAAGTTTACCCATTACAAATTTTTTGTTTATCATATTATACATACACACATGTTATAAAAAATTATTGTGCCTAATCTTATCTCGAGATAATATTTTTGGAGCCAGTCTGTCGCGTTTTTTACGTGTGTAGATGTGGGTGTAACGCCAAGTGGTTTTTATTATTTTTCAGTAAATTTTAGTGCTCCAAATGTTAGATTGCAAACTTCTCGAGTATTGAAAATGATTGATGAAGCTGGTACGATTATCGTTGAGAGAGTACAGTTAGCTAATCTAATTGTGTCTGTTGAAATCGGTCATGTCTCATGCCAAAGCGGAAGTCCTCGTTCTTACATTTAAATATAAAGAACTTGGATTGTAAAGGCATTCTTCAGTCAAGAAATAAGATCATTGCATTTCAAGGCATCGGGTCGCTACAGATGTTTTACCACCTGGTGTAGATACTTTTCCATACACCTGCCTATCCAACATCTGCCTTTTTAATTTCCAAAGATTCTTCAGTGCCCGGAAGAACATCACAACTTATTTAGAAGATGTTCATAATAAAAACCTCCATATTTAAATAAACGACAAAGGACTTTCTTGTAGCGAGCAACCTAAACGTGAGATTCCTCAAGTTAGAGGATTACCGATCGCATTCCTGAAATACCTTTCTTTTTATTGAAATTATCGGGAAAATCCATAGATGAGAAGAAGCCCCATAGTAAATCAAGAATATCACAACACGAAAAAATATTAATTAATTTTTCTCGGTGTACCTAGATGTCTAAACCTGAAGTTTTGAAAATATAAAACAGCAAAATCACACAACAAATAAGGAAATTAACGATAATTTTATCCGAGCATGTAACTTTTTTCGCTACAGTAATTCCAGTTTAACTAGAAATTTAATTATTATTATTATTTGTCAGTACATGCTATGCACACGGTAAAACATAAAAGTGAGGCGTAATTAACAAACTCGTAATTTTTGGTCATAAAGATAACGAAAGAGTAATTACAAAGGCAAAGCCATAAATTTTATTTAAAATTATCAATCGGGGGATTTTCCTTCCATAAAAATTGTTAAGATGGGGAATTCCACAAATAGCCGTCTTTCAAAATTTGATAAAATGGCATTTTGAAAATCCTGCAACCCCTTTATTTAAACTTTTTAAAGATTTTATTAAAAAGGTATACCACCCACATTTTTCTTCTTTGGAACATGTTTTTGTTATTTCGCCAACCGGAGATGCAAATTCAAAATAATGGTTGCATCATCGTGCAAAATAATTCTGATGAGATTTGGAATTCAATTCTTAAAAACTTAATGATTCAGTTTGAAACGTTCCAAAAATAAATAACATTTCTATTATATTATTGTACTTTACTTAGTACAGTTGAACATTAATATTAAAGTGAATTTTTTTAGTCATAAAGGATAAACTTCGATATATTATACAAGGACGATAGATCTAGGTCGTAGTCTCAAGTCCCGATGATATAGTCGAGGAAATTTAAGTTTTTATTGCAATAATAATAATTATATTAGGTAGACATTGACCTAGTAGTTACTCCGATTAACCAGACTACTAATAATTTATTCTAAGTTACCCATTTGGAATCTGGGGAGAAACTTCTTACTCTATGTCAAGTCATCAGCAGTCTCAGTTGGTTGATACCAAGAGGCAAATTTTTATACAATAGATTTCCTTTTACAAGATTCTTGAGAAATTTCCCATGATTGCCTTAAATTTTTTTTTGAAAAGGTATATACAGCAAAATCTGTTAGTATTTCTAAAATTTCCTCGAATTTTCATCAAGGTGTGCACTTTCCCCCTTCGCAGTTAAAAATCTATGTAAATAGAACGAACATGACGATTAAAAATATGAAGTGAAATTTTATTCTAAGTTGGCTATATTAATAATGCTCAAAACGCTCAAAATAAATATTGTTAAATGGACCCCCCCCCCCCCCCGTACTGTGGGGCTTGCAAAAACTTAGCTGCAGCGAAAAGCACATATCATTCAAATGCATCTCGAAGTAATATGTTTTTGTTGAAAATTCATTCTATTCCAAACAATTAGTGTAAAATAGCACAATAAGTGGGATACTGGGTGTCCAACATACCCAGATCCCCCGGGTGCATAATAACATACTACTGCTATGCTATATTATTGTAGATGTGTTCCGAGAAACTGAATGAGGTTCAAATATCTGTTCGTCCACAAAATCCCATTTTGTTAGTTTTAGACACACTTTGGCGAACTTCGGTTAAACTTCTTCAAAGTTCAAAATTTTTAATTCCTCTTGCTTAAATTTATTCACCATTCAGATCGACGCGGCCAAACCCTCGTCAGCGTATATTTTGATCCAAGATCTCCAACGACCGTTACTCGCTCACCAGATGAAGATTAAAGCGCCTACGGCGCTAAACGCTTCGCATTGCCATTCCGCTACGCGAGAAACTGAAATGTTTCTATTTAATAATATTGAACATATTACATTATATATTACTTTTGCTCTGTGAAACCGGGGGGTCTGAGGGGTATGGAATATCCCCCAGGATAACAGTAATAAATAAATCTTTACGTCCATAGGGTATTCTATACAATTAATGTTATACTGTGGAGGATTCTCACAAAATTTTTTCTCCGACTTTTGGAAACTTACACAATTTCAAAAAATACAAGTTTTGATTAAGGTTAAGTCAGTGATATGTTTTGGAAAATTTTCTTTTTATGACGTCAAGAAGATACAGTTACTCACAAAAGCATTCGGACGCTCCTATGTTAGCAATGTAAATTGTGTCTTTTGAACACTGTTTTTATGATATAAAAATCGTTTTTACAGCAATACTTATTAGACATTTTTTGTAGAAAATTTCATCGTCTTCATTTTTGTTCATATGAATTTTTTCATTTTGTCGCTTCGTTTTCGACCGAGAGTGACTTTAAGCAGACTCGGTAAAACTTTTTAATAAAATTAAAAATGCACTATGGGATTCTTATGGTTGATTTTTACCGAGACTACTTTAAGTCGCTCTCGGTGGAAAACGAGGCAACGAATAAAAAAATGTATGGAAACAAAAATGAAGGGAATGAAATTATCTACAAAAAATTATTTTTGTAAAAGCGATTTTTATAGGCCAAGAAAAGTTTTCAAAAAGTATAATTTACATTGCGAACACAGGAGCGTCCGAATGTTTTTGTGAGTAACTGTATATTATACAAACCTGATTTACCGTTAGCTGGAAAATGCTCACAAACTGGGAGGAATAAATTTACATTACCATTGGGTACTTGTATACTCGGAAATAACTAGGAAATGAATTTTTTTGCTTAAATAACTTTACTTTAGTAAATTTGTCAATAAAAATCCCATAAATCAATGGTGGTTTTCTGTACATCCTACACCCAAAATAGGTCTTATCAAAATTAAAGTAGATAAAATTCTACTTCGTTTAAAATTCAAATGAACAAAAAAAAATCAATATTGAAAACTAAAAATTACGTTTTTTTGGGCAAAAATCGATAAAAACCGTAGTCTGATTAGAACAATAATTTTTATAACTTCACGCACAATTTAGTTGCTTTAATTTTGATAAAATGTATTTTAAATGTAGAATGTACATACAGGAAACAAATAATTTAAGATTTTGTGATATTTGAGACATTTCCTTATTGCTCCTATCAAGTTCGAACCTATTGTAGAAAACTTAGGATTTTTTTCCGATTTTAAAATATATAGCAAAAAAGGTTTCGTTTATGTGTTATTTCCACGCTGACCCTTTTTTCAAGTAATTTTCTTTTTCACGGCCCTTACATAATAAAAGTAATGTAACGAAGTTTTATGATTCGATGGCAGACAGTGAAGTTCTATCAATATTATACTATACATCCTTACAAAATACGTGTTAACTGCACAAAAAACTAAACTAAAATGAATTTTTATAAGATTTCTTTTATTAATTAAAAAAAAAAAAAAATTGAAACTGAACATGAAATTAAAAAAAATAAATATAAATTTACTTATAAAGAAAATCCGTTTTCTTATCAGTACGGTTCGAAAATATTTTAATCACTTTATTGTCAAAATCTGGAATTCTCTGCAGAAATATGTTTTCTATGGACAACACTGCGAGTGCATTTAATCTGTTATTTTTGTCATCCACCTTGGTACTTTCCAAAAAAGTCTTAACCTTTGCCAAAGTGGAAAAACTTCTTTTACAATCACTCGTGGGCATGGGCGTAGTGCAGATGATGTCCAATAGTTTGTAAGTTTCGGTTAAAATATTTTTTAACTTATCCAAAATAAGCATTAAAAATGATGAAATGCTAGTGATATTTTTCATATCGTTACGAGTGTACAGAACATCAAGTTCATTTCTTAATTTATCAGTATTTATAAGGGAAAATGAGTAGGACTCAACTACTGCATCGAAGTAATTGTTTGGGAAAATTTTACGATAAGTTTCAAAATTTTTAGAATCGAATAATTTTGCTACGCACAAATAACCTTTAAAGTGGAATCTATCTTTGATTTGTGTCAAGATAGTGTCAAAAATTTCTTTGGCAATAGCACTTCTGCTATCTTCACCATCGTCTAATTTCCGTCTCTTTCTTTCTGGTCTATCCGCCTTCTCCCGTATAAAATTGTCTGTCAATTTTCTAACCTTCATAATGTGCTCTTCAAAACGTTCAACAGCTGTCTGTACATCCGTATCATCTACTCCGTGTGTTTGAACTTGATCGAAGAGTATTTCCAAATGTGGCATAATGAAATGGAAAATCTTCAACCAATAAAGAAACTCCTCACAATTTAAGTTGTTTAAAAGGCAGTTTGCTTCATTTAGTGTTTTCAGATCCAATCCATCGCTCTCCATAATGCTTTCTAAGCATTCTTTAAAGGATTCTTTATATTCGTATAAAATATTTAACGTCCTACTCTCAAAATTCCAGCGAGCAGGAACCGCTCCAGGTAATCTTCTTTTCACGATTTCATCAAGAATGTGCGTGCTTTTGGACGTTCGAGAGAAAAATGAAGAAAATGCCTGTAAATTAGCAAAAAATACCCGAACTCTTTTGTTGCTCTGTGCTGTTCGTTCCATAATCGAATAAAATTCATGTGCGTAACTATGAACAAAATAAGCATTTGGATATGATTGTCTGATTATGCACTGAACGCCATCATCCTTTCCACTCATAACTGACGTACCGTCGTAGCTTTGTGAAATCAGTTTATCGGACGAAATATTCAATTTGGTTTGCAATTCTGTTAATAATGCATTCGATATAGCATTTGCTGTATGCCCCGATGGTTTAATAAAAGACCAGAATCGTTCACAGGTGTGTCCTTCAAACACGTAACGAAAAATTACAACCAACTGTCGCTGATTGGAGGAATCGGCCGTCTCGTCTGCCTCAATTCCGATAAAATTAGCCGACTGTATTTGCTTCGTTACTTCGTCTGTATATACAGTAAACATTGCATCCAGCAGTTCGTTTTGTATCGTCTTGGAGGAACCTTTAAATACTTCGGATTCTTGTATGTGCACCGCAAGAACCGAATCCAATTCTGCAGCAAAATCTATTAGGCATAATTCATTGTCGTGACTTCGCAAAGCCAATTCAAAAGTTCCACAAAATTTTATACACGTGATCAGACGACGCAAAATGAGTCTGTTTTTGTCCACGTTTTCGTTGTGCTTTTGTGTATGCATTAAATACACCCTACTCAATTGGTCACGTATGTCGTTTATGCCTACAACGTGATATTCAACACATGCGTTAATATGGCTTACTGTATTCTCATGTTTTTTTATTCGTTCTGCCATATGATGCATATCGTAAACGCCATCTTTGGTCCATGGTGAAGATTCTTTTGTATACAAAATACAATAAAAACAAAATAGTTTATTGGTCACCTCGCAACCGCATATCCACATACATTTTTGATAAGTGTTATTTCTAAAATGTCTTTCGTAAGTTCGTGAACGGGAAATTGATATAGCGTACATTTCTAGTTCCGGTGTCGGTTTGCCCTTTTGCTTTATTAAAAATATTTCTTCGGGGTTTAATCTTTTACTCTTCATAATTTGTACCGAGTTAATATCGAGAACGTGATTCATTTTCAAATATTAATAGTTAATAAATACCACACATAAAGAAGTATTAAATAAACGACAACATCATACACATTATTATACGGCGACTGACTGCAGGGAGTTGGACACACCGATTTGTTCAATATTCAACGCTCGGGTCTCTCGGAGTTATTCGAGTTAGCTGATTTGCAGTCTGTATTGTGGTATATAGTCAGTGGCGTAGCTACCGGAGAGTTCCCAATAAGTTCGAAACTTGTGGTAAATGTTTACTTTTTACTTTTGTAAACACTTCAGTTAGAGCCTCAGTTTTTTTTCCTTAGGACCTGTGGTTATTTAGCTACGTCGCTGTATATACCACCATTGTGATATTTATTATATAATTATAAAAAGTATATATCTATTACATTGTTACTGTTCAACTGGACCGCATCTAACTACTGTTTTAGGACTCCAGACAAATTTTTTTCAGCACTTGAAAAAATTAGAAATAAAAAAACTTCTTCCACCAATGCTTGAGGCTGCTTACAACCTCAAAAAACAATAAAAAAAGCGAATAGAACGTAATTTTTAACCCTCATTGAAAATAGTCGAGTTATATCTTCTTTATAATCACGGGAAAAATTAACGACTACCTACGGTATTTTTAACTGCACAATCATAATGCAGATAGCTTTATTTTAAATTTTTTTGTTTCAGGCTCTAAATAGCACGACAAAATTATAACCATGAGTAAACCGCTTTTTCCAAGATTTCCATTTTTCTTTATTTGCAAAAAGTGGAATTGCGTATCAAATATGCAAATGAGCAGCAGAGTCTATAGGTGCAACGTCAAATATGTTTACCGCAAAATTTATGCGCTTTATTTTTAAATTTTAATTTATAATATATTCTATTGCGCCTGCATGTATTCACGTCTTTTTTAAAATAGGTGTCGATATAACTTAATAGCACCGGAAATGCACTACTAATCTTATGTAATTTTACGAGCGGATGTCGTTAAACGCTCGAAACGAATCAAATACTTTCATCTTCTTTCAAAAAATGTGTTTATCATAAGCTGAAATGAAAATTTTCTGCTGATGTTTTACAATGCCACAGTCAAAATTCACACAGGACTTTCTGAAATAATCCAATGAATTAATAGTACTAATATAGTATAATAAAAACAAAAGATGAAACGATAAGACAAAACAGCAGCGACGTTGTTTTGTTTTGAGAGTCTTAAAAATTGCTCTATTTAAATTCTGACAATTAACATAACTACGTAGGTAAAAAAATTGACTATGCATATTATGTACTAGATGGGACCTTGGACTTCTTCATAACATAAACTTTTAGACCCCTACGATCTGTTCCCACGCTTAAATTTAAAAAATATTTAGTATATGTTCCAAATTATCTCAAAAAGATTGACAAACGAAGAACCGTACCGTTTTTGATTATACGGGCTGAATGCACTTATTTAAAATTGGAGTGTGTTTTTAGTTCCACTTTACCGATTAATTAGAGAATGACGTAACGAAGCTATAATTATTTGTATTAATTAAGAACCACTTGTTGTCTCATCACCTTAAGTAGTATACCTCATGTTGTTTACATTGTCATAAATGTGGTCATCATGCCAAAAATTGTGCGCATTTTATACTGCGCGAATTTTTAATACAGAATACAGGTAATAATTTTGGCGGTCACGCAAAAGTGGGAGATAATTTGCTTACTATTTTTAGATCCACTTAAAACAGAGCACAAAACTTGGTTTCTGGTACCATATAGGTATAATAAATAAATCTTCTTGGAAATTTTTTCGATGGTTCATTCTTAGAAGTGGCACTCCAGTGAGCTGCCCATAAAATAGCACTTTGAAACTTGGAAAAAGAACTCGAAAAGTCAAATTCTTGTTTTTTTTTTTAATAATAATTACATATATAGTTATAATATAATTCGATGTGTATTTAATTATTCTCGTCATGTTATATAATTAAATGTGTCATATAATTATTTTTGTAATTGATAAATATTGAAACAAATTAGTTTGTCACATAACTCTTGAGAAAACCTGATTAATATCTCAACAATGCAATAACATCCACCCAGCAGTTTCCATTTTTGTTCCCAATTTAAATCCAAAATAAACTAAATCATAAACAGCTCGTGCTTCGTTTGTTCATCATCTATGTTCATTTGTATTTCTTTTGTTTTAAAGTTATATACTAAAAAAAATTGCTTCAGCTATGCTAGTTTGCCGTTCCCAAAGTAACGCACATGAATGGATTAACAAAATTCAATGCGTGTCAATTTACGAATATAATTCATTTGTTCAATGTTGATTATATATTTTATTTTTGATTTTTGTGCGCAAAACCTCGGTAGCTAACTTTAAAACTTATACCACTGCAAACCACATTGTAAAAAATATTTTATTGATAGGGGTTTGCAGATAAAAGTTAAAAATGAGGTTAATTATGTATAGTATAATATATTATATGTAACAAAGTTTAAAAACCTGAGATAAGCGATTATTACAAAATTATAAACAAAAAATACAACTTGCAAAATATCTTCAGTGCTATTACATTTTCCAATATGTAACTTAACTTATTACAATGTAGTATGTATGTTTGTATAATTTGTGATAAAGCTTGGGTCAAACCCGTAGATAAGTACAGTTTTTTTTGTAACTGACGGTTTTACCAATAAGTTACCACATCCTACGTAATTTTTGATAGCCTTTAAGCCATTGCGGATTGCAGGGTGTCCAATTAAATAGTTTAAAATTTTTTTTTCTGATTCAACTCATCAATAATAACGTGGCTTATCAAAACGTAGAGTATCACGTATTTACATATTTTTCTGAACTTGTCATTGATATCTCACTTTCCAAATATGAAAAATTTCTGTGACTAACTGCAATGATATTTTCAATAATAATAATTATTTACAATTATTACTTCATCACTTTAATATATAATTTAAATATTAATTATTGCGGTAGAGACTCTTGGTGCATGGTCATGGGATTCAAAGGGGGGAACATTTGGAAATCCGACCGAGTTCGACGAAATTTTTCTACTTTGTCTCAAAATTGTTTTGTATTCGGAACAAGAAAGGGATTAAATGAGTGCCTTTCTTTGGATTTCAATAACAATGCCATTGTGTGAAGTTAGAAAGAGCCAAATTTACATTCCGTTTTTGTTCATAGTTTCCTTTGGATGGCGTCAATGCACTACAACTAGGAAATTGGCACATACAATCCCGTGTTTATTACAAATAAGATTGTTTAATACACCAATTCGATAAGGAATTGAACTGAAAATATAAAAAAGCAAGTAAACGTCAAACAAAGATTTTGTTGTTCCACGTCTTTGCCAGCTTATTGTTCTATTGTTCTCTTTCTCCCAAAGCGTTCCGGTACCAAGGAACACCGAACACGCTGAGTAATTAAATTTAACTACAAGAGATATTTAAATTATAATAATAAAAAAAAGTTTTGTAGATCGAAAATCACCCAATATTAAAATTTGGGATTATTGTTGCTCGGGGAAGCGCATTCAAAAATATATTTTTGCACATACGATGTTTATTATTATTTGGTATGTAATTATTTAAAACGCGCGTGACGTAGACGATAGGGGGGCGCCAAGCCGATTCATGCAATGGAAACAAGCCAAGGCTGTGTCCCCACTTGTAATTTGGAATGCAGACAGTCTTTCTGTGTGATGCGGGTATGTTAAGTTGATCATTTTCGTGAAATGGATTATAAGGCCCCAAGTTCTATCTAACTTAAAGTAAGTTACATTTATTGTGATCTTAAATATTCTGAACAGCTCGGTTTGTTGACGAAACAAACTCGGCTTTGGCTCTTCTTCAAAAATTGCACAGAGAAACGTGACTGTTTACACGCGATTCCGTTCGAAGAATTTTTGAAAGTTATACCTACGAATTTTTGAAAATTTTGAAATGTCATGAATTAACAAACACATTTGAAGGTCGATTTTAAATTATTAATGTAAATTTGATGGTTGAATCAAGGCCGACACGCTCTCGTGGCAACCAAAAACAAGCGGGCTCCATTTTTGATTTTTAATTTATTAATTTTCGCGATCTTGTTTTAAAAACAAATGAAGAACGTTTTGAGAAATTCAAATTTTTACGGATGTGCCGTAATTTTTGTTTGCCCTTTTCGGGGGCGATAAATATAGAATATGTGCGTAGGTACGGGATTTAACACTATAATGCAAATTAATACAATTATCGTTAATTTAATGGAATGCACGTCAGTCGACGTTATTTTTAGCTTTTGATAAGAATAATTAAGAATTTTATCGCTCTCGATAGCAATTTTATTTTAGCATTCTCTGGTTACCAATTTTTCCAATTTCAACCCCTTCCTAGAGGGATTATTATTGGTGTTTACATAATCATAACACTTTTTTGTTTGTGTCTATTTTTCTGGATTCATCCCAAAATTGTTTAAATAGCATGTGTATCATTGCGCATTTTTGGCTCTAGTGAATCGGAAACTTCCTCGCGCTCGCTTTGAGCTCTGCAGAAGTGAGTTTCACATTTTCGAAAATTTTGATATTACCTTTCCTTTGAAGATATTTGATATACCTGGTCAGCTATTTCACTTTCCACTTTAAAAGAGCTATGGAATTTCTCCCATTAAATTTTGACATTCTTGCAGGTAATAATCCTGCATCACAGTTCTGGGAAGTTGCCTTCCAAAGGAACCGTTTTAAAAAATTAAGTATAAATTGTTACAGGCAAAGAAAGCTAATTCATCTTCATAAATATTTTTGTATAAACGTTTGACGACGTTTTTGAAAAATTTACGATTTTCACCCACTGCGCGATTTACCGCATCAAAAATTTTCTCGACATTTTTTTGATATGGAACTTCCTTTATTGCTTTTGATGTGCAGTTGCTCGTAAATTAATTTTTTGATTTGTTCAGTTCGTAGAACTAATTACAAACAGGAGAATTTTAAATTATTGTTATTATGACGTTCTAAAATTGTCCATGTTTTAAGGTTAAAAAAGAAGTTCTAAATTTTTCGTTATTTTTCATTGCCTATTTTTTATGTTAAAAAGAAAATGACATTTTTTTTCTCGTACTCTGTAAATAATTAAAAATTATTGTTTTTATCATTATTTATTTTTAATTATTGGATTTCAAAGAGTAATCTTGAAAATTTCAAAGGAAGTTTCTCATATTTTTATGTTTAAATCGGCATTAGCTAACGAAATGATCGACTGGCCAAGCAAAGCTTTTCTAAAATTCAGTTTTTTTGTATGATTTTTTTAAATGTTCAGTCCAGAGTCTAAAAGGAAAAGAGTTTTCGAGTTTAAACTGTGGGGAATCCATGTAGTAGAATTACGAATTCCTAATGAATTTTCAAGCACCACTACAGATAAAGTAGAGACTCTTTTGTTTTATGATCAAGAGATTGATTGAATGCCGTCTATCGCCCGAAAGAAAAACAATTGTTTTTCCAAAATAAAGTGAATATTTAAGGTTGCGTTCTATGTTTCTGTTCTAACCGCCCCCCCCCTTTCCCGCTTAGATTGAATTATAAATCATTCGTTTTCCACTTAAAGCCGATCCTGTTTGTTTGTGCAGAAAACGTGACTTTTATGCATTCCTCTGTCGGTACAGTTTTAGCACATCCGTGCTGGGTAGGACGGTTACAGTTAGATTAGAGCAGATAGGCACAGCATCTCGCAGGTATTTTCAATATTTCATTGTAAATTATCTTCAATTGAACAAACCCAATATCTGAAGTCCGACCATAAATTCAAGATATTTCCTGGAATTCGAAGGCTTCATGGGGCAATCTCATTTAAAGATGATAACCCTCACGTAAGTCATTTTATTGATTTATGGCCCAAGTGCCTTTAGTGTTTGCCGCTTAATAATCCCATCATCTACACTGAAAAGAATTCATTGTGTCGATAAACAACTTTTAATAATACAGTTTAATAATACAATTTTTGTTGCTAATTTTTGGCAACTTATCTAAAAATGTTTAAAAATTTTTGTATGTAGCTTATTATGAAATTTTAAAATAAAACGGAATTAAATCGTATATGATCAGCATACTAGTAACTTTCTGCTATATATTAATACATTTGAGTCAGGTTTGGGTAATGAATATGTCTGGGTGGTTCCCCGGTTTGACTCCATTTTCAGTGGAAATAATCGATAACATAAACCGAATTTTTGGTTATAATAAACGATGTTTTTCACGTGTAGTCATCTTCGTTTGGCTCGTTCTTCGCGAAAATGATAATACCCGATTGATAACATTAACCGTGATTCCAATAAACGGCGTCCATTGTATTAACGAAAAAATCGTGGAACTTTTTTTTCAGTGTATGTTAGAAATTTTTATTTCAAATTTTCCTGTTTTGTAATAATTTGTTATCGGTAGGGCCGAGATTTATATGGAATTGGATGTTTTTTTTTGAAGCTATGCTTCGATATCTAACCGATTTATACAAAAAGAGGTCTAAATTTTGTAACTTACGTAATCTTGTACGAAAAAATTTCAATTTTTACAGTTAATTATGCTAGTTTTTACAGTATATTTTGGAAAATATACAGCATTATCCCTAAATTTAAGCGCATATATGAATTTTTTTAGTGCATATAATTCTCAGCTCTATTTATCGGTTTATTAATTATGTGGGTTTGATCAAGCATAATCTTCATGCTTGTAAGCGTGATCTTTTCGAATCAAAAAATATTTCGAAAAAAAATTCAAAATTGCGTAACAAAATTGTGCGTAATACAAGAGTAGACTAGGTTTACTATTCATCGTAAATAATCAATGGTTCTAGTAAATTCCCTTTCTTGTCCTACCCTATCCTTTATTGATTTCCTGTGCGCTGTTGTTATATGTAAATTCTCACAGCTGACATGTGACGGGCATTACTTTCGCGTAACATCCTGGTATTCGTAATAACTTTCATTCATGAGATGGAAAAGTTTTTAATTTTGTTGAATTGACTTTTATTTGATAACAATAATTTATTATTGCAAGAACTCGGAGAAAAAAGCGTTCGAAAGATTGAATTCCATTCGTGAGGTCAGATCTTCTTTTAAATGCGGTTGCGCCCGCCCTTTTATATGTGGCAACGCAGCCGACATTCTATCCGCTTTCAGCTTTCTCACGGTTTGAAAGCTGCAGGGGCCCATTTCAAAATTTACATTAAAAATGGTGATAAGTGCTGAATTTTAAATTACTTCTATAAACCGCCAAGGTTAGTACTTGATTGTTTATCGCTTTGTTGTTTCTATTTGAAAAATACGGGATTTAGTTGGACCATATGTCTGCGCGTAACCCGAATTTCCTGCAATTTCTCTTTCCATATGTTTTCAATCGATAATTTGTTGGTGCCCTTTTTAATATCTCTCGGTGTGTGTGTGTGTGTGTGTGGGAATCACCTACAGCGAACGTCGGGTAGGGTCTGGAATGTGGGCTTAGGGCTTTTTTTTTGTATCCGGCGCTCGGTCATTGATGTGCTCTTGAAAGAATGTGGTAGGGCTAGATGGTTAAGGGGATCGGGGAACGGTGCAGAAAGGAATGCTGGAAATAGTGAATGGCTCTGAAATTTCACGTCTGCAGTCTCTGAAAGTCGGTTATTCCTGTTAGGCGCCCGCCCGATAACGGAATCGTCACGACAGTCACTTTTTTTTAATTGATTAATTCTATTTTAAGTTGCACTTTTTAAAATTGTGCTTTTATTACAGAAAATTCAAGCACTTACTTATTAACTTAAAAATGGCACTAATTCTTGAACGTAGAAATTTATCACATTTTGATAGAAGTGCATCCCTAGAGTCGCGAGACCAACCCGACGATAGTGGAAATGCCATGAGACAGGAAATAAATCGACTACTTTCCTACAGAAACTGGCCGATCAAGTATATGGATCCAAATAAACTTGCCAAAGCAGGATTTTATTACACCAAAAAAGACGACAGTGTGTGTTGTGCCTTCTGTAACATAGTGCTCAATCAGTGGCAGGAAGGCGACGACCCTATGGAAGACCACAAAAAACATTCGCCCGACTGTCCATTTGTGCAAGGCCGTGACTGCAGAAATCTCCCCAGTACTTTCGATTCCATTCCTCGGACGGAAGGCCATGATGTGTGCGGAAGATTTGCATTTCAAATAATGCCAAATTCGCTACCAGAACAAGAAACTTCCAGGCTACCGTCGGCCAGAAGCTATGGATTCCCACATCGTGGTGGACCCATGTATCCAGAGTAAGCAATATTTGTTTTTGTTTTATTAAATTTTCTAACTTGTTTTCTTTTTAACAGTTTTGCCACGTTGGATCAAAGGTTAAAATCATTTAAGAATTGGCCAAGTAATCATAAGTTAAGGCCGGAACAGTTGGCAGCTGCTGGTTTCTTCTACCAGGGTGAGCACGATAAGACCGTGTGCTTTTACTGTCGTGGCGGTTTGAATAACTGGGAGGACGACGATGACGCGTGGGAACAACACGCGAGGTGGTTTCCGAAATGTAATTTTGTATTGCTACAGAAAGGTGAACTGTTTATTTCGGAGGTTCGTAATAAATTTGGTGATGCAGTGCTTAGTAAAGCCGAAGCGGTGACGTTAGAAGTTCCTAGTGATGCGAAAACGCATTTCAAAGTAGAACAGAGTACGGTGTTAGTGAAACCTAAAGAAGTTAAAACCAAAGATCTAGCAGCGGAAGACCACCGCAAACCTTCCGGTTGTAAATGTAAAATGTGTAAAATATGTTATTTGAAAGAAGTGGGAGTGGCGTTTATACCTTGCGGACATAATGTGGCTTGTGTTGACTGCGCTTTGGCGCTTAGTTCTTGTCCCTTCTGCCGGGAACCCATCAGCGCTACGATGAGAATCTTCACATGTTAAGAATTTGTTTCTGTTACGAACAAATCGGCACTTTTGTAAATTTGGCCTGCTTTGGGGTTTTTTTTTTGTAAAAGAAACAAACCAATAGGTTCCTCGAATTCATCAAATGACTTTTTTTTTCGAGTTTGTGATAGCCGATTCAAATAATTTTTTTTACAGTATTATTTTTTCATATTGAAAAGTTTTGTACAGAGTTTGTTTTCGAAACAGAAAATTACCAAATCGGGTTGAATATGGAGGGGAAGTTCAAAATTTCCATTTTATTATTTCTATACCGGAATGATGTATCACTACAAAAATTATATTTTTATAACAAATAGATTTTAAATCGTACACTTCGTGCTAAAACAAGAGCTGAATTTTTATTTTATTTGACGCAAATTTAATAGTACAAATTATTTAGAATGTCTGTATGCCTTTGAATTATTTAAAAGAAGAGAGAAAAGAAGAAAATATATTAGAGAATTTGTGACGTTGGTTTTATTGTGTTTTTACGCTTTTAGTTGTTTGCTAAGTCTTTCTAGTACCTTAAATCTTAAAGCTGTACACATACTTCTAGCTTCGAGAAGATTTACGCTTATTAATTTTAAATAATTATGCAACAATACCTTGCAAGAAACCAACCGACCAACGCTTAAAGTTGTACGCACAATTACAAAATCAAGTGATACATATTATTTAGTCATCATTTTTAAATTTAGGGTACGTGTTGTGTGTTACGGAGTGCAAGCTGTATAGATGTGTGTTATTTTTGCTTTCAATTGCTTTAAGCTTTGTTTGAACTTAAGTCATACCTCAAATTATATCAACCACGAAAATATCAATACAAAAAGTGGTTATCACAAAAATTGTAATAGATTTTGGAAACAAAATGGTTTGTAAAGTTTTAACTATTTTAAATAGAAAAACTAGATTTATGTATTTATTAAATAAAAATATTTCAAAACGTTGTTGCGTCTCTACATAATTAAAAATTTGTCTTATCTAGTAAAGAATTGTATAATCTATTATTATTATTCCTTTTCAAATAAGTTCCTTTCAAGTCTAGGTATTTGTATTGATTAGATATTTTTTGAATTTGTTGTGTCTATCTATTGGCATAGTAACTAAATAAATAAAAAAGTTATACCTAGTGGGTGATTGATCCTGTTGTTATAGTATAGCACAAGGGTCCTAAACTTTTTGAGATAATAACCAGATTTTTCTAACGCTGACCAGACTGAATCGAATATTTTCATCTTAAATATTATTTTTGATTATAATATAATATCTATATGGGGGCTGCCAGAAGATTAGGCAAAAATATAATTATTATTTTTAAAAATCTCTTTCCAATCATTAACTTACTTGATTTCGTATTGATCTGATTTTTAGTTTTTGGAGTCATAATGGGAGTAATTATCCTCCATTTTATATCTTGCTTTTGACTCTGATCTTGTCTACCACTCCCCTGCTTATGAGTATCTACTAAATAGCAACCCATATGGAAGTTTTGTCAAAGCGCTGAGAGGTAGCGAGTCTTAGTAGACTCGAAAGCTTGCGATACTATAAAAAGATTACAGATCGGAAGATATCAAATGCTGGTTGTTGTCAAACGATGCCTCCTAAAATACATTGAGACCAGAGAAAACAACCCCCTTAGGTTCTTTATCGAATGCTAAATGGTACTAGGTTACACGATGGCAGAGTGGCTTTAACGGGTAGAAATCTCATACCACCACTCGGTACGGGTTGGTAACATTTTTTTGAATGTTTCCTCCTTCAGTCTAAAAGAAATTCTGTTTTAGAAATTTAATTTTCAATATGTACATAGTAAGAGTAACGTTTTTGGCTCACGTTTTCTTTCAATAATCTTTTGTTGGTTTAGTTCGATTTATCTTTAAACTTGATGTTTCTTCCATATTAAAGGTTACATCGTTGCAAACTTTATCTCATGTCAGTCTCACCCGGAGAAAATTAGTTTTATTTTTTATGTTTAAAATCGTTATCCGATTTTAATCATACAATTACTGAGGAATAATTACTGCCTTAATTATCGAAAAATAAATTAACTATTATTGACATAAAATTCAAATTTGAACTTCGTGTTAACACCACCATTATTCCGTCACACTTCGCATATCTTCGGAATATTTTAAATAATATACAAAGATGTGAGTTCAACCTTTTGTTGTACCCTAAACTGGTTTTCTTCAGTTAATTGAACTATTTTTTAGAATTATACCGATGTAAGATGTGGAATAATTAATTCTGTACCTGAATTGCTGAAGATGCTGTAGTATTAGGTAGCTCTACAATTAATTTGATTCGCTCACATATTTATAACCCAACTTTTGTTATATTTAAAAATTTCAGGCAAAACTTGCCATGGAAGCACAGAAAAGTTTACTGTCTGCTAGAGAAAGAGCCGAAAATGACTGTTTCTGTGAAGAATGGTCGGACGGCTCAAGCTGTTCCTCCTACTATTCAGATTCCGACAGGTAAAATTTAATAATATAACCCAATTTTTAATAATCCCCGACAGCAACTCAATGTCTTATTTTAATGTCCAGTAGTGAGATACCTGAATGGGAATCGTCTATCGATTCGAATGGCGAGGTTCTATTTATTGATTGTGATCCGGTAGTTCACACAAACATAGACCAAGACCACGACAAAACTGATATAAAACATGACATATCGGTACGACGTAGCACCCGGAGCAAATTTTTGAAATTATTGCGTCGGCGTGACAGCAAACGCCGTAGTAAACGACATCCTAAAGGCCACGATTCGTCTTCTAATGCACAAGATACCAGTAAAGTTAAGTTTCAAGACTACGAAGAAGGGGAAGTACGCGAAGTTTTGTTAAAAATTGACCACGAGCAACAACGTAAATTAGGTCGTAGAGGAACTCCGGTGGAATCATTTTTAGGGATAACAGTAAGCACTTTATTGGATGGCAATCGCGTTATGGTGGCCGGTTTCATACCGGACAGTGAAGCGGCAAAGCAAAAATACATTAAAATTGGCGACTGGCTTAAAAGTATTAACAACATCGAAGTAGATTACCAAAATTTAAATCAAATTTTGGAACAGTTTAATTTAGCTAGCGAAGTTATTTTACGGTTACAAAGAGTTGCCGGTGTTGAAGTTACTAAAAAGCCTCCGATTAATGAACTTAGCAATCAGTCTAACTTTGTTCGGCATTTAATAAATTCAAAACAAGAAGAGCTGATTATTTTGAGTTCCCTTTTATGCGAATACCCCGTAGGAATTATTTACATCAATATGGATTCCCTCAGCGAAGTTGGTTCTGAATATGAAGGGATCCTGTATTGCTATCCGAAACCCTACGAAAAGAACTTCCTTTGTATTTCACGAGGAGTATTCATAACTCTCAACCATCTTCTCAAGAGTATCACAAAATCACAACCAAAATTAACTTCAGTTTATTGTAATCAACAGCTGGCTCATGTGGTTTACTCAAACTTTGGAAACAATTTGTTGCTTTTTATGTTACCAGATAATCGTGCAACAGCAAAGGAAACGATTTTGATTAACAATGAAGTAGTTTCGATGTTGCAGTTTATGTATGGATCGGTGAACGAGTGCTTTGAGAATAATTGTCAGCAGCTCGATCATTTCTTCTCGCGGTTTTTTGTTCGGCAGTTGAGCAGTGGTTTATGGCCTAAAGCCGAACAAAGCGTTGAACTTAACAAACTTAAATCTAAAGCTCAAGAGCAGGGACCGAAGCAGTTTGAAAGTGTCCTATCTGTTGCTCATTTGTTAAATTTACCAAACGAAGCTCAAGTTGAAATAGATAATGCTTTGACTGATCTGGAAGCCAGTGATTATAGAGAATGGGTAAGTTCTATTATTCTTTTTGCAGTTGAAAAATTTGAAAATTTGCTTTATTTTTAGAATGAAGATCCGTTGGACTGCCAGAGACTTTTCACCATCTTGGGTAGTGCTCTATACCATTCTGGTTATTTACTAGCATCTCATTTAGTTGACGGAGATCTCATAGATGTAAATGCTTATTGTCGCCAACAAGGTCTATTTCACTTATCTAGAACTGAACCTGTACGTAGTTTGGTTTTGTGGCGAGAAGTTTTTCCTATTTCTTGCAACAGAAATCTAGTTTTAAAAAATAGTCCATTTGAGTCTCCTAATGGACGCAGGTATCTACTCATTGTTGGAAGTGGAAAGGTAAATAATTGTAATTTTATATAGTTGTCTCCACACCTCTATTTCGCTATATGTCTTGTCGTCATCTCATTATTTACTTTATCCTTGTAACATCTATTTGTAAGAGTTTTATTACCTAAATGGTTGTAACTCGAAACTTATTTTAGGATATTTTAGCAGTATTGATGGAGGCTGGTGGTTGTACGGAACCCCCTGAAGATAATATGGGACCAGATGCTTTCTATGTAGAGGAAGCTCAAGCGACTTTAGCTCATTTACAAGATATAGGTATTGCAAATCTGGCCGATCAATGGATTATAACAAATTCCGAACTTCAGGTTACTCTTCCTGAAATTCCCATAAGACGTAAATTGGATTTTTTAGGAAATATAACGTTTTCCAAGTCGATTTCTCCAAGTACGTCTAAGGATGGGTCGACCCACAATCAAAGAAAGACGGAAGTTACTTCAATATTGAAACGTCGTACTCCAGATTATTTTACTCCAGTAGAAGATAATTATGATGTTAACTCTGAAGATTCCATGAGCCAAAGTTGTTACAGTGAAAGAAGCGAAGTTAGCGATGAACCAGTTTTAGGTAGGAGGGCTATTCGTGAGAGACGGACAGAATCGGACGAGGATGACTCAGATGTTGATGATTATCGGGTATGTTTTCAAAAACTTATCTACTCTTCTGTAACTATTGTAGTAATAAAAAAATTAAATATTTTTTAAACAAGTAATTATTTTAGGAGGGAAGTAATAGCAGTTACGATTTAAGTGAATTGAGACAATCTTTGCTTACCGAAAGTGCAGAAACAAAACTGCTTCCTCTCACAGTTGGTCCCGAAAACGTGTTATTCCATTACATTGAATTGGATATAACCGAAGGTATTTTATTATGCCCTTCGGAAAGCCAGGTCAATTCCAACACTTTAGAAGTCGTTTTAAACAATTTTAGAATGGCTGCACAAGACATTCACTCTCTTTTCCAAAATACCTTGAGATTTAAGGTAAAGGAATCAAGTTTTAAAAGTCGGAACTTAAAAATCAAATTTTTTAGAACCTGTTGGCTCAAGACATGACGAAATCTGTTGTTAATAAGAGTCTCATTGCAATTAAAGAGTATGGTACACTATTCGAGTGTTCTTTGGTGGAAGATTCTACAAAAAAATTTGGGAAGTTGACCTACTGGGTAGTGGGGTTTGTAATTTGAATATTTTCTTTACAATAAATTTAATTTCTTTCTTTTAGGAGATTGTTTTACACTCCACATCCACGTGAGGTTTACATATGTTATCAGGACACGATTCCTCAAAATATGATCGAAATTGCGTTTAAATTAGGAGTTTCCAGCCATTAAATTCTGAAAGTAATTTGTGCCAACTTAGATTAAGTAATTTTCCGTCCATTTTTATACTATAAATATTATATATATATTTTTGAAATTCATTCTAGCTTTATTTATCAACCAAAGTACAAAATATAAGTAAAACGGCACTTTAGTGGTAACATTAAAATATATTTTTAGGAGAAAATAGATAATTTATTATCATTCTATTTGATTAATCACAATTTTTAATAATAAATAATCACAATTTATACAGTAGCAATAAGGTTTGCAGTTTAAAAATTAAATTACAAGGTTAAAGTTTTTAGAACTTTTTAGTTCAAATATAATTATTAATTTTTTTTTACGCTTGCACTACAATATACAAGCAAATTGCATGTAAAGCATTTGTGCTAAACTTATTTACAAGAAAAAGTGCTTGTTTAGATGTCGACAATTAATTGACTTAATTATCATCAATTTCTTCTTCCATTTCATAATCTCCTCCAAAGTCAACAAAGCGATAATAACGAGGAAATAAATTATTAGCATGTTCTACATCTGTAATTCCGTTGCTAAAAAATTTAATTTCTTTGAATCTTTTAGGTATAAATTGATCGTTGTCGTTGACCGGTAAAGGTTCGATAGTGTCAAACAGAAATTTAAGTACTCCTCCTGCCATTTTGCTGCCATAGTGTCCAGCCCAAAATTGAGTATCGCGCCCTTCGTGTTCAAAAATAACTTCATCTATTTCTTCTGGATACTCCGTGATTGTTAATTCAATCTGAAATCACGAAGGTAACTTCTTGTTATTTATATGCGAGACAAATCAGAAATTTTTTAGCTGCAAAATGGAATTAATTTGAGGCTATTATTTCAACAATTATTATTAAGTCATTACTTTCCGAGTGAGTCCAGTATAATAATGTACCATAGACATAGATGGGAATTTTTTAAATACCGACTATTAAAAATCATTTAATGAGCAAGTTTCTTACCTTTTTCCAAGGCCTTCCTTGCCATTGCTCTACTTGATGAATTGTAAATGGTGAATCGGTACTAATGTTGTCATCTTTCTTCTTAAACTTACAACTTAATTTGTAAACACATCCGCAATCAAATCTGCCTGCAGTCCATTCACTTAAATATATGTGGGGTTTGTAATTATCTAAAATGTACCTAAAAAGTTTGTTTTTACCAACCGCCACAATCTGTTTCTTACAACAATTTGTGTAAGAAGTGGCAAAACAACTTGTTTCGCCTCTAAATTCAGGCACTCCAATGGGTAAAAGGTCAGAACCTTGTGGGGTGCTTTCGATTTTAAATCTATCGCCCCCATTCGTCTGGATAACCCAATTTTCGTATTTATTTTGACCGTTTCCGTTCAAAATAAAATTTGTATCGAAGTAATTTGTCGATAATAACGAATAGTACAAATACCAGGGCAGTTTCTTTGCCTTACGACGATACTTGTTTCTATAAACGGTCGACCAAAATGTAAATGACTTGATCAGTTTATTCCAGTTTCGACAAACAAGAGAATATTTAAGTACATCTTTTGGCTCGATAAATGTCAAAATATGTAGCAGAACCTCTTCCGGTATGTAAATATTACTCAAACACAAACCGTTTGTAGGATTATCGTCATCGTTGTATCCCAAATAGTCCAATGTGAAGGAAGGTAAACCGGAGGACGAATTTTCAGTCATAGTACCAAATCCTGTAAAAAAACGATCAAGTTAATAAGCATCTTGTTGTGATCACGAAGTAACAACCAACCTATGAGTTTTTTAACGTTTCCAATGTAATCAATTAAAGTTTGTTTATTAAATGCAGACATTAAAGTAGTAGTTTTTCCGAAGATTACATCAAGGTCGAGAATGAATCAACATAACCTACTAAAGATTGCACAATTTGAGTCACGACAGCTATAAGATCAAAATCATTGGTCTACTGAACACGGCCATTAATTTCTGAAACGTCAGTGTCAAGAGTTCAAATCTGACATTTCTTATTATTTTAGGTTAGGTCCATCATGACGGCGCCCCAACAAGACGAAATCGAAAATTTAAAAGAAGAAATTAACAAGCTAAAATTTGAATTAAAAGTGAAAGAGGATCGCTTGCACAATTTACTTTTCCAAAAGGTATACCGAAACTATTTTATTTAGTCCCATAACATGTTAATCGTAAAAGACTTTTAGGACAAACGAAATGAATACAGCTCTGAATTAACAACGGAAGAAATTTCGCGGTACAGCCGGCAAATGCTGATATCCGAGGTGGGAGTTGCCGGACAAGTAGCTTTAAAAAAGAGCAAAGTTTTGGTAGTCGGCACCGGTGGTTTGGGTTGTCCGGCTGCTCTTTATTTGGCAGCAGCCGGGGTTGGCGAAATTACTTTGGTTGACAATGACGAAGTCGAAATCACGAATCTGCATAGACAAGTTTTACATTCTGAGGCTGATTTAGGTGTAGCCAAGGTTCAGTCTGGTTATTATAAATTAACACGGTAAGTTTTAATCGTTGTCTTGCTTTTATGAGACGGTCATTAGCCTAGTTTGTTAGCTGAATAACTGCTGACATTAAGGTACTCGGTTCGAATCCGGGGAGAGTCTAAAATTTCTTTATGATCGTCTCCGTGCTTCGGAGGGCACGTAAAGCCGGCGGACCCTCTGGGTTGATGACTTGCCTTTATCAACAACAAAAACCAGAGTTACTGGCACATCTGAGATAAGCCTAGCAAGCTACCTTGGATGTAAAACAATAAATATGCTCATAGCACTAATAGTAACTTCGGAACATCACCGAGGTTGCTGTTAAGTAAAAACAGGTTGCAGACCTAATTAAAGAAGAAGAAGAAGAAATCTTGCTTTTATGACTAAATTGTTTCTTTTCAGGTTAAACAGTAACATCAAAGTTATTCCTGTGCACATGCATGCAACCAGTGCCACTCTGTCGAAATTAGTGAAGGAAAATAAGTACGATGTTGTCGTTGATGGAACCGATAATGTACCAACACGCTATTTATTAAATGACATTTGTGTTTTTAATAAAATTCCTTTAGTTATGGGAAGTGCTCTTCAATTGGACGGACAACTGACAGTTTATAATTACAAAGATGGACCATGTTATAGATGCGTCTTTCCAGTACCTCCTCCACCTGAAACGGTGACAAGTTGTGGGGATGGTGGTGTTTTGGGTGTAGGTAAGTTGTTAAGTCGATTAAAAATTTAAAAGTTGTACATAATATTTAACGTAATTTGTGCAGTTCCCGGCGTTATAGGCGTCTTGCAAGCTTTAGAAACAATTAAAATTATTGTTGGGATGTCTGATGTTTTGTCAAGTCGCCTTTTGTTATTTGAAGCTGCATCGACGACGTTTCGAAATGTTAAATTAAGAGGGAAAAGTTCCAACTGTAAAGTTTGTGGTGATTCCCCAAGTATTACAACACCGATTGATTACGAAGAATTTTGCAGTGCCAAATCGGACGATAAAGTAAGCCTGGCAATATTTGGTGGCTTTAAATTTTTGGTATTCTTTTCTAGGTGCATAATATTAATATTTTGACAACAGATGAAAATATCAGTGTGGCTGAATTTTTTAATAATTTTAAGAATAACCAGGCACTAATTGATGTTCGACCTAAGTTGGAGTACCAAATGTGCCACATTCCAAACTCTTTAAATGTTCCATACACTGAAATTCAGAAAGGAAACAACTGTGAGGATTTAAAGACTTCGATTTTGAGTAAATCTAACCACGGAGATTCAAAAGGTAGGTGACAATTTTTTGAAATACCAAAGAAAACTGTCTATTGACTCCTAACAATATTCCAAAATAATCTTTTAATTTGTTTTCCTTTCCTTTATTACCACAAAAATATTTTTATTGTCATTTTTTTGTAGTATACGTGATTTGCAGACGAGGAAACGATTCCCAAAGAGCCATTTCTAAACTTAAGGAAACATTTGGAGATTCTCTCTTCAAATTTGTCAATATTAAAGGTGGTCTTCATGCGTATTCTAAAATTGTCGATTCTTCTTTTCCTGTTTATTAATTTTTTTTCAGGAGCAGAAATCTTTTATATTTTACCAAATAAAAATTTTACTGAAAAGGTTCCTTTTTATAATTGCTGTGCTGTGCAAGGATGTAATTACGATATCTTAAGAAATTTATTTTATCGACTGATTAATTTGTGCGTTAGGATTGTTGTTAATAATACGTAGTTTTAAAAAGGGCAATATTTCGAAGACGTTTTATAATATTTTAAATTTTTATGCTCTAATTGAATGCTCCAATTTCTTTTTTTTACTACTGTTTGAAAAAGTTCAACTTTTATATTATAGGAGGAAAAATAAGTTATATCTGAGCATTAGCATTCAAGTAACAAAAAAATTTTATTTATTATAAACATTTACAGTTTTGTGTTTGCAATCCGAGATAAAACCCTAGAAATGATTATAAATATTGTAAGCGCCTACCTGTTGCAGGTAATATTTTATAATACAGTACAGTCTCGGTAATCCGAACTAATAGAAATCTGGTCTCATTTTCATCTTTTCTTTTTTTCCGCAATCCAAACATTTTTCTATAATCTAAAAATTTTATTAGTTGTGTTTGGATTATAAACTATTTGTGCAAACTACCTAGTTTTTTTGTTGTTCGGATTACTGGATGGTCGGATTAGCGTGTGTTCGGATTACCGAGACTGTACTGTACACAGAAATATTGATAATATGGAAAAACAAAACAAATAGAAGATGTAGTTAGGTTAAACTTTAATTGGGGGATAATTATTATTTGTTTCCTGTATTTTCTTAAACTTGACGAGTGAAGTATTAACTAAATCAAAGCCAGGAACGTTGTTTAAACAGTTGGCCAGAAAGTTATCAATCCTCATTAAAAATAACTGCTGAGCTAAGTAATAATGCTAGAACCGAAACTAAATGAGGAGTTTTTGCTGAAAGAGCAGTAAGGGAAATACGATTAAACACTTTCGAGAAGTCAGTAGAAAAAGGTTTTTCTTTTGAAATGAGAACTTTTATAGAAATAAAATTCTATTGAAAAAAAAAGAAGAGCACAGTTGTTGGCTGGCGGTTAGAGCGTTGGGCTACTATGTTGTACCTGTTTTCACCTAGCGCTTTAATCTACCGTCTCGAAGATTATTGAGCGCCCATTTCTTTTGTAACTTCCAAGCAGTTGGGCTCGTGGCATAGTGCCATTGTGTTTGGCACACTAATTATTCAGTTTTAATAATTTATTATTTAATTTTTAAAAATAATATTGTTTTGATAATTCTGCATTTTTTCATTTTAAAGTATAGCAAAATATAAGTATTTAATTTTTATTTACTTATGAAGAAATAATGAAGTGGAAGTGTCAGGCGAGCTATCAGTGCTCTTTGATTTGGCGTCCGAAAAAAAAACTTTATTGTGATGTAAGGTAAGTAAGACTTTTTTCTATTATTTATAAAACGACTGAAAGAACACAAAAATCACCACGAACACCAACGAACAAGGCGAACGGTTTCAAGTCGAATTTTCATTTTGTAGACCACAAAAAAGAATTTTATAATTTTGTAAATTGAAAACGTACGTTTATATTATGTAAAAAAATAACATTTTGTATTTACACGTTTCACTCTGGCACCTATCACACGTAAAAAGAGTCTCTTATCAATCGTTATCGTTTGGTGACCTTCGCTCTCTTGTTGTCTGCATTCTCAATCAATTTTTAAATGACGTTAGGATGTGTGATGTGTATTAAAATATTACACCGTGCATTTTTAAAACAAATTTTGCGACCAGTAATGTGTACATAGTAAAATGGCGAACTCTGATTATCGTATCGTGTCTATTTCGAATTGGGAGACGTTCACGCTTAGATTTTTCTCAGTATGGATTGGATTGTGGATTTTAACTAAAAGACTTTTCAAATGGCTGTTTCGTCCAAATTCTCTGCATATCGAAACTCGTGATAATCCACCCCCGTGTTTGGTCGATTCAACCCTCGGACAACACAAATACGTGAAATTGAAGGTACGATTTTTTTTTGATTCCAACATTTATTTTGTTATTAACAAAATGTTTTCGCTATTTTTAGTCAAAAATAGTACTCGAGAGATTACCTAAGTTGTTCCTATTATTGTGATCATAGTTCACATAATCATGAGATTTATTGTCACAAATCGAGGGGTTACTTATAATATTTGGTCATTTTAGTACGTATGAAAGTATTTCGCTCGTATCGATACTACTTTTTTAAGATAAAATTATCATTATTGTGAAACGAGATGTTTTTTTTATGAATTAATTCTGTTAACATTTAGTTGTTGAAAAGCAATTTTTTTAAACCTTGAGTTTTGCTGCTAAACCTATTATTTTTTTTATAATTATGTGAAATATTTTTACCACTTTGTTATTTCAAGTTTAAAGTAAATCAAGTTTACAGGAACCGGTATCGAAGTCGATTATTTTTTTTATTATAAATTTTATCATTTTAATAACAGTAGATTAATTAATCCTCCCCCCCCCCCCCCGAACAGAGAATTTCTCGGGAAACAATTCCGTCTGTTCAGACTTTGGAGATCAGCTGTTTAGCTTTTACAAAGTTCACTTTATTAGTCACCGAATATAATCGCGGTTGTTATCTTTTGGAAGTTTCAAATTTTGGCAATTCATAGCTATAGATATACATTTTGGTTTAATAAGGAATTTTTGAATGAACAGGAATGGATAAACAACGAAACATACAAGGTGTCCCGGTGACCGTTGAGAAGCTTTGATTTCTGATTTCAAGCGGCCGTAGCTCCGATAATATTGATTTTTTAGGCTTAATGGATTAGAACTTTTTTAAAGGTCATTCGCTTATCTACAAATTAGGTTATAACCCTTTATCGTCTAGAATCAACGGATTTCGAGTTATCAATTAAATTAAGAGAAAAAATGTTACATAAATTCCAGTTTTATTTTTTACTTTTCTTGCGAACCCTGTATCTCTTAAACGAAACGTATTAGAAAAAAAACTGATGGCCTAAACCGGATAGGGAATTTAACGGGCTATAACTTTGGTCTAATAAATTTTTTTGGGAAACCAACCGTTTTCACAGAAATTCTGAAAATAATGAACAAATTGTAGGTGAAAAATTTTTTTTTATTAATTATTATATAATTTATAGTATATCAATTGATAGCCTAGCGGATAGCATTCTAGTATTCAAAACCCAGAAAGTCGAACTATTCAACTCGGAATGCAATCAATCTAAAAAATTTAATAAATTGTTGTTTCTATTACATTTATAAATTTACCAAGAGAGATTGATTGGCTGGAACTAATTTATCATTGTTAATCTCGAAACTATATTAATTTCCTCGGTAACTTTACAGCACTTAAACACTTCATAATATTCATCGACTGCTTTACAAGCATTCATTATTACGTAATCTTCAAGTGCTAACGTCGAAGTGCTCGTTAAAATAGGATTTCATTTTATTTTCTAATTTAGTTTTCCTTGCTTGTCTAATAGAATTATAATGGGATGACAGTTATAATTCTATATTACCTAACAAGAATAAAGGCATATATTATAATGTTTCACATCTAATATCTTGCAAAAGGTAAAGAGGGATAATTTGCATATTCATACATTTTTCCAGTTCAAATAGCTGGAAAATGTATTTTTCGATGCGTCGGTAATTTTTTAAATTAAAATTATTTTTCTTTCAAATAATATTTTTTTAAATTGTTTTAGGGAACGAAATTCCATTACGTGGAAGCCGGTTCTCGTGACCAACCGGTCATTATACTTCTTCATGGTTTTCCGGACTGTTGGTTAAGTTGGCGCTACCAAATCCCAATTTTAGCAACCTACTTCCGAGTGATAGCAATCGACTTGAAAGGATTCGGCGACACCGAAAAACCAATATGGCGGGGAAGTTACAAAATAGAAAATCTCTTAAGCGAAATAAAGCAATTTGTCGCAGTGTTAGGCGTAACGCGCTGTTCCATCATCGGTCACGATTTAGGAGCCCTGTTGGGTTGGTTCCTGGTTTACGATTCACCGGAACTGATATCTAAATTTGTGTCCGTTTCCTGTGCCCATCCAAACATATACTGGAAAAATTTAACCTCCCAAAGTTTTCTAAATTCAAATTGGGTGAGTTTTGCCCAACTGCCTTATCTGCCCGAGACTGAAGCGTTAAACGAAGACTTAAAAATAATAAACGATGTATATCCGCACTTAGAACCCAAGAACGACAAGGACGAATACTTGGAATCGTACAAATATTCTTTTTCGCGAAGAGATGATTGGATTGGACCAATAAATTACTACCGGACGTTACCGTTCGTGAGAATATGCGAAAATTCCGAACAGATACGGGTGAACACTTTACTGGTTCAAGGAGAGAAAGATTGCAACGTGAGCTTGGAAGGCGTGGTGCGGTCAACCGAATATTGCGAAAAATGTTCTCTTAAAATAATACGAGGTTCTGCACATTTTCCTCACCAAGAAAATCCCGATTTATTTAACACCGCAATTTTAAAATTTTTAAAAAAGGAAGTGAGCGACAAAATCGACAGAACTCAGTCGAAAGGTAGTATTATGAATCGGATGTACGGAGCAGTTTCTTCGACTGTTAAATATGGAAATTCTATGTTGGATACCGTGCAAAAGAAAACCCTGAACGGTATGGCTGGTAATATTCCTGCTATTGGACTGAGCTTAGCGCAAGAGTCGCTTTTGTAAAAACCTAAAGACTGACTTACGAAAGTTTCATTCCTGTTTCAGCGAAACGATGAACTTTGTTTATCCAACTTGGTTGGTTTTAGATGTGCTAACCGAAAAACTCTTGTTCATTTGTTCTGTTAACTTTTTGTATCCTATTAGATTGTGGTGCATGTTTTTAAATAACCTTCACACGGTTTTCTTGTTTGAATATCATATTTTTAGGATTTATTAATAAAATTGTTACAATAAATTTAATTTTGTTTATATTGAGATCAGCATAATATAAAATTTTAATCTCCGTAAATATACCCGATATGTTTTTTTTAAGTATTTTTACAGTAAATGTAGTTTTTATATCCCGTTAACGTCCTATTTTATTCACAAATATTTACATACTGATCGTCCGGAGTTAATAATTTTTTGTGAAATTAATATTTCGTGTTATTTAAAAAGGATCTATAAGCCCTTGATTTATAAGCTGCTCGTTACGCCAATGGTATTTGTAGTTACGTGGTATCCGTTTAGATGGCGTAACTGATCTTATTTTAAAGTAATAATTTTTGTCGTGATAAGATGTATATTATTAAAAATTAATACGTATGAACGCACTTTCGTTTTATAAATAATTGTATTTTTTTGTATGAATTACTACAAGGCTTTTCATAATACATAATACAAATTTCAGTATCGGTAGCGTGGCCGAGCGGTCTAAGGCGCTGGTTTAAGGCACCAGTCTCCTCGGAGGCGTGGGTTCGAATCCCACCGCTGCCACTCTTTTTTTGTTTTTAAACAATCATCTTTGGCTTCTTTTGTTTTACTTCCGAGTTATATTGTTACAAAGGCTTGCAGCATAGATTAACAAAAGCACGTCGAAACAGTTTACTTTGTTTTGTTTTTTTAATTTCAAAATTTTATGAAGAATTTAATTGGTTCTGTCTTCAAGTTGAAGCCGAATCATAAATATTTGAATAATTTTCTTATTTACATTTCCAATTTATCGCTCTCTCGAAAGTTTTCTACCCTTAAGTTTTGAGGGGTACCGAGTAGACGCGTAATAATTTCAAATCCATGTTTCCTGTTTCTGAACTTGGACATTGATAAGTTTTTCCGTGACATGCCATATGTCAGAGAAAGCAATAATCGAACTGTTGAGCTAACTTCTTTGAGAAGTAAGTGTCGAAACTTGTCTCTATTGTTCCCGAATTAGCCGAACCTGGAGTATTGGAGGAGATAATTGAAGCAATACATATCGAAAAGTTTCGTTTAATCACTCGGTTGGTTTCAAAAATTGTCTCATTAGACAAATTGCGATGTATATTTATAATTTTTCAATCAAATTGAGTACTCGGAGCTTTCAGGCTTATTCGAATATATTTTAATCATAGAAATGTTGTATTTTATATTCTTGTTTTGCACCGCCGTTATGGCGGTTGTAACCAATCAGAATTTAGTAAGGCAATGTATTGTTATTGTGATGAAAGGAGCCCTCGTATTGTGTCGACCCTTTTGTGATCCAGATTATTCTATAGCTTTTTTTATTTCATTTTAATGGAGATCGGGAGGGAGCGTAAGCAGGCGTGTTGATTGAAGTACTATTTGTTAAAACATGGCTCTGGGGAACAAAATTCAATTTTTTTAATTAGCATTCCCGACGGTGCCACTTTTTAGCCTCACAAATTTACATTTAATTTAGAATTCCGACAATATTACTGATGTCATTTTTCAACCAAGAAAATCGGATTTAAATGTAAATCGGAAACCTTTTCTAAAATGTTTCGATAATAAATAATACGAGGGACGTGCGGAAAATTGATTAGGTAATATATTTTCATCTGCCTATTTACTTTGAGTCGACGACAATTATTTTATGTCGTCGAATAATGGGACTTCATTAGAAAGTTATTCGGTTTAAGGAGGATAATTTGATTTTTATTTTGCTTGCAATTAAAAATAATTTGAAATGAATCGATCGGATTGGATAGCAACAGCTATAAAATAATTTCCTCTTGAGTTATATTCACATTTTAGTCACGTTTCTCGATGACATATACAAAATTGAGCTTGGAGAATAGAGTATGAAATTTGCCTTCCCTTCCAGTCCATGGCGGACCATTTGCACCCTTATAGGACCCTTCCTGAGGGATGCATTGTGCTTGTGCAACTACATAACGATATAACGTAGATAGATAGGGTCGTGAGATATATCGAAACTGTTGCTTTTGTATGCTTTACAAGGTGTGAAGTAAATGAAAAGATTTTACCATTATTATGTGGGTAGGTATTAGAATAGGTGACGCTTTGTGTCACAGTTACTGTATTATTTGTTAGAGTCTCCTGTTACACTAGTTTCAATTTTTATTATCTGAAACCATTTCTTTCTCTTGCATTACAAAGCTCTTGTTACTTTTCAAACGAGATTACGAGATTTTAGGTTTGCTATTGCAATTATAAATTACCACACACAGAAACTCTACATCTTATATTATATCAAATTTAATAGTATACAGGGTGATTCCGGTTAACTTTTGACTTTGATAAGCGATATATCGAAAAGTACGCATTTTATAAATAATAAATATTAAAAACGTTTTTTAGTTTGAAGAATTATCTTTAAAATAAAATCAGAAAATTTATGATACAACTTATTTGCATTTCAACTGTTCAATGTACAAATAGGAAAGATCATTTAAAAGTTTAGTAAATTTAACAAGATTTAAGAAGGTCTTCGAGGTCCTGACATAATTACAATAGGTAGGAAATTTTATAGCTATAATCTCCTGAAATTTTTCTTTGATAACACAGGGCTGAAAAATATAAACATTATTATTATATTATAGTCAAAAATAGACAATTTTATCGAAATTTAAAAAATTAAATTATTTTAAAAATGAATGTATCTAAAAACAACGTTCGAATTAAATAATTTATTTTTTGAAGATTTTGATTTTGGGTTTTCAAGATTTAACAAATCAAATTATTTTACGATTATTATCGATCCTCAGTCATGTTTAACAGTAAAAATAACAAGTGAGAGCAAATATACCAAACAAATTTGAAAAAATTTAAAATTTTAAAAATCAAGAAATTAACCAAACTTCAAAATAAATATTGCGCTTACCGAATAAACACGTGAACTCTTTTAGTTTAGTTGAGACTGAGGATCGATAATAATCGTGAAATAGGGGCCTTTATATTATGTTACAGGTTTTTTTGTTTTTTATTTTTAAGTAATTTTACCACTTCTATAGCGTAATGTTTTCAGAATTCTATTTTCTTGTTTATTTAAATATTCTAAGTTCAACCCTGTTAAATGTGAATTTTTGTCATTTTGGTTTCGTTAAATATTATGTTTTCTTCGTAGTATGTATTATTTACTTAATAGTTAAAATTTTATTTTTTTAACATTTTGTTAAGTTTGATTATTTTGTTTTTTAAGTTTAGGGAGCGTCCATTAATAATTTTTGCAAATTTTGACCCCCAGGATTGTGGTAATCCTCCCCCCCCTTACGTAAGGATTTTTTTAAAATTAATTTTGACCCCTCGCTTTCTCCTTATATTTGCAAAATACAAATAATAATATATTGTAATTATTCTAATTATTCTTAATTCACACTATCATCCTAACTTCTAATTGTTTCAAATCATTCTTCCTTGTTCTAGAATTCTTTTATTTATATATTATTTTTGTGTTAGATGCGCCATACCAATTTAATGGTATCAATAATAATGGTAATTATTATTATATTAATTTTATAATTATGCAATTCTAAAAATAGACAGCGATATCAGGTGGTTTTTGCATAGCGTAAAACAATTCTATTAATACTGGTACTACTATAACAATTAATTATTGTTTATTAGTACAATTTTAAATATTTTTTACTTTTTTTATTAAGAAAAATTATATTTGATTTTTAAATTTAATTAAAAAAATTATTTTAAGTTAAACTTACGTAAGGAGTACGTCAACCCCCCCTCTCCCACATAGAGGTCCGTAAGATTTTCAATAACTTCCCCTCTCCTCCCTCCCCCCGAATCCTTACGTAATTAATGGACAGCCCCTTACTGCTTATAACAAATTCGAAAGAAAATCTCCATTTTATAAAGAAACTGATTTTGTTTAGGTTATAATTTTTTTTTTAATGAAAATAATCTGTTTCTATCATTTGTTTATCTTTTCAAGGCTATAGGAACTGTTAATTTGTTTTTAAATAATTAATTAACAACAATAAACCTCCGTTTTTAAGGGATCATTCTGCATAATTTTCAAAAAATCGATTATTTTGTTTTACACTTTTCGAAGAGACAGAAGGCATTTTGTATGGTCCAGGCATCGCTGATTAAGTTAACGTGAGACGTTTTTCTAATTTTTCATAAAAACCTCCGTTTTTTCGAAAAACTAGAAGAACGCATTTTCCTCAAAACAACGGTTTTTCGTTCGGCGGCGGTGATTTCTGCGGTACCACTGATTAACCACTTATTCTACACACGAATAACTTCGGCGTATTCTACAATCGCATTGAAATTTTGGGAACTGTCAGAATTTCCTCATCACGAATTTCAAAATTTTAACTGCGCTATAGGAAAGAGGACACTTTTCTAAGCATATTAAAACAAAAATTTTCAAGGATTATGCAAAAGTTTTCGAAAAAAATCGATTTTAGAAATGTAAAATTTACATGTATTTTAGATACACCTTTTAACACGGCTGCATGATTAGCCGATTTTGTGTAAGGCAAAAAAATAAAACAGACCCTCCGGACGCTTTCGGCGCTTTCCGGGTTTGTTTTATTTTTTCACCTTACGCAAAACAATTTAAAAATATCCCTGAAAAATGACAGAACTTGCCAAGGGTGGAACTCGAAGTCATAGATCTCGTCCGAGTATCGACCGCGACTTTTTTTTTTACTTTAAAACTTTTTATTAATTATAATATTTTCAAGCTTTCGTTACTAGGGAGTAACAGATTGGAAGCACGGATTATTTTACATTTTATCTGCGTCTATTGCAACTACAATTTATCAGATAGGATTGAACTACTGAGTTTTTTACATGATAGGTAATGCAAAAGTCAGTGAGTGCAAAAACCCATATCGACCGCGACCGACAATAACATTAAGAGTATATCAAAGCACACGTACCGTCAACAAAATGAAGAGCAGGGAAATCAACGTGGGACCGATCGTCACGCATTGGGGTATATCATATTACATCTCCGTGCTTTTCGTAATTTTAAAATGCCGTTTTCTCGAAATGTAATGGACGGTCCAGGAATTTTTCTTTTTTAAAACGCTCAAAAAATTGTCCTCTTTCCTATAGTGCAGTTGAAATTTTGAAATTCGTGATGAGGAAATTCTGACAGTAACCGAAATTTTAATTTTACTATTTTTTTTACCAAAACTAGTGAAAAAAAACCCTCGGTTTTTCTCTTTTTTTTGAACTTTGCCATTTTATTATTTATCAAAAAATATTAATATCTGTGGAATACGCGAGAGCCACATTCATACTGAATCTAAATTTCTTTGATTTTTTCGTTTTTGATGAGCCGTTATCGAGATATCAACGCCGCCAGCGACATGTCTACTTTTTCAAGAGTTACATTTGCTTGTCATTTTTTTTTATAAAAAATGTATAAAATAAATTTAAAGAATTGTTTTATGTATTTTGAGAGTGTATTTATTAAGCTCAACAAATTTTGTATCAATATATAATATTCTCTTAAAAAAATTTACAAAATTAGCAATTTTTTTGAGGATGGATGATTCTTTAAAACAAATAGCCATAACTTGGCTAATTTTTGTCGCAGGAGAATAATGAAACAAATGCATCGCAGATAATTAAGTTCCCTTTCGTTTTTGTATAGAATAATTTTTGGTTAGTACTCCTACTTTTCGAGGAAATCGGGAAAAACGAGTCTTGTTTTTTTTTTCAAAGCGATTAAAAACAAAACTTAAATATTTGTACCTCTGTCAGTTTTTGATTTAAGTTGATCAATGTTGTTGGCATTAACTCGTAAATTTAAAATATTAGAAATATTGAAATTTTATAAAATACACAATTTCATAGCCTATTTGTTTTTAATAAGTACATATTGTATAATCTAGCAGACCGAGGATTTTGTGTAACCATGCAAAAAATTTGATAGCACATCAAAATATCGAAATAAAAATGCCGAGAATAAAATCTGAGAATGAGCTTAAAAACAGAGATTTGTGTAGCTATTATTGCGGGATTTTCATTTTCAGCAGTTTTTGTTTTGGCATTTTTATATTCGGTGTTTTTGTGTTTCGGTATTTTTTACTTCGATATTTTTGTTTTCGGCTTTTTGACATGAAATCAAAAAATTTTAAATCGATTAAATTTCCGACTATTATAAATGAAAACTTGTTTTTTAATTATTTTTTGAAAAATTCGAAACGAATTTTAGAAGTTTTAAAATAAAAAAATTGAACTCTAAAAAAATTAGCCCTTTACACTTCCGTTTATGGTTATTTGAAAAAAAAATTAATTTTGTGCTATTAATAATTAATATATTTTACTATAATTTTTCGTTACTTATTCATTTGATGGGGCTCAATTTTTCAATGTGAAACCCAATGCTTTATTTTTCCTAGTTATGCCGCTGGTTTTAGCTTTTTATTCGCGTGCCAAAACGGAAGAGTTAAATATTCAGTTGTCAATGCTGAATTCCATGTCATAAGTGCTCCCGAAAAAAAAAATTAGGAATACAATCGAAATATTTGGAACCAGGTCGGATTTTTAATACCCGAAACGATGTCTTCTCAACAAAATTAGATACATTATTTTAATTTCGCGCTTTTCTTATTTTTAACTTTTTTTTCAAATCTACATTTCAAAATGTACTACAATTAATTTTTAACAATTTAATTTAAATTAAACAATTAATTTTTAGCCAGAGCTGGAATTGATCTATTGCTGATTAGAACAATAATGTAAGGGCCCTTATTGTAACTTGCCATTGTAAAACCTAGTAAGTCGATTTATTGAAAGTTAATATAACTTATATAATTTATAGATAATAAAAGTAGGAATTTTAATATAAATTAAATTATTTTTATTTAAATTTTATAATTTTTTGCTTTGATAAACTCATTTGCGCAAATAAGAAGGGATGTCCCTTCTCAAAGGAATTTTTATTTATGCATTTACCGAGACAAATCAGAGCAATATTAAACATAATTATTACTTTTTCTTTTTAATTTATATAAGTTACTATACTATATTTTTCCAGTTGTTTATGGTGTAAAATTGTTTATGATTAATTAATCTAACACAGACTCTCTAGTGGAATTAAAATAGCCATCTACGGAAATGTTTTTCGTTTGAACACAATTACTGGAGTATTGAGGAGTATTTCATACCCTCCAGACCTCCCGGACAAATATATCATTGTATGGCGCGTCAACACGACTCAGAAGTCTTTTTAGAATAAATGCACATTAATGAAATAATAATAATATAAACAGTAAAAACATTTGAAATAAAGTAGTGTCCTATAGTGAAATGTCCTAGAACCACCAAAGCTAAGTACTCTCTTCGAATCTCGGGAGAAATTGACTTTATTATCACCATTTTGTATGGTTCGGCGAACACATTCGCCTGGATTGATGAGAAAACCACAGGATTATTCACAAAATATAAATTTAAAGCAAGAAGGCGTAGCTTCGTAAAATATTACTACAGTTGTTACTAAAAATTTAAATTTTACTTCCTTGATAAATAAATAACTATTGTACTATATTATGCATTATTTACGTAATTTAAAAAAATTATTTTTAGTTATAAAAATTAAATAATAATATCATTTTTCTTTATAATTTCAATTATATTTTTAATGGAATTTAGAGAATACCTATTCCAATTTTCCACGATTTGTACCTTCAATTACATTTCTTTGGACTAACTTTAATTTAAAACTTTTCTTGTTGATTAAGTGTTCAAATCTAGCTTTGATATTAGATTGCTCCTGCTTCATAAAGTCGAATTTTTGATTTAATATTAATTTATTGTAACACTTTTGTATCGAATTAAAAGTAATATTTAGGAGTCAATTTAAAATAAAAAATGAAACCATCAGATTATTTAAAAAAATCGACAATTATCCTGAATGACTGTCCTCGACACGCTACAATTCTGGTTCAAAACAACTTTTAAGTTATTTACACACAAATAACCATAAACATATTATTAAAATTGCTTAAATATAGACATTATAAGTCTTCACTGAAATTAATTTCCAATTTTTGTATTACATTATGTACTTTTCTAACGCGCGAGGTGAATTACTTTACAGTTTCATCAGCAATTAAAATTAACATCACAGAGTGGATTATTAGACTGTAAAATATCTTGTTTTGTGGAATATACAGGGTGTGGCATAATTAAAAAAAAAACTCTATTTCCGCCTATAAGACGAAGAGCTTTTCATAAATTTACTTTAAACTTTCTTCTTTTTTTTTGAAAACGTTAGTTATAATGACTGTTTAACTTTGGGGATTAAACTATAAAAATAGTGTTTTAATATTGTTTAAATATATTTTCGACATAAAACCAGTTAAAAATCGGGAAACATTTATTCCAACCCCTCATAACATTTGAAAAAGGAAAAGTAAGCAACAATCAATTAAAAGGCAATGGAGGTAACAAAACTTCGATTATTTATCATTTTCCTATGTCATCAACGAAACGATTGTACAATTTTGTTGTTTATTTGCACAATGAACTAGTAATTTCGTTAAACACGGATTTAATTGCTTATATAGCGACCAAGAGTTGCGCTAGCGTATATTGAATGTTTGATGTTAGGAAAATAGAAATATTTTTTGGATTTTACTTTTTTTGACGTGCTCGCACACAAAGATATCGATTATTTAAAATAAACTCTTCTATTACATTTGGGGGTATGTTAGCGTTGATAGCAGATTATATTGCTCGTGACAGACGCGTTTTCATTTACTCTCCCCTATGTAATATGCTCTAAAAACCCTGTCGACACTCCCCTTTAGACTGTACCTACTCATTGTGAACAAAGAAAAGCACTGATGCATCATAAGCGGCCATCTTGTTGATTTATGTCATACAATCCGTGAAATGAATTGTAAGATTTGGTCGTTACATTGCTTAATTGTCCGTAATCACTTTATCGTAAAACCGAATGTGATTGCTTTCAAGCAAACGTCGATTTGTAATGGAGTTCTTTTTCGATATCAAAGTTATTTTATTAAAAGTCGAGGTGTTTATGTTTAATTTGAGACGACTGGGTGTCAAATTTTTTCATTTTAAATTTACACTCACAAAGAAACCACGAAACCATAACGAATTCTGTTTTGGATACCTGAAAGCTCTGAAATCAATAGGATTAATATCAAATTTCATTTACACTTCATTCAGAAATTTTAACAATATCGTCGTCACCAGAAACTTTTAAATTTTTGAAAATTTGGTCCAGTTCATAAAACTTTTTGTTGGGTCAACATTTTTTTTTCAATTACTATTTTTGTACGTTATTATTGGATTTATAGTTTGACTATATTCAAATAATGGTGACTGCGGAAAGCTAATGAGAATAATTTTATTGTTATTATTTAACGAATTTTTCGTTTTTCCTATTAAATTGATATAAAAAATTAGTTGATTTACTAGTAGATCTAAATACCAAGATTTAAAATATGAACAAGAATAAAATTACTTGGATATTATTTATAACTCATATTTCGCGTTGTTATTTTGGGCATATTTCTCATTTTATTTAATTTACTTCTTGCTAAAATTCAATTTAAGTTTTTTGGATTAATCATTTCACCTATTCAATCAGCTTAAATATAGTAATAAAAATTTTATGTTAATTTTAAAAAAATAAAAATTTTATATTTTCTTATTTAAAAAGTTTCCAAAAATTACAAAATCTTAAAAATTATCTGTTTTATCTACATTATATACCGGAAAAAGTCAAAAAAGTTCAGTCCCTCTAGTTTCGGAGATATCGTCCTTTGAAGCACCAGGATTTTTTTCGAATTTTGCACGCAGGGAAACTGACAAATTTTCACTTAAAGTTTTTTTCTATTCATCTGACGCAGAAGTCAGATCAGAAGACGCAGACTGAAGAAAAATCCGAATTTTCTTCAAATTTTTGATAAAAATATTAAAATTTATTGTTTTGGAAAATTTGTTGAAAATTCGAGTTTCTATACTTTAGGTAATGTTAACATTGCGCCTGAGATACAGCGAAATTTGCTATCACTAAAGTTTTATTATAACTCTAAAGTTTCATTTATCTGTTCACCACTTTTGTATAAAATAAATAAAAAAAAAACTACATCGAAAACTGAAAACTGCATTTTTTTTACCAAAAATCGATAAAAATTGAAGTATACTACGATTTTTTTTATACTTATACTTTGAATTTTTGTGATTAGTTTTGTGATTTTTAAGACCTTTTTTGCAAAATTTGTCTCTTGTTTCGGTTCGGACCTGTTTTTGTGATATTATTCAGTAGTAAAAAATTTATTTTCAAATTTTTCTACAAACAGGTATTTAATGATTGGAGTAATTTTATAAGATGCACAAATAATTAATTTACATTTTATTATATTCATAATTACGAAAAATCACAAAGGAGGGTGAAATTGTTAAAAAATCAGTCTAGTACCTATAAAAGTGAAAGGGATAAATCCAAGAAAATTCAAAAATTTCTCAGAAATTCAGAGGAATTCCTATGGATTAATTTATTACTTTTCGAAAAGTGAATAAGCTTTTTTTTCTTTAGCTTCTAACCTGTAGCGTATATAAATCTCAGAAAATCCTAGAAAATCTTCAGGAAATTCGGTGTACAAAAATTTATGTTGCGATTGGAATACTACAGCAAAATTTTCTTTCTAATTTGTGAAAGTTTTTACTCTGGTTTAACTGATAACATCGCGTTTTTCTGACAAAATGCTTAATGAAGTGACTCTGAAGGTAAAATTAAGTTTTCTATATTGCAAAAATATTTTCCGAAAATATTTTAGAAAAGCGTCTTGAAAAATCTTTTTTTTTTGTGGATTGTTGCTGTCCATCAGATTTCATAGTAACTGTCCTGGATTAAAATGAAAATTGACAAGATTTCAAAGACTTAGAAAAATGAACCTTCTATCTTCAATAGTTTTTTGTTCATTTTAAAACAGGTATCTGTAGCTTGGAACTTTTTAACTGTACGAAAAAATGTTTTGCATATAAATTATTGAAGTAAACGTAATTTCAAGTAATTAAAAAAAAAATTCTAACCCAGGCGATAAATTCTGGCCTCCTAAAAGTAGATCCTTTTTTTAGAACAAATTACTCCTGCTTAGTTTTTTAAGAATTGATCAATTTTAAATAAATATAATAATATGTTAATATTACTAAAAGAAAAGTTGTAGATCTTAAAATTCTGCATAAATGTACTTTACTACTTTTTTTATGAACAAAATCTCGACATTTTAATTTCAATTTTTTTTGTTGTATTTCAAATACAAATGTTTAATTTTGTATTTTAAGTAACAAATTTTAAAATACGAATATATTAAAAATACATATTTCAAACAAATGAGAAATCAGAAAACTTCAAAAATTTCTTAAATTTCATTGGTTAGAATTTAAATTTTGTATTTTAATTCCACATTGTTAATCATTTTGTTCTTCTTTCCAAAATTTTGTCAATAAATTCTCGTTACCGTCAAAATATGATTACTTCAGGCCTAACCTGATATACTAAGGGCCACTTGTACAGTGTGAGTTTAATTTCGAGTTTTGTAAAACTTGGTTTAATTTATAAACGACGTTTAAAAACGTAGGTGTTGTATAAATGAAGTTTAAGAAGGGTTTAAACAATCTACAGTTTGGCAGTAATTTGTGTGGTTGGTATTAAAATTTCTAAGGATTTTGTTTTATATTTAACTAATTTGGTATTATTTACTAACGAGAATATTTTGACATTTGTAAATTGTACGAAGCGTCTGTTTTATGTTGATTTTTTAAATGTTGTTAAACAATAAACTACAATAGTTTAATACTCGTAATATAGTGTGCAAATTTAAATTTTACCAAGTTTCTTATAAATACTATTACTATTATCAAAATAGAAGTAAAATTATTTTTTGGCAGATCCTATATTAGAAACTCGAAATCAAATTACGTTTAATTATTAATATAAGTAAAATTAAAATTATGTAGTTTTTTTCTACAATAATCAATACTACTTATTATTAAACTCGCAGATTACAAGATATAGTAACCCACCATGGTACAACCGTTCTGCACCATCAAGACATTTTCAAATTTAGCCCTAATTCTAGAGTTATTGAAAATAGTAGAATCATGACTAGAACCTGGCCATTTACAAACTAGATTTCTAATTTTTAATTTTGCATCGCATATAGCTTGCACATTTATTCTCCCAAAAAGTCAATTTTAAAAATACAATATAATGCTTGTGAATATCTAGGTTATGTTTCAACTATAAACTGCTCTTAAACCATCAACTTTGATGGTTTAACTTAAACTTGGTTCAAACCTATTTTAATCCTTAAACTATGACTGAACGAGGTGCAAAAATAGTTAAACCTGGTTTTAAGTTAAATTTGGTTTAAACGTCTGTTAAACTAGCACTGTACAAGTATCCCTAAATGTTGTAGAATTATACGTTTGATTCCAAATTTATAAATCACTAGACTATTAATCCAGCAAAATAATTCGAGTGCAATCTAGTTAAAAAATCTCTTAATTATAAAACAGAGGAATCCCTATCTTATTTATAGTTGTCCTTAAAAACTTTGTTCAAATTCAAACTATAATTTTGCTACACTTTCGTTTAGTTTAGAGAAAGAAGTATTTTTTGTATTTTATACATACCAAAGTTATCCTGTAGTTAAATTATTAGCTGTCCAAGCTGTCTAAGCTTGGTTTATCGACTGCAGTCCTTTAAATTTATCCTGTTCGGGAAACGTTATCTCTAAGATTTATTGTGACTCTAGTTCTGCTCTGCAATCTTTCTAGAAACAGCCTGTAGATGTGATTAAATTTAAAATTTTAAATACGCCTTGATTGGTCTACGTGGAATAATTGAAATATGAACTGAATATTCTATAAACAACATTGATTTTTTTACTTTCACTATTGTACTGGTAGCATAGGTTTTATCCTATTTACAATCAATTAATTTATATTTTAATTAAAAAAATTTAAAAAATAAAACTTTGAGTTAAATTCGTCAGCTTTTTCCATCTGCCACTCGATATTCGTGACATTTAAATTAACGAAGAAAAATTTTAATGAATATTTTCTGAACGCTCGTGACATATAGTACTATAAAAAACAAATCGTAATTTTTTCTAATAAAAGCAAAATAAATTTTTGAAACCGGACAATTTTCTAGCGCTCCCGAATATATTAGGTTCTGAAATATTAAAGTTATTTAGAAAATTTTTCTATTGTTTCTCCCTACTATTAATATTTCCATTTATTGTTTACTGTTTTCAAAGTAACACACCAGACAAAATATCTTCGAACCATAAATATTATATTGGTATAGGTATATTACTAAAACAATTGAAAAACCCATCTAAATGCAAAGATGGGATTGTTGCCTCATTTTAAGGACACTCACAAGGAAACCAAATGTTAAAATTTTTTTTATAATTTCAGTTTGCGTACGTTTAAAGAAACTGAAGTTCCTCCCGAACAATTTTTGAAATAAATGTCGACTTAATATTTAATCTTATTATCCTGATGTTTGCATTGACGAAACTGTGTTTTCTTAATACCATGAAAAAGAAGAAAATCGTGTTGGTGAGAAATGATATTTTTTATACATATTAGATAATATTTTGAAACCAAAATTTTTTATACAATGTGTACAAATAATATCGGATTATAATATAGGATAATATAGTGGTAGTGACGTATCTCAGCATCTGGTCTTATATGTAACAAGATCATTTGACAGCTTAACAAAGAAGTTGGATTGATAGGTAAGCCACACCTTTTCAAAATATATTAAACACCAACACATTCAATTAATCCTAATGGTATCGACTAATCGATGGATAAATAACCATAAGATAATGTAAAAAAAGTTAAGTAGATTATTATTTTAGTGAACCACATTCCATCGACGATTAATCTGAACTGAATTGTCATTTTTTGTTACGTATCGGGAGCACTTTAAAATTTTCGAGTTTAACAAAAACCATTTTCGAAATGTCATTAAAAATCAATCAAGTTAGTTTATTGTAGAGATTTCAAGAGATAGGGGTGAGTTGATATTAAAGTCGGAACAGCAAATTCATCAAACAAACGATAGTCACGTTTCGAGTGCTCTTCATGTAGTCAAGGGTGCTGAAGGGTTTCTGAAACTTGGTTCTACTCAAAATGACAACGAGATTTCAAGATTAAATTGTTAACTTTTTTTTTTTAAATTATTTTTACCAACAATAAATTATGTCACTTTAACCCTATCGAATCTATTTATCGATTAACACAATAATACAAAATGTAATTAAAATTAATAATATGTTACATCGGAAAATTATTGAATTATTTCTTTGTCAATTACCATAAGTAATTGAAATGGCAGTTAAGAAAAAAATGATTTAATTAAATAATGCGACCAAATATTAAATAATTGTGCGTTTAATAGATTAAACATTCTGGTTATTGCAACATTATTTGGGGGAAATGACATTGTATGAAATGCAACGCTTTCCGTTTGGACTTTTATTATTGATATTTGAAAGCAGAAATTTTATCCGGATTGTTCCTGGAGTTGTTAGGTGTCAGCTGCCACTCACTTCAACTCTAAGGACCGTACGGAATTTGAGATTTTGCCAGATATAATTTAAACAAGTTTTTAATAATAATTTATACAACATAAGAACCTGTTTGGCTTTTTACTAAAATTCACAAAACATTGTATCGATTATTAATTATGCCGAACAGGATATATCAATTTTTTTGGCGCTTTCCTCGAAAAAGTTGAACTGGTATTTTTTGAAAAATTGTATATTACGTTTAATAATCGAGTATTGATGAAAGCACACAATAATTGTGTATTCACATCACGAATTAGAGAATTGACGCATTATCGCCCCTGGAGACCATGACGAAACAGTCATGTACATTAGGGGATGATTTTCTCTTTTGTTGCAGACGTAACTCGACTTTTTCAGCGGTACATAAAAGAAACAGTATTTCTTCGATTTCCAAAGTTTAATTAAAAATATATTTCCTTACTCTGCACGTTTACCAATCTTTAGTTCGATTAGATCGCGTAATTTCAAAATAAAATACAAAAGGGGATAAGTAACGAGAAAACATTTTGTGTGGGGTTTAATAATATTATTATGTATAATAATGGAGTCAACGGCTATATGCTGCATCATGAGGGTTTGAAAAGTATATAGATCAGGGTTGCAATTGCAAAAGAACCCTTATAAAGTCAAGGGCGGAACTGAGGAATGATTGGCCCGACGTTGCCAGGGGTGTCGTTATCTAACGGCCCTTATGTGACATGTTAGCTTAAGCTAACAACACAACATGCTATAGCTTCAATTTATTTTCGATTTATTGTATTCTCTTTCTCGAAACCTACTATAATGCAAATGTTGAAATATGAAAGTGTGTATTTTATCAAATTAAATACCGTGCACATGCCGTTTGTATAAAAGACTCGACAAATCACATTAACGTGATTATAAAATGGAATAAGGGGCTTTAGTTGAAATTAGCGAACTAAGGGTGAAATAATGTTTTACTAATATTATACTTCGTTTAGGAGGCAATGCCAAAAATATTTCACTTAAATTTTAGTTCTGCAGAAAAATTTAGCATTTAGCCATTAGAAACAAATAACAATAAAATTGAAAAAAAGGTACGATTAACTTCGGTATCTTCGGTGGCCATACACTGAGAAAAAACTTGTATAAATTACACTACAATTGTCAAAATAATCACTACAAATTGCAGTTCAATATGAACTAGGTACAACATATGTTATTATTTTACAAAGATTTGTCTTAACTTTATTGTAACATTTAGTTATACAAAGTTATATGAATTTTTTCAAAACGTTGTTACAGTAAAATGTTAGACAAACGTGTATGATATTTCAATATATTTTAATATCATAAAACCATAAGTTTGCTATTCTTTTTACTAATATTTTGTATTAGGCTTTTATAAATAAAATCTTACTTTTTACTATACATTTTAGCTTTTAGTACAATTATTTTTTAGGAAAGTCATATTCTACGAGTAACGTTTTGCTATTATCGCTCCCTTTTTCTGCTATAATATTTTGAGAAGAATACTATATATTGTAGTAAATATAGGAGAAATTATAGAACACGGTTACAAAAATTATAGTACTGAACGGTATCACTTTGTAGTAAAAATACGTATTTTTAATGCAGGTTTTATACTTGAAAAATTGTAAAAATTGCTACAAAATTGTAGCTAATGCTAGAAAAAGTTTAGTGAATTTTTAGGATAGGTAATTGAAAGTTTGTATTTATTGTAGTAAATATTTATTATTAAAAAAAAATTAAAAATTATGGATAATTATATACTAAATACTAACATAAACAGGGTGTATCGACTCGATTTAGGCAAAGATGTGGGGCTTGTAGCGCCCTAAAGCAAAAGTTATAATATGTCTTTGCCTAAGTTGAATCGATATATCCGGAATAAACACCTATATCTAAAGAAATACAATATTCGATTAGTTGGTTTTCAAAAATTAAATATAATATGCGCACTTAAATCAAAATTAACAAGTATTATGGACAATGCTTTACAGAAATAAATTCTTTATTTTCTAATTTAGTTAATAAACAGGGCTCGAAATCATGTATATCTCTAAACGCGATAATTTGAATATCCGTATTTGTAGAAAGTGAAATTTCAAATGCTTGAACATGGGGATCAAAGCACAGAGTTTCATATGAAATATATGAAATGTATAAATCTTTTTTATTGCATACAAAAATGTTTTGAATTTTTCCAAATAGTGGCATATCACTAGAGTCAATCAGTAAGATGACATTTGTTTTGTATGTAACACCATGCCTTTCAAATTTTTTTAAAAGCACGACATTTTGTTGATCAAATACAGCAAAATATTTTTGATAGTCTGTGATATTGATTGGAGTTGAATCCGAATAAACAAAATTGTCGTCTTCATTTAGTGGTCTCATAAGCTGATGGAATAATTTCAATTGCGCTTTAATAGACAAAGTGTGAATGATATTCTGATAAGACCCAGAAATGTTTGATGTAAGTTTTGATTGCCTATGTTTTTGTTCAAATAACATACCCCACAAATGAACCAGTGGACCAGACTGTTCATATACCAAAGCATAGTGCAATAGATGATGATGTTTGGGTTTAAAATCATGAAGATACTGTTTTACCAATTCTAGATATTCTTGTATAAAAATTTGTAATCTCTGTCCTTCCGTAAAATGTAAATTTGGAGTAGTAGTAATATTTGTAATTTCTCGAAGTATGGTCCAGATCTGCCATACTTCTAAATTTCTGGGTACAAAATCTCCTATAAGAAGCCCCAAATATCTTACAAAACATATCATTTCATTTGCAGACATCCTAATTTTTATGTTGTTACCTTCCAAAACTGTGATAAATGTGGGTTTGTTAGAGTTCTCGTGACCAAAATTAAATGATCTTAAACGATTATTCAACATTTCAATTGTGAATAATTTGTATTCAAAAACTAAAATTTTAAGTAAAGCAGAAATGTCGTATATACAAATTCCCTCAAATATATCATGCATAACGTCGACTACATAGTTAGTGGTGCAATGAAATCCTTGAAGAGCATGCCATTCGCAATTTTCTTTGAGTCCAGTATAAGATATATTGTTCAAATTTAAATCACTTTTATAGCTTTCGGGGGTTCTTAAAAGTAAATTATTAGTATTTGTAACATTCTTAGAATCGTTTCTGTGAATTTTACAGAATCTGCAGGAATAATTACACATAAAACTTTCAGAAAAGCCTAACATAGAATGGATACCCAAATTATCTCCCATGATTAATCCCAACTTAAAATAAAGCTTCATTGGCATATTATTAACTGTTAAATCTATACCATTATTTTGTAAAAAATTTAATTCTTCTATGAGCGGATTTAAAACAAATTTGTTGCCGAAATGTTTTCGGTCTTTTGAATAAAATAAAGAAACAAGGAAAATATTATTTAAAGCTGGAAGTAAATGTTGGGGAAGGCATGGAATAGAAATATAGATTGCTCCGAGTTTATTTGCTTCAGAGTGGGAACCCAAAGAATTGCCAACTTGGTAATCATCAAAATACAAGAACAAGGGATACACAAGCTTGTTATTTTCGTAATATTCACGAGCTTTATTTTTCCATAAAGGTCCTTGAATAAAATTTTGGTAAGTATTTGAAGATCGTAGAGTTTCAATAAACTGTTGAGTCAAAAAAAATACACCATCTTTTTCAAACAACACTTTTAACAATTTTCTAATAGGTATAATTTTACCAGTCACTGCTTTAGTTGTCAGAACTGTGCTGTGTTTAGAAGAAGTAAAAATATTTTTATAACCAATAATGAAGTCTTGTGGTTCAATAAAATTTTCATGCTTTTGAAAATAATTGAATCTTTTATATTCAGTGTCAAGATCATCAAGCAGATGCTCACAAACACCAACTATCGATTGCATTTCTTCACTAAAATTAACATGATTATTACAATGGTTACATTGACTTAAAAATTTTAACATCCTATTACTAATATAAGGGAGAATGTCTTCACAAAATAATTCTTGAAATTTTTTTATAATAAACTGAATAAAATTTCTCGGGATCAGAGAATTATTATACATCTCTGATATAAAATAAATCATTTTATCCTTCAAAACATGCTTAAATGTATCATCAATAATGTGATTAATGTTATCGTGAGTTTCATTTACAGTACAATTTTTACCAGAGCTTGCTTTTGTAACAGCTTCTTGAACATTTGAGTGTTCTCCTTGAACACTTGTGTGTTCTGATGTTACAAAACTTTTTAAATTTGAGTTTTTTATATGATAAAGTAAATGCCTTTTAAAAGCAGTCCAAGAGGAAAATACTCTGAAACACTGTGGTTCTCCACAACTATAGTTATGTTCAATTTCTGGATGATACATTTTGAAATGACATGTAAATGATTTTAAGGAATTAGTGTAGAATTTACAATAATAACATGAAATCATTCTCAAATACAAAAAAATACTATAAAAATTAATAAACTAAATTTTTTTTAAATAATAATAATAAAGAACTACTTTTAATGTAGATACTAGATACCTATTCAATCGATAATGTATACAGATTACTTATTTGAAAGTATTAATTCAATATCTGAAATCAGGGAAGAGACTGCTACATATTTTCTGTCAAATTTAGTTGTAATACCGTACATATATTCTTGAATAAACATCCACGTTGAATCGCATTCTTTTGGATATTCGGCGTTAAGTGCGTGAAAAATCTTAAAACAAACATCCACTGCCTTCAACGGACTTTCTACTTTATATCTAATTTCGTTTACACATATATAACAGCCAGTAATTTTATCCAGCTCACCTATGATAACTGGAAGTGGTTGAGTTGTCAACTTATATTTTGAATATTTCTGTTCACGTATTGACAGTGCTGGTTCTAAATCATTTATATTCTGAAATTTTAAGTCAGTAAATAATTATTATAAAAAGATAATTAAAATACCTTTAAATGAAGTAAAAATCCAGCCTGAACTTCTGGTTTAGATGGTCTCCAATGTTTTTCTGGTGCTTTACATTTTATGTTTACAATATTAAACATTAACGGTAAAATGATCAAAGCTATTAGTTCGTCTAAAACAACATAATTATGTTATTACATACGTACAATTCTTAATATATGTTAACTAAAATCTTATTACCTGGTTTATCATTCAGCTCCAATAATATTTTATTTAAATAGCTATCTTTTTTCTTTTTTGCTAACGTCAAAATTATACTGCTAATTGTCGACCACTTAGCAAATAAAATGTTTTCTTTATTTTTGTACGTATTATCAAAGTCTAAAGTTAATAATGTGTATCCTAGGGGATGAGATAATCCTGGAAACAAGGTGAAGTAAGATGCTATATTATTCGTCGTAGAGAGTTGAGATGTTCTGTACGATCTTATTATTGTCCACTTTTCTACTACTTCATTAAATGGGGTCGAGTTATATTTTAACCATTCTATTTCATTATCTACAGAAAACACAAACAATCAAATAATTATAAATTTAAAAAATTACAAAACGAAATTAAAGTTATTAGTCTATTTAGATAACTTATGAACATAGTAAAAATTATTAAAATCTTAGCAACACAAACAGACATTAGTCTCTATCTAATACTAGGTACATAAATACATTTATGTGTAGTGGTTTCGACTTTTTCAGTTCATTTTTTTTGGGAACACTACATAGAGTAGATAAATATAATTTAATTAATTACTTACCTATATTTTCGGTTGAAGTTGAAGGCAATGATAGATTTTTACTAGCTTCGTTTTGACTTTGTACGAGACCTAGGTGTTTCAACTTGTTTTTAAAGTAACAATAAGTCGACCATAATTTTCCCCTGGCAGCTCTTGGTTGACCACTTTTATTTCTGATGTATGGTACGTAATAAATTTCGGCTCGCTCATGGATAAAAATGTCATTAATTTGCTTAGCTATTTGTTGGAATCGTGTCGTTGTAATTCTTAAAAAATAATAAGTAATTAGCCACAATGGAATATTATTTAGTGAATAAAATACTTTCTATCGAAATCGCTTTTCAGCTAGTGTTTTATTATAAGCTCGCATAATTTTGACCTTAAAAATTTTTTATTCTCTCCATAGCTAGCTATTATGATTTTTCCTTCGTCACAACTTTCAAGTAGTTTTCTAATTGGCTAAAAGCAAATAGTAATTAACTAGCGATCTAATGAAGTATGTAATTAAATATTTACATTTTGATGTGTACTTAAAGTGTAAGGTTCTCCTACAGTAGCTTTTTGGGCATAACAAATAACGTTTTCGCCTAATATAAAAAGAAAAAGAATTATGTTAAGATTATGTTAAGGATTTTGTTACATACCATCAGTAGAAATATCAGAAAAATTGGTCACATCTAAGATATTTATATCGTTATCTATATCAGATATAGATGATTGGTGGAAAGATTCTGTCGATGCTAGCGAAGGAGTTTTCGATTCTTGAGGTAGTATTATTAACTCTGTATTAGAAGCCTACAATGAAACTTGATGTAATGTGTAATACATAATAAGTTAGGTACACCTTCTCACCCTAATGATTGTCATAAATGTGTTGAATTTGTTTAGAAATTTTCTGCGTAACCCAATTATGGGAATTAAATCTTTAATGTCGTTCTCGTTTAGTAAAAGAAAAGCCTCTTCATCAATTTGGTTTACTGTATTAAATAAATTAAATAAACATATCGGTACATATTACTAGAGCAATTTTTGCTGACTGAAACTTTGTTTTTCAGTTTCAAAGAAAACCTTGGGAAGCTCCTCCAAGAAACGTAAAAAAAATCAATCTCTACACAAAATTATGCTTTGAAGTGAGAGAAATAGTGGGCGGAATTTGAAAAACTCGAACAATGAGCTAATACAACTATGGCAAATTGACGCCATAAAAAAATATCATAGCAAATTTTTCTAAGCAACAAAATTTTAAATTAATAAAAATAAACAATGCAATGCAATAACAAATGAAACAATAAAAATTTGAAAAACGTTAACACATACTACATTACGTACAGTTACTCACAAAAGTATTTTAATAAAATTAAAAATACACTATGGGATTCCCATGGGAGTTTAACCGCGACTGCTTGAAGTCACTCTCGGTAGAAAACAAGGCAACAACTAAAAAAATGTATGAAAACAAAAATAAAGGGAATGAAATTATCTGCAAAATATGTCTGAAAAGTATTTTTGTAAAAACGATTTTTATACGCTAAAAAGAGTTTTCAAAAAGTACATTGCCAACAGAAACGCCCGAATATTTTTGTGGGTAACTGTAAATATATGTACGAGAAATCAAAGGTTCCATCTCTAAAAAAAATTTGCTCTTGAAAATAATGTAGAAACATTACTACGATTAACCCTTAATCGATCGTATCTAATCATAATCGTAAACGAAATTCGAAAATACAAAGAATTTTTAAACGCATAAGCAATTTGAACGATTGACCAAGAATTATAACTTATGAATTATAAAAGATAAAAACATGCATTAATAATATTATAATATATTAACCTTACCTACAAAAGTTTCTTGAAGATCTTCTAAATTCCACTCCACTAATTTATTGGTTACATATTCATCCATTTCAAAATATCGTAATATCACAATAATCACAATTTATAACCCAAAGCCAACTAATGCCGTTAAGCCGTTGCATAAAATGATAAGTTAGCTCGACGATAAACCTACGCATAGTATGTGCATACTTTTCTTAAAATTTTTTTTATAATAATATGAAGTCATTATGGGATTCCCCTCGTTTTTGCAGTTTTGCAAAATTTGTCACGTACGCCTGATAAAGTAATACAATGTGTAGGAATATGTAATACATCTTACTGTGTAATTTTGTGTTATAAAAGATTAGCATGTGTAGTAAAAATTAAGATTTTTTGTTTTAAAGTTTTGTAAAGTCAAATAATTTTAAACTACAAAAACTGTATAAAAAATTGCATAACTAATGCGATACAAAAAATAATAAATTGTGGTGGTTTTGTAACAAAATTTGTTACAATAGCAACAATACAATATTTATAAAATTACCGACATAACGTTTGTTAATTTTTCTCATATTTAGCGTATATAGTTACGCATTTATATAATTTCTTACTACAAATTTTTTATTACAAAATTGTGTTAGTTCATTTTTCTCAGTGTACACGTCTAGGCATGCGGGCACACCAGGATCGAGTTTGCTTGTTCATCTCAGCGTCAGGAATGATGATGATTTCAAAATTAGAAACAAATATAGAAATCTCAATCGACTAATTGCTCTAATGAATATTTCGATACTCTGGTTCTCTATATTGGTCCTAGGCATGACCTAAAACTGCATCTTATTCTGGGCGAAAAGAATAAGTTTAATTAAAAACATTTTTTTTAAATAAATAATTTTGATTGCACGAAATAATTTCCGGCAAGATTCTAGTAATTAACCGAAAAACTGTTTATTATAAATTGGAAAAATGAAATAAAAAGAAATCCAAAGTGCTTACCATACGGCCATTTTTTGCACAAGTAACTGGACATCCACAAATAAGTTAAATTGGATTAATTAATCTAAATGCAACCATTGCAATTACTTATTTTGTAATAACATCTGCCTGAAATTGCATTTAGATTTTTTTGGTCCAAAAAGTTTTCGAGGCCATGCCGATTAATTGCAGTGACATCAATAATTTTTCTTGGTATGTTAATAATAAATATGTGGTTTAAACGAGAACGCGATCACTTATTATTAATTAACAAAAGGACTGGAGTTTTTGCCGATTAATTAATGTAATAATTTAAATTGCACATATAATGACGAATGTGAAGCTGATGGACGATGATCTTTGTCAGCGAGAAATGTTGTGCCTACTGTACGAGGATATAACGGATACGGATGATGCTGATGATGATTTGAGGTCACCACATCCTATTTTCTCGTAAGAAATCTCACGACCTTTTTGTGTATCGCTTTAACGAATGTTAATTTTAGGGGTCAAAATTTTGGAGCCTCCTGATAAGTAAAAATTCTTCCCAAATCGATGTTCGATAAATATCGGGGTATTATTTATTTACTTAAGTGTCTAAATATTTGCTCGAATTTTAATGGCTAATTTTGGGTTTAAAATTATTTCAAAATAAAAGTTGCCGAGTCAGTGGTCATAACGAGATGTGTTTGAATGGTAAAGTTTTCTTTTGTTTAGTAATTAGCTACAATCGATTCTGTTACGCTGTTTTTCTTCTCGTGTTTTGTATTTTTTCGAGAACTACATTTGTGGTGAAAAAGAGAAAAAATTAACAGTGTAGGCAGGTAGGATGCAAAAGGTGGAAGACGATGGCGTCTGCTGCCACTTGAGACTACCAAAGCTGTCATTATGTTGTTATTGCTTTTATACGAGAAAACCATACCTTTGATCGTGCATTTGTTGCTTTTTCAGGAAATGAGATATTATCGCATTTTTTGTTTCTTCTTTTGCTACCGTTGGACAGTTTTCGATTCGGATGCGATTCTTAAATGTCATTCTACTTTATTGTTTTAATTATACACCAACACGATCTTCGAGGGACCAATTTTAAATCTGGGATCGACTACTAAAATAAAATTCAAGTGTCTCCAGAAGCAGGACCGGAGTGGCCAATTGGAGAACGTGAAAACGTACGCGGGGTGGTTGGTCTTGAGAAAGGGGAGCTGTGGTGGCAAGTGTGGGAAAGCTGACAAAAATGAAAATTGAAGTAGTTGAATGTATTTCATGGTTGAAGGTGCTCTCTAGTCTACTATAAATAGACGAAAAATTATCTGGTTGGTAAACAACTGAATGGGTGTATTCGATTGGCTGTTTTTATAAGGATTGTCTCGCCCAGGGTTGTTTTTATTTTATTCGAGTATTTTTTGGACACAAATTGGTTTCAAAAATAGCAAATCTAGTTAGATACTGAATCCCTGTTATTAAAAACAATCCTAAAGCGACCCTAAATCGAAAATTAAGGTTCTAAAAAGACGAGACTTTTGTTTTTAAGTGAAATTCAGCTATAATTAATTATTAAATGAATTTATAATATTTCGTCAGCACTAACACGGTTAGCAGTCAACTTTAACCCCCCCCCCTCCCTCAATAAATTAAGTGTTGCAACTGTTTATACGTCGAGTACACGCACCGTCAACAGAATGAGTTATTCACCGACTCTTGTGTGAAAAATTGATATATAAAATTCAATTATTTTGAATTTTTATAAATTTATAATTTTAACTCATTTACATTATTAAATTTTTTATCAATACCATAGGGAGAAATACAGGATGAGCTTTGAGGATATATCAATAGTTCCCAGCTCTTCAGAACTGTGGTATAAATTTGCGATGCTCAGTGACCTTTAAATCAATAAAAAAAAATTGTTTAAAACTAAAAATGCCTATTTTTTTATTATAAAAACTTTTAAACTATAAATCGACCGGCAAACTTCACTTACCGCCTGCGATGCATATTATACTCTTGATGAATCTTGCAATTACGTAATTATACATATAAATTATTCAATTACTTGAAATTTAACCGTGTCTCACCCGTAATCTCTAATTTTAAGTTGGTAATTTAAAATCAACCTATCGGATGTGCGTTACGTAATAAAAGAAAGAGTTTTTCTGTATTACTAGTTATATTCTCGTTCATTAGTAATTGATTAGTGTGCCAGCTTGATTACACAGATTGTGCGGCCTGAAGGCCGCACTGACCAGTCGTTCTTTCATAACCTCCTAATTTTTTTAGGCTGTTAACTTCCAATCAGAGGTGGGTTAATTGTTGATGATTAAATAGTTTGATTAAATTTATAATTAAATAATTCTTTTTGGCAGATACCTCGATGGTTTGTCATTGTCTAAGTCGAGATTCTCGGTTCGATCCCGAGCGGAGTAAAAACTTTATTCTGACCGATAAGCAATGACAAGCAAGCGATAAGCAATGACAAACTAAGTGCAGTCACAATGCCCTTACGTTGGACTAAGAACTCTGAGAGAGAGAGAGAGATCAAGGTAAGACGGTCAGAGTAAAGTTTTTACTCTGCCGAGCTCGAATCGGTGATTTCAGTTCAGCAGCAGCCGCACATAATTTGTACGATAAACTTTCGATTGGTTTATTTCAAGTTAACAACCTAAAAAATTGGATGTGGCCGTAACTTTATCATACTTTTAAATAATAATAAATTTAAAAGAATTTAAAAAAAAATATTATTTTGGAGGAGAATATATTGAAAAGTTAAAATTTTAAAAATAAGAATGAAATTATTTGCAAAATTTTTTTTTATTATTTTTTTTTATATTATTTATTCGATTTTAAGATGTTTTTGTACAAATCGCTTGTATTTTTTTCTTTGTTAAATTGGTATTAAATTGATAACATTAATTTTCAATTTTAAATTAATACTTAAATTAAAAAAATAAATTTTATTTTAATTTGTAAAAACTATATAAACAAAAATAGAATATTTACACGATTATTGATTAATACTTATTTATTATTATTTTGGAGGAGAATATGATTAAAAAATAAAATTTAAAAATTAGAAAAAAAATTTTTTTTAATTTACAAAATATTGTTTTATTTTGCTTTTCCGTGTACCGATATTAACCAAAATCTAATCAGCTCTAAGTCTCAATATTTATGTACTAAATACAAAACTTTGTTAAAAAATTTCTATTACTTTTTGAGGTAGAGCGCACACAAAATTTAACCACATACATACATACATACATCCATACACACATACATACATACAGACATCCATACACACGTACATACATACAGACATTTTTTGGAAATGACGATTTTCCGCTTCTAGGACCCTAAAATGTCTAAATTCATCAAAATCTCAAGTTTTTTTTCTGCACGATTATACAATACTTTCTCAGACTTCGTATGATAAACTAAAAACTTGGAGAGAGAGAGAATTAGAGGGCAGTGCGGCCTTTAGGCCGCACAACGTAGGCAATCTGTATGTACCGCACTTAAATAATTTACCAACCTGGTACGGATAGGGGGATTACGGAAAAACAACAGGCCAGTACTGCTTTCAGGCTTACGGTTATTTAAACATAGCACAGTTTATACTGTGCATAGCTATTATTACATAGCTCATAGCACAGTGTATGTTTTGAGTGCACATCCAAAACTCAATTTACCATCTCAGATCGCTATAAATTTTAGTGCCACCCGGTTGAGGCCAGTTTCCCAAAGATTTTTTCAAACGATTTTGATCAAACCAAAAAAAAAATACAGAAGCTGTGCTGTTGCCGATCTCGTGATGCACAATCGAATAATTTGCGTGTAATATTTGAATAAAAAAATTCCTTAAATATAAAACAAGGAAACCTCTACCGTAATAATTGTAATTGACTTCAAAAATTTATTACGAATAAATTTGAACAAATCCAATTAATAAATCTACTATAGATTGCTTATATAATTACTAACCTTCCTAATTTAATCGGTATTGGAAAATGTGCCTGTGACCCTATTTTATTGCTTATGTCATGAAGTATACCTAGCATAAAAAAGCTAGTTTTTCCTTAAACTGCACGGAATCGGATGTTAGTAGTACAATTAATTATTAGACCAATGACCGTCTCAGTATTTAAATAATCTCACCGATTACTTATTATAAATTTTACTAGTATTTAAATATTCTCTTAAATAATAAATATAAATCGATTAAAAAGCAATTTAAATACGGATAGATAATTATATTCCCATTTACATTAAAATGTTGATTTTGCGTTTGCGAACAGTTGCCATCACTGAAGTAGGTATCACATATACTGCCTATAGACAGAAAAATAAAATTTTTACAGCGTAGGTAATAAAAAATTTGTTTAATGTTAAACTTATTCCATTAATAGCTATAAATATGAAATATTGAAATGTTTGTTATTAATCCCAAATTTAATGGTGACTTTAAATTCACCTCGCAGCTAAGGCAGTAAACTTCTGTTTTACTGCTTAGTTAAGCAAATATTTATAAATAATAGGTATATTGTTTTATTGGGAGCAAATGTTTGACTTTTAGTGGCAAGTCACAAAACGTATATTTTTAATGTTTTACACATTACATTTTTAATGTACGTTTTGTAATAACGCATAAATCTATATTTTCTTAAAATGTTAAAGAATTAAATTAGCATTATTAGCATTGAACATCTTTTGTTTTAAAACAATTGCATCAACGAAAAGTTTTCACAAAAATACTGTTTTACGGGTATTCAGTTTTCAGTGAAAATCAGTAGCGCAACTAAGTTGAGAGATTATACAGAGATAGAGTTCTCATTCTTTTTGTTCCGCTACTGCGGTAATATTTGTTAATAAAAAATTTATTTTGCGGTTTAATTTCAAAATTTTGATACTAACAATTTAGAGAAGACTTGATTTGAAATGAATTATAATTTTCTTCATAATAAAAATTATTCAGGATCAATAGCATTAAAAATAAAATTGTTTATTATAAAGATGATATCTTTTTTAGATCACACCAAGAATTGAAAATTAAATTAAACATAAATTAATTGAGACTTATGCGAAGTTTAGAAAATACAAAAAATGAAGTTCGTTAAAATGGATTATTCGTTTGCAACAGCAGGACGAGGAGACTGCTATAAACAAATTATAGCGTCGATGTGAATAACCACTGAGGTTAAAGAAATCATTATTGCAGTGAACTGTCGCACATAATTTATTAATCTGTTTATTACGAAGGCCAAAGAAATAAACATTAAACTTAGAACACAAGAGGTAAACCAAAATTTTAATTATTTTCAAAAATTGGACAACGTCAAGAAAATTTGAAAAAAATAATATTTACGTCCAATAGCGGAGGATGAAATTTTGACATTTCATGGATTTTTCTGTATATTAAATTATAGGAATATATTTTTTTGAAAATAAAAGAGCGAAACTTTTGTTTTAATTAAACCAAAGTTATTATTAAGAGAGAATTAATTTATTGGAGATTTAACTAATCTCGACGCTTCTGAGTAAATGCAAAGTAAAATTTGATCCTCTATATAGATTTCCCATGAGATCAAATTAGAAGCATTACCCGACCAAAAGCTTCAAGATAATAAGGTATCTCTTATTATCCGCTTCAATATCTGACAGTGTAGTCAGGCAGCCATTACACTTTCCTTCTAGTTAATTTTAAAGTTTATCCTCCCATTTTCCCTACCATGTTTATATTTAGGTGGAGCTTTAAATTTAGGGTCGGCTTTTCTTTAGGTACACCTACCATTTACCGAGCTTTAGGACTCTTCAATGTAGATGGCGAAAGCTTTAACTCTGCCAAAATATCAACTTATCGATTCTTCAAGTGTCGATTGCTTACCAAACAGTACTCCAGTTCTTAAGTTATTGTTTCATTTTTTTTTTGCTTAAAACCTGCACTGATATTTTGAATTAGATTATTATTTTCATTATTAAATTTTAATGTTTCTATTTCTAATATTTAAAAAAAAGTATCAGTTTATTGATTAGCTAAGATTATTATCTGTAATCGTAGAATATTATTAAAAACATTTATTTAAATTTTTATTAAAACCAGCTTGGGGAAATCCCCAAGTGAAAATCTTTTAGTTGTAAATTTGCTGAACCAATTTTTTTTATATCTATGGTAGTTAGGTCTGCGCAAACAGAATTGGGTTATCACTTTTTTTTATCGTGTTGTGCGCCATTATTGATTTTTTATAAAATTTAAAAATTTCTTCTTTTATTTTTAAATTATTTGTTTGAATATTTAAGTACACTTCCCTATTTATTTTAATTTTAATTTTCATTTTTATTAAGTTTAAGTTGAAATGCACTAACAAGAGCGTAAAAGTGTACAACAATAGATTTTTCAAAATATTTTTCGAAATTTTTTTGCTTGGTCTTTCATATGTAAACATCGATACACTGTAGATTTAAGGATTGCTTCGAATGTAAAAAAAAAGTTGTCAAGAAAATGTTATTTAATTAATTTTTTAACTTGAAAGAACTTGAAAACAACTTACATAATTTAACTTAACTTATTACTAAAGAATTAATATTTAAAGAATATTTTATTTTCTTTTTTATTTTTAAAATATTTTTTTTTATTACATTTTGAAAATAATCTGAAAAGTAACTGACCACCTGACCAACGGCTCTTAATGGCTAATTACCTCGGTGGTTTGTCATTGCATGATAATGTTTTCGTTTCACCCGGGTTGGAACTGGGGATCTCGGCTTTAGCGGTCAAACCGTAACCGTCGTCTGTGTTGTCATAGGAAAGTAAAGAAAGAAATCTCAACAAAATTGTGACAATAATCTGAAAATAAATTTCTGCTATTTATATGGAAGCTTTTACTGAAGCTGCACTTAATTTTTTAAATTTATTTTGAAAATTTATCGTATAACTTTTTGTTATACAAAATGTCTACTTTTTCTACTTTCAAGACTTTTTTTAATCATTTCCTTAATTTATTTTTTTCAATTTAAATGCAACAATTAGTATAAAAATATAGTTGAGTTAGGGGTCAGTATTAAAACAATAAAATTGTCCGACGTTTCGGGCCTTTATTGACTCATTATCAAGGCTTTATAGAGAAGCTTATAAGAGTCTCCTATAAAGCCTTGATAATGGATCAATAAAGACTCGAAACGTCGGACAATTTTAATACTGACCTATACTATACTTATATATTATCGTGTTACAAAGTATTTGCACCCACCTTGTACTCTTTAGTAAAATTTGATAAATTGTAATTTGATTTGGTGGTTTGGAAAGAGTGCAAGGTAGGGTGTCAAGAAGGAGAGATGAAGGCTTTTTGCCAAGATGGCCGACCGAGCTGGTCGCTAGTTTTTGGTTTTGTGATTTATTTTTGAGATTTGTCTTATTTTTGAATTTGTAAGTGATAATTTTAAATATTTAAATAAAGTGATTTTATACGTATGCATTACGGCGTAGTTTTTGATATTTGGATTTTGGAATTTTGTTATGAGTGGCTACTGAGCAACAGTAGATTTGATCGATTGGATAAAATTGGAAAGAGAACAGTGAAAATTATTAAATTGGATTTGGATTGTTTAAAGTTGAAAAGTTTAAAAATTGAAATTCGTAGGAACGAATGTATGAAATTGATAAGGCGACGATGTGGATAAAGCAGAAATCAAAACTACGATCCCCCTTGAAAGAATTGGACATTGAATTTAAACGACGTGCGATTTAATAATTAATTTTTTGAGACAAGAAGAAATTTTTATTTTGTTTTTGAAGATGCTAGAACCCCTTAACCCTAGAAATATTTATACTGCTCCCGCACACCAGGGTTACCCGAGAAAGACAAGTTTGTGTTAATTGTTTTTGATAAAAATTATCATAGCAATATATTATACTATATTTTTACTAATTATTATGGAGGGTCAACGATATAAATACTATACTAATAAATGCAACAACTTAATTTTTGACATTTGATAAAAGTAAGTGAGAGTGCAAAATAATTCCTCTTTCAATGTAAAATTTCTATATACAAAAAATTTCGCGTAAAATTTAATAACTAATTATTTTCCCAAAAATTACAAATTCTTACACTCCCATCTATAAGTAGTTGGAATATGCTCAAATAAATAAAAAAATTTAATTTTTTAAGTCCAAATGTGCAAGATGTGTAGGATCAAATGTGTAGGATCAATGTCATTAAAATTAAAAATATTAAAAGATATAACGTGGGAGGGGGGAGTACAATTTAATAGAATGTGATATGCAGATTGCTTATATCATAAAGGGAGTAACCCAGGGTATAACTTTTGAGCACACATTCTATTATTCATAATAAAATTTAATACTTTTTACATTAGATATTTAACCTGCGGTAATTTACATTTGATATTACATCAAAGGATATCAAGGATTATTTCGGAATCTGACGTTTGAGAAGCACTGGAATTTAAAATGTAATAATAAAATTATCATTTATTTAGTTGGCTTGTAAAATGTGAGCGTTGTTTATCTCGGTCGTTACTTTTTACGTGGGGTTCGTACAAATTCAGGGTAGCTCTGTAGAGGGAGCCACCCTTGTTATTTCTACCAGTATACTCCGTTATCCTTACGCTGCAAATCAAATTAAAAAATATGTTTAAGATTTAAATTTTCAAATGCAAATTTTAAAATGAGAATATTTAGCGCGTTTCCTAATTTTCTGAATGGTCGGAAGCATAATTTTCAAATTCCGTTAGACATTGAAGTAAATCTTGGAGATTATATGAAATTGGAAGTTTGTACTTAGGTATTGATTTATATACAAAATAGGAGTAAATAAAGTGCACAAAACTACTGCTTTGTGCAGTTCTTAGAGCGTAAAACAGCAACAAACTTTGACATAAATCGAACCCTATATACTTCAAAGTACGGGCGACTGAAAGCGCAGTCGGTATAGAAAAAAACTTCTCTGTTTTCTTTTGATTGGATTTTCTTTGATATAGAAAAGTGCGGAACATGAATATTCTTCCAACTTAAATAAAACAAAATCAATCATAGCTTGGCGAGGTAATCTGAAATCACAGACGAGTTGCGCATTTTGTCCAACCAAGACCGACTGCATTCACGTACAAGAAAATTTTAAATTTTCTTCTTAAGGAAATTTAAATAAAACCCTGCCTCTTGCGGCTATTAATCCAGAGAAATTTAATTTAAAATTTCCGAAACGGAGTCGACCTGTCGCAAAGTCGACAGCGCCCATACTTGAAACTTAAAGGAACTTGGAAAGCCAAAATTGCTCGTTTACTCAGACGGTCTTGGTTTGACTTTTTAAATAAAATAATCTCGTAAAAAGAATGCGACGTGAAACTTTGATTTGATGGGACTCGCTGAAATTCGTTTTCGAAACGTCTCATGTTTGAGCGGTTGGTAGATTCATCTCCATTCCTAATTTAATCTAAAAATAAAATTGTTCTCTCTAAAATTGAAACAATGAATAGGTTTTTCAGGTTTAAAAATTCTGTATTTTGATTTACAAAAATTACACATAATTTTATTTAAAAAATTCTCACAGCATCAATTCCAAGTCTGCACTCTTATCTCGTAAATGCCCGTCCAATGATCTAATGAACACAGTCAACTTATAGAGAGCAATCAGAAAAATTAAAACTAATGCCACAAGAAGTCCAACCGTTAAACACATGAAAAGTGTAACCTGATTTTTGAGAGAATTAAAATCCACGTTTTCGTGATTTTTATCGACCAACTTCGCAGCGTACGAATTACCATTTTGCATTACTTCTTTCTCTTCTGATTTATCCGACCGACTTTTGTTAAGTTCCACAAAAAATTCGCTATATATAAAATCTTCATCAAAATATTTGAAAAAATTGGAATTGAAGAAGCCCTCGTTGAAGTAACTCACCAGTTTGCTTTTTTCAATTTCTCGACCTACAAAACTCGAAAAGTTACCTTCTCCAATAGTGTAAAGGGTCAAATTTTTATTTAAAACTTCATACAACGAACTATTTTTAAAATCGGTATCCAAATACTTGAAAAAAGTAAGATTTTGAAAACCATCGTTAAAATATTGGAAGAAGCTCAAATTTTGGAATTGTGTATTGAAGAACTTGTAAAATGTGGAATTCATGAACAATTCGTCCATGTACTTGGAAGTCCTGTTCAGTTCTTTATTTTTTTCGTCAACGGCAGAACTTTTCAATTCGACACTTGTGACTGTGGTCGTCATAAAATCTTCCAACTGGATGTTATCTTGGTAATTTTTTATACTGGATTTAGTGGTTATCTCTTCAACTCTTTCGTGTCTGCAAGCAACCCCATCGACATTGAACACGTTGAACTTATTCCCTGCGTGCAACGTAACATGATTTTTTTCAAATTCATTTTTGATGAGGATCAAATCACTGCAAACCCAATGGTTATTGTCCAGCGAAACAGAACTCAGTGTTTTAACTTCCTGATTCAATAAACTGGCGTTAAGGCTCTCCAACAGGTTATCGTTCAGATATAAAATTCGCAGTTTTTGAAAAACGTGGAAAGTGTGTTCCGATATAACTTTCAATTGATTATCATTCAGCCATAATTCTTTCAAGATTTTCAAACCACCAAATGTTCCAAATTCCAATTCTGCAATTTTGTTATCGGACAGGTCAAGAATTTCTAGACTGTTCAAGTTTTGGAAGGATCCTATTGGGAGATGTGGGATTTCGTTGTGACTTAAATTTAAACTGTTGAGACTAAACAAACCCATAAAGGTGTCTGCTTGGATACTTGCGATAGAATTTCTGGTGAAACTCAACGTTGTTAATTGTAGCGAGGTGTTGAATAAAGCCGAACCTAATTCTTGAAGTTTATTGGATTCCAAAGTTAACGATTTTATTCCGGAAGCTCCGATTGGTCCAATTTCAAAAATTTTATTGTGACTTAAGTCGACTTTGTTGGAGCATTTAAGTTTGTTCCAGTTTTTGATAACGCCGATGTTGTTGTTTTGAAGATTGATTACTCCAAGGCTGGAAGGCAGATTGTCGAAATCGAATTCTTGGATGCGGTTATTGGGAAGTTCTATATCTTGCAATTTAAGTTTGCGCTTTAGTAACCCATCGGGTATTTTCTGCAAAGTACTATTTGAGATGTACAGGTACTTTATGTTATTTAATTCGTCGAACGAACCTTTGTCAATAATCGATATTTGGTTGAAATCCAGTTGGATGCCGTTGAGTGCAGATAGGGAAGAAAATGTTTTGTTAAAAATGTGTGTTATATTGTTGTAAGTTAAAATGAGTGTTTTTAGAGATAAAATTCCAAAAAATGCGTTGTCGTCGATAGTTTGTATGTTATTGTAGGACAAATCCAACAATTCTAAATTGATTAATGAATTGAGAGATCCTCGTGTTATAGTCTTGAGTTTGTTGTTTGATAGACGCAGGATTGTTAGTACATTCAATCCATTAAATGCTCCAGGATGTATGGTTTCAACTTCGCTGTTGTTTAAATAAATTTCGGAAATACTACGCAATTTGGAGAACGTTCCAGTTGGAATGACTTTTATTGTGCTGTGTGTATATTCGATGTACTTAAGATTTTCTTTTGTGGATAAACTGTTACTATTTATGGACGTCATATATGAGCACGTTGCATAAAAGTAGAGTGTGGGGTAGTGGTACTTGTTTTTACATCCAAAAAAGTCACATTTCTTGTATAAGAATTTTTGAGTTGGACTCTTCACTTCGTGTACCATGCAGGAAGAGTGAATTTCTCGCCAACACTGTAGCAGCAAAATCAGAAGAAAGATTTTCATGATGAAATTACCTGAAATTATTGAATCATTACAAATTATATAATAAGAATAAAAAGACTCGGCATCAGCATTGGATCCTCTTAAATATATTTCATCAAAATTATTATGGTTTTGAAATGATCCATATGTTGAGTGCTTTACCTTTTTAAAATATGTAAAAACAATTTTTTGAAATTAACCGAATGAAAAATTTTCTTTTTCTGCCACTTAGAATTAACGTAGAAGTAGTAATCCCTGACGTAAATAAATAAACACATACAAATGGGGTAGTATATTCTGACTAATAAACAGCAAAATAAAAAACAGTCAGTTATACTACCCCACTAGCATGTACTTATGAAGGTTGCATTATTTGATTATTATGGTTCGCGTAATTTGAATTTTGAAATTTTATACTTTTTATTACTTTTTCCAAATTGTTTTCTGCAGGAAATGTTCAATAATCGTATCAATCAAAACACAATACTTTCCCCGACTTTTTTTAAGGATAAATGAAATTTTTGAATTGTACTTACTTGTAATATACTCACTAAAACTTTTCTACAGTTTGTGTCGACAATAGGATGCGTTATGATAGTAATTTTATAATTAAACATATTTTTTGATAATATCATTATCATCGCGGATGTATAGCTTTCCTACAAAGATTATAAAATAATTAAACAGTTTTAAATATTTTAGGTTTTAACTGTTAACCCCCCCCCCCTCTCCACATCAGGCTTTTCTCATTATATCAGTTTTCGATTATAAAATAGTCGATAAGTGAATTGGAAAAAGAATTTGTATTTTAGTGTATAAATGAACGTCTAAAGCAAACATCTGAAAAACTGGAAACATCTGAGAAGCTATTGGAGTTGTAAGATTAGATTACCGAAGGATCTGCGCGTCGATCATCTAACGCTGCATTAACATTATTATCACGGTAGCGAAGAAGGAATTGAATTATGTACGGAACTTCCAGCTTCTCAAGACAACTTTTCTCTTATATTGTGCAAATGAAGTTCAGTTTGCGTCTAATGCATTGTATACCAATTTTTACAGCGGCTAAACTATTCCAGAATTTTAAGTTAAAACTAATTTGCAACAAAGGTACGACGAGTTAACTGGATGCCCCTTGTATATTATTACAATGCATAAGAAAGAAGAAACGAGATAATATTAGAAAATGTAAAAATCGGCAACGGACAAGATTGAAACACGATAGAAAAACCGAGTGTGTTGTATGTTGTGTATGCAATGAGAATTGAATGGTGTCAAGCTGTCAAGTCGACTTGATGGAGTGATTCATCTCGTGCTTTCTTTAGATCTGTATTATAGAATTTGCTCGTCTTGCCTCAATAATATCCACTCGGCAAATCTCTATGTTTACATCTAACAGATTTCTTTCTTCTGGACGGTAAGATTTGTTGCTTTTGATTTGCAAGTTAATTTTACGCTTTTTTTTGGCTTTTCATCGCCCAATACGACTTCAATATAATTCGGTTACGAAACAAACGTCAGGTTAAATTTAGTTTTTGGTTTCGATAAGTGGAAAAATAAATCTGATTTCATCATCTATAGATTTGACAGTGGAACTTTAATTTTCATCAATATTCTCAAGAGGTTGAGAAAAATTGTGGTCGAATCGTTTTGCAAGCCAATCAGCTTAGTACCGACATATTTTTTAATTAGTAATGATTTCAGTTCAAGAAGGTTGAAATGTAATGCAAAACCGCCTCTGGATTGAAGATGGTTTACTTTTCCCAATTCCGTCTCTCGTCATTTTGCCTTTTCCTTTACCCATTTCGGCTTCTCTTCTAGTTTCGGCCGAAACTGAAACCAGAGCCGTAGCAAGCTCTTTTGGTACCTCAGCCAAAATTGAATATATGCCTCCTCCGCCCCCTAAAATTCTTACCATTTTGAAAATTTTTAACTATTATTTATTAGGTTTTAATTGTACAACAAATCTTAATTCTGCAAATGAAATTAATGAATTTACCTAACTTGGTAGCTCTAATATTTATAGTTAAAAAAGTAAATTACTTCGACCATCTATCTTTCTTAATAGATTGGAATTTTTATAGCTGGTTGTGCATAATTTAAGCATATGAGTTGGTATCACTGGTAAAGCCAGGTTTCCAAGCGTCAAATTTAAATTTAAATCTTGTTAAGTGACGTAGTAAGTGGCAGTGCTCGACACGACACGACACGAGCGCTAGTTTCGGCGAATTTTTGGTTGAAACCGAAACCAGCATTTTTTGCCGATACTAGCCGAAATCGAACCTTCGGTCGGTCTGTAATTAAAACAAAAGAGTTTTTTGTTTACGTCACCTTGCGTTTTCAAATAATTCAAGTTCAATGACCCCCCCCCCCCCCCGCTTCGTGATCTTCTTTTTGTAAAACTTGGAGCACCAACGTCTGAATAGCTTCTAATTTTGCGTGATATTGAAAGATCAGAAGATCTCAATGATCCGAAACTCAACATCTGATCGTTTCGTTTTTGTTTACACGGTTTAAATTACTTCAAGTTGTGCTAGTACACAATTGAAGAATCAAGTAAGCCGAGAAACTTTGATTAGTGTGATTGAAGAACTAATGGAAAAACAGAACGACACATGGGGTCCTTGTGAATTAAGAGAAAGTTTTCTAAAAACATAATGAACAACTGACTGAAGAAATACTAAACAATCAGGACCAACACAGAAAAATATCCAAATTAATACAAATTGCTCTAAGAATTGGAGGTGAAGAGCTGAGGCGACTTATTTCTTGGGACTCCAGTTTTCCAACTGTTAGGCTTATATAAATGAATACAAATTTATAAAGTAGCATAAATACGGAAGAGGTGGGGGCAGTTTTGGATTTTGAAGCCTCCAAGGAATAGAAATCTATAATATCTTAATCAACGGTGGCTCGTAGTTAAATGTGTTCATCTTCACAGTTTACAGAGTATTTCATACAATTAGTGCAATACTGGGGGAAGAGGGGGGGGGGGACATTCCATTCCTTTCAGATTTCCCGATGTATGTTGCCGCGATATTTATTTTGAAAGAGTGAAAGGTTTCTTTTTAATAAAACCAATCACAGGACATGTATTCTTCAAATTATTGGTGAGACTGGACGGTCTGGGGGTATACCCCCCTCCCCCAGTATTATCATTGAATGAAATATCCAACTTTTATGGAATCGGGAAAATTAAGGTAGAAAAGAACCAAAAAAAACGTAATGCGAATATTCGATTGGCTGTTTCCATAAGGTTAACCCCTCTCATGGGGAGTCTTTATGTTTTTTGGCACACATTTGTATATTATATAAATTTGAATGTTATTACCGAAGGTGTTAGGTCCTAAAATATCTTAAAATTACATTTTTTTTATTGTTATTTTTAGTAAAACTATTTGCTCTAAACGACAGATGTACGAAAATAAGCGAAGTTGGGGCGAATTGGTCTTTGAGTCTACCGTATTGATAAAAACATCCCCGAAGCTGCCCTAAATTGAAAATTACAGGTCTAGCATGGCAGGAATCTGTTTGAAGACAACTGCGGCCGGCTCCGTCCACTCAAGTTTTGCTATGTCGAGACAAAACTTTAGAATTGATTATTTCTTAAATTAATAGAAAAATTGATATTAATCCTTAGTTTAATCGCTTAATTTTAATGTGATCTACAATAATTTTGGTATTACCTATAAAAACTCCGTGGGGCTGTTTAACGTTTTGACTCATAGTAATCTAGTACTATATTATTTATTGGGTTGAGGGGGGGGGGGAGTGCACAATGACTCCGAGTAGTTGACCAGATATATTCTTTTAACAAATAACAAGAGAATTCTTGAATTTCTACATCACGCTCTGTGCTGTAACAAATGTATTGTAGGTATGTACAGAGTGCATAAAATGTATCAGTACCGCAGATCGCTACAATATTTCTTTATTGGGGGAAGAAAAATTACACTAAAAATAGAAAATCGTCAGAAGGTGAAAAGAGAATTTTTAAGATTATTTCTAGTTCACAAAAGCTTCTGAAATTTCTTAGATTTTTGATAAGAAATTGCTTTTTTTGGCTACTCAAAATTTGATTTTGATTTGTATATGTGTAGAGAATTTTGAAAAGGATTGACGTGAAATAAACAAGGAAGTATGCAGCTAATCTACCGATATCGCTAATCACGTCAAGGATGCTGCAATTTAAAAAAATTCTATTCATTTCCATAAAAGATAAACAAGCAGATATTTTGAAACGTTTACGATTTTATCATTTGAAGGTTGGAAAAGTGTAATACGAAAATTTCCTAAACGGTGTGATGAGAATTTTCAAACCTTTACAGATGGTGGTCCTATTTTTTTCACCTGTGAATCGAGTAGATGAAAATGTAATAACTGCAAGTTAGATAGCCCATGGTAACATAAAAACGATCCATTATCAATGTTCGTGTCTGTCGTCTTGCGCTCGGGGGTGACGTTGACTGATGTTCATTTCGGCACGCCACTGCGGTATCCACAATTGTAGTAACAAATTTTATTTCTTTGCGGCAACATCTCACAATTTTTTTGGTCCATTTGCGTAATATTGAAAATTTTGAGATCTTTGCGACGTTGAATAAGCAAGCACAAACGCTCTCATTACAAATTAGAATTCAATTCGAGTTAAATTCCTTGTTACGTAAACTTCTACTGTATAAGCTTTAACTGCTTCCCTAGAGAAATTGAACTTGAACCGCTGCTATTCGAGTAACACAAGTATCAAAAAAGGACCTGTGTTATTATAAAGGGGAAGCGATTTTAAGCGCCAAGTGGATGCTAGGAAGGCGAAGCAAAGAGGAATTTTCGTGACACGTAAAACGCACTCGTGATACAAATCGATTTCAATTGCAGCCTATGAGAACACAAGTTCCCGGTTTGGGTTTTGAAAATATCATCGAAAAGGAACGAAAAGTCGAGTCAAAATCGATACTCTTAAATGGATCTCCCTTTTCGTGCAATTTCTTGCTCGAAAGGGGTGGCGGGTGAAATTATCGGATCTGTGATGAGGAGCAGTGGAGAGAGCCACGTGCAGGAGCCCTGTAATCTGGCGGATCGCGGATAACTGGCTGCTACGAACTACACCTAGTCTCTACCTACACCCTTTAATTTCCGCCACATTCACTCGGATCCTAACTTTAATTGCACCCACACGGCTCTGAAAACTGAGCTGTTGAAAACCGAAATTGATGTCGTAACTAGGAAATGAAACTTCTAGCCTGAATAATTTAAGGATACAAAATTTAACTATATCAAAGTTATAGTGACGTAATTCTGAACTACCCAATTATTACACATTTAAAAACATCCCTTTGTTCGTTTATTTTATTGAGTCAGCTTCGTATCCTAGGTGACAAGTTTCAACTTTCACCCGATGCAACTCGACTCGAGACACATCAAAAGGTTTCGCTTGTTTGCATCGGAAATGATTTTTAACCTTTCGAGGGATTCCCCGCCCTCCGCCGCCCGTTTACTCCGACCGATGACCGATTGTGATTTAATGGGACGAAATATTTTTAATACAAATTCGCGCACTGGCACAAAGAAGAATTTAATTTTCGAGTCGAAAATTTAAACCGGAACCGATTTAAAATTGCATCATTAAAAACTTTCAATCTATTTGCTCAAATTTTAAATTTTCACCTGTAAGATACGGGCGAAACTAAATTTATAGATGTGGAATCGCATTACAAAAACCATCTCACATGTCATTATTATACACAGTAAAATGATAAATGCATGCTTTTTAATAGGGTAGACTGCCGTTCACATTTTATAACTTATAATTAAAGTGTAGGTTCTTTTTTATGCGCAAATTAATAACCCAGCTCAGTGTAAAACATTAAAAACTGAGCATTGTTTCGAGTAACAACCGTTTATTTGCTTGCTTACAAATTATTGAGATACGTGTGCCATTCTCAAGTCGAAATAAATCATAAAATGTTTAAAAGCACCAAAGAATGTGTGAATTTTTTTAAAAGCGCACGCCACTTGCTCGGAGCGGCGTTGCTTTCGGACACCGGCATGCGACGACCGAAATAATGTTTCGATTTTGTTGTTTAGCACTGAGGTATTTCTTATGCATTTTATATGACACCTTAACAGACAGGCGGGTGTTTTAATTAAACTGTCGGGTGTTTAGCTCTTAATGACATCATAAAAATGTCATTACGAATGCCATATGATAATGTTGCACTTGCAGATGTCATGAAAGAAGTTGAAGATGCGGCAGTTAAGCAGAAATAAAATTTACACACCTTGGTTATTTTACTGTATATATTCTGTAATTGCTTCTCTAACCTGCGTTGTTACCTTGTTCAACTCCGTGCTTATTTTGTCATTAACTCTTTCTTGCTATTCTTAATATTTTATGATGCAACTTACAACGTCTGCAGTGTATCGTGTGCAATTTTCCTTTCATTGTGGTATAACTGCAATATTTACCCACAAAGAGGAATCCATTTTTTACATTTCATAAGATGTATATGTATAAATTCTCGATCATCATCTCGATGAACAATCGTAAATACTTTTACCGCTACATAAATGTCATATTCTGCAACAACGGTATATTGTTTTATCAGGAGCAAAAGTAGAATTTTTAGTAGTGATTAACTTACCGGGCAAGTAACTACACAATCAAGTTAAATTTCAAATTTCAAATTTTGAAAAAGGATTTATTTTACTTTAATGCCGGGAACGAGCGGAGCTAAGGTACTTCTTTAGAGCGTCCTAAGATATACGACGCCCCTGGGCTACACACGTGGATTTGAAAAATGGATTAGTGTTTTTTTTAAAGAGCGGGAAATAATCTAATCATTTTTTTTTGTCTAAAATCGACGGTTTTCGAGTTATGAATAAAATTAGGTAAAAATATGTTGAGAAATTGGAGCTTTTTTTTAGTTTGGTAACCCTGTATCTTTTAAACGGAACCTTTTACAAAAATTTTGACGCCCCATTCCGGATAGGAAATTTAACGGACTACAACTTTTGTCTAGTAAAAATTTTTGAAAAACCAATCCATTTCACAGAAAACCAGAAAATAAACAAGGAGTTAAATTCACAAAATTTTTATTTTTATTGAAAAATTATTTTATTTACCCTAATTATTACCCTAATTATTAATTATTAATTATTATTATTAATAATAATTATTATTACACTAATTATTTACCCTAATTATTACCCTCAATTTCAATACACAGTCGTGATTATTTTATAAGATGTATTAATGAATAAAATAATTTTTCAATAAAATTAATCAATTTAATTTTTTGTTTTGTAGCTACCTTGTTTACTTTTTTTTGATTTTCGGTGGAAAGGATTGGTTTTTCAAAAAATTTTACTAGACAGAAGTTGTAGTCCGTTAAATTTCCTATTCGGAATGAGGCGTCAGAATTTTTGTAATATAAAATGTTTTGTTTTAACGATACAGTTTTGAAAAAAACCAAAATAAAAAATCTCGAATTTTTCAACATTTTTTTACTTAGAATAATCAAACTTAACAAAATGTTAAAATAATAAAAATTTTAACTGCCAAGTAAAGAATACATACAACAAAGAAAACATAATATTTAAAAAACACTAAAATGACAATAATTCAAATTAAACAGGAAAATGGAATTCTGAAAAAATTACTCTATAGAAATGATAAAAATTACTTAAAAGTAAAAAATAAAAAACTCTGTAACATAATATAAAGACTGCTTATTTCACAATTATTAGCGATCCTCAGTCATGTATAACAGTAAAAATAACAAGAAGTAAGAGCAAATATACCAAATAAAATTGAAAAAACGTGGCAAAATTTAGTTTTCGAAGTGATAGATGGCATTGTACGTCTATACTTCATATTTCCTAAAGTTTAGGTTAAAAAAGATTCATATACATTTACTTAACCTAAAATTTAGACACGTGAATTCATTTAGTTTCGTTATTTGGTAAGCACAAAATTTTTTAAAGTTTAGTTAATTTCTTGCTTATTTAAAATTTAAAATTTTTTCAATTTTGTTTGGTATATTTGCTGTTACTTCTTGTTATTTTTACTGTTATACATGACTGAGGATCGATAATAATCGTGAAATAAGGGGTCTTTATATTATGTTACAGTTTTTTGTTTTTTACTTTTAAGTAATTTTTATCACTTTTATTATCATTTGGGGGGGATCCAAACCCCCCAGACCGCCCGGGCTGTAATAGTTTAAGTAGTTTGAAAACTTTTAAATGATTTATCTATAGTGGCGGACTATGCTTTCAAATTTTATTAATTATTATGTTTTTTAGTAAAAAATTAAAAATTTAGCAAATTTTGTTATTCATAATTCCGGGTCCGGTCTTGGTTTCGAGTCTCGCTCGAGACGCTAAATTAAGGTATTTTATTGTACGTACAATAAATTATAGCGGCTATAGAATATTTAAAACTACTTTCCATTTTGATCAATTTTACGCTGACCGTATCCAACAAAAATATTATCGTAAATTCACCACACTTACAATTAAATTAAAAATACAGTAGAAGCGACTTTCAAGTAATTAGATTGAGAGCTTAATTTGTTCAATAATGGGGTATTTAACCGTTCCATTGAAAAATAAAATCTAAGCAAGTTGGTAGCTGAAAACGTTAGAAAAATATTTTTATTCAATTTAATTTTGAATAGACGAACATGGTTGATAGATTTTTAACTAAAATCGTGACTTACGGCTAAATCCAAACAATGATAAATTGAAGACGTTGTATTTATTTTTAATCCAACTTCTTTACTGTAATTTAATTTGTGAGATGATGATGATGTCGTTTGCTTATCACAATTTGCATATTAAAAGGTACAAGAATGGCGGTTTTTTGTGATCCAACTATAATAACGAAGAAGTTTTGAATTGAAAAAACATGATCAAATGCCCCAGGGAATAAGATTAGAAAAATCTGAAAACTTACGATCGTATGACGATCTTTTAATGGGGATGAGTTACGTATCGTCACGGGAGCTAGGGGGGGGGGGCTGTTGCTATTCTTTTCTGCCCCCCCCCCCTCTCCATCAGATCTTTTATACTTATAAGTGGATTCTCCCAGCCTAATAGCATCCATTCCAGATCTCTGGCATCCATTCTTCTTTTGGAAGTTCTTTTGGAAGAACTTGATTAGCTTTGATAATGAATTTTCCTTCTTTTCGGAAAATTTCTCTCTCCGCAGTTACATTTTGAATGAAATTTTTTTTTTAATTTCTACGTTCCCTTAGTTTTATATTCTATTTATTTCCTCTATAACGAGAAGTCGAGAAGCGTAACATTGAAACAATAAATTTAATAAAATGGGCTATCATTAATTTGTAATAAATTTGAAATTTTGACTTAAAGAGAAATAAAAATAAAATATTTTGGTAAATTAAAGCGGAAATAGAGTCATTGGGTATTTATTTAAAAACTTTTTAACGGATTACGGTACATTTCACACGACTGCACGGTCGAGGTGTTCGATAACAAAACACAGGTGTCAAAGGTGTCTTTAAGCTTCCAAGTTAAGCCCTTCAAATTTGAGCCTCTGTCATATTTATTTGTTGATATTGTAATAAGAGAGGGACAAATTAAATAAGAAATTATGAAAATACAATTAATTTAATTTTACTGACGATTTAGAACGGGAAGTTTAACAAAGGAGTCGTGTGTGATGTTTATGTAACTTTAAGACCTTACATATTTTTGACGGATACAGATGGTTTCATTAACGCTCTTATAAATGATATAGTGTAAAGTAGTCTTGAAAAATGACTTTCAATTTTTAGCGGATGTAATACCAAAATTCTTAAGATATCCCTAGTTAGTTGACAAGGAAATTTTCTCTTTATTAGTGTTGCTTCACTGAAGAAATATTAACGAACCATTCTATTACTCTCGTCGTGGAGTGGCTTGGTGTAACCGCTCAATCAACACAAATGGTAAAGGTCTGACTTTTTAATCTGGAATCTGGTGAATTTTACAAAATCCAGAGGAAGATAACGTTTAATGCAGTAATTTTTTCAGGGTGCCAATACTTTTGGCATCAAGTGCATCACATAACCCTAGATATTCCACATTCCAGATTTTCGTTGAAATATGGGAATGCTGCGCATCCAAAAATCAATTGCAGGTAAATAGTTGTTTGTGCTTAATTGATACCTACAGAAAAATACAATCGTTTAACAGTAAATAAATAGAAATTAAAATTGAAAAGCGTTTGAATGACAATTTCCGGCTGCAGTTATGACAACTTGTGATTGAAGCAAATGAGCACAAATGCTTCACAGAGCCATAGTAGCACGCTTTGTTTGTTTTCACAATGTGCGGGTAAATTATTATCCCAATGAAATTTGATTCGTCATTTCATAACATGTAAACGCACTGATGTTAATCATGATGGACCGTAATTTGGTTAATTCAAACTCGTAAATAGAAATTTATTTAATTCTATTTCGGGAGGGGAACCGACAACGCTTACCACTTTGTCTTTTTATATCTCGCGTTGTCGAGATAATTGAATTAATTTGATTGTAATTAGATTTAGAAATTGAAGCTTCTTATTTCTCGATGGATCAATTTTAGCAATACGTTCTTTGTGCTCGAAGAGAAGAGACCTCTCCACTCCTCAGGTCCGGGTGTCAAGTGATTCTGAATTGTCCGTGCAATCACACGGAAGTGTTCGATTCACTTCACGTTTACCCCAACTTGACCAGAATATACCGTACGAGTGGATAGGGCAACAGATTTTTAAAATTTCTCTTCCTAGAGCGCGCGTGAAGGACTTTTCGATAATTCATTTGCATGAACGTTTCCGTCATTATAGGATATATCTCGCACTCGAGTTATTGTAGCCGGAATACTCACTCGCACAATACAAATGTGTGTAGATAAAAGATAAAATTCAATTTGCCTTCAGCAAAATAGATATCTCGATAATTGTTGGCCAGCGTACGGTAGGAGCAAGCGTATTATTAAAAAATTATAACAGTAAAATAATGATATCGAGAAATACGTATAATAAAACAAAAATGGAAATTTTAAACTGAAACCGACTTTAATATAACACCCAACTTGTCGTCTTAATATTTTATCGTTCTTTAATTTACAATCGCTAATTAAGGGGATCAGAACCGATCGCGCCCCGTAGGTGCGAAACCGCCACTATATCAGGCAGTGATACATTGGCATTTTAGGATAATTATTTCAGTTACACCCATTTAACACTCGATCCTCGATAGATACCAGCTATAATAACTAAGAACAAACTTGTACCTGTTAAAACTTTTTGAAAACTAATTTGTAATTTATATAAAATCTCTTATACCACCAGCGGTTTAAAAAATTGTTTACCTAAGCTTTTTGGGTTTCCCTAATTTTTTTAAAATTTATATTTTGTTGTCGAATTGTCGGATTTTAATTTGACATTCTACATTAATTCTCGCACATTTAATTTTACTGTCAATTGTTTAATTCATTTACTTAAAAATCAAAATCAAAATCTTTATTTTGAATCAGAATTAAAAAAATAAATAAAAATGAGTTAAAAATAAATAAAAAGTTGTTTTATTGAAGTGCAAGTGAAGAATAAATTGAAAATTGTGATAATTTTGGTTATTTGTAAAATAACTGAACAAACAAATTTACAAGACCGGCGTGGCCAGCTGCAATACCATATGCGGAGCGCGCACGTGAAGAAAGGTAACAAATTTGAGCATTATTAATTTACAAATTTTAACTTCAACTACAAGAGCTCATAGCTATCAAATAATGAATGTACACCGAGCAAAGAAGTGATTTTAGAATAAGAGCAAATTTTGAATAGATTTGTATAGCTCGGGTCATTTTAATATATGGAGGGGGGGGGGGAGTTTAAATACATATTTTACGATAAAACAGGAAATTATAATATTGTTTAAATTTGTAGCAATTTAGTGCATCTAACATTTGTTTTTAGGGTTTGAAGACGAAAGGGATAGTTCTTTTGATTACTTCCTCCTCTTGTATCCGACTTTGAAAGAAGAAAATTAAAGTTTACTAAAACCGAGCCAAAGCTTTCTTGGATTTTGTAATTTTTATAATTTATAATTTTAATTCGAAAAAATTTTACAGGTACCCAGAAGTGAGATCATCAAGTTAGCGTAAAAGACACTGTACTAGATAACCAGTAGTGAACTTTTGGATTTTTTGTAATGAAATATTTGGGCGAGAAGGTCTTACTCTGTAAATTTTGTAATAACCTAACCTAACCCAATAAAAAAAATTGAAATAAATCACACACTCTAATGGAGTGTGTTACTATTCTTGTTAATTATGTTACTTTATTATTCGTATAGTATAACATTCTCCGAGGGGAAAGAGGGGGAATCTAAGAAAACAATCAACAAAAACATAACTGGTAGTATTTCGGCTTTAAATTCTACATTTCAACATTTCAAATTCTACATTTGAAGCTGAAATACTTCCGGTTAGATATTTGTTGATTGTTTTCTTAGATTCCCCCTCTTTCCCCTCCGAGATTGTCTTGCTTAGAAATGATATTTTTGAAAAAGTTGATTTGAGATGCCAATTATTTCACTTTTTTTTTCTGAATTTCAGCTTATCCGGCATAATATAGTTTTAACAACGCACAAATTAAAATAATCAAACTTAACAAAATGTTAAAATAATAAAATTTTTAACTATTAAGTAAATAATACATACTACGAAGAAACAAAATATTTAACGAAACCGAAATGGCAATAATTCACATTTAACAGGGTTGAACTTAGAATATTTGAATAAACAATAAAATAGAATTCTGAAAAAATTACGCTATAGAAATGGTAAAAATTACTTAAAAATAAAAAACAAAAAACCGGTAACATAATACACGATTATTATCGTCCTCAGTTATGTATAACAGTAAAACTAATAAGAGAGAGCAAATATAATATATTGTAGTGTAAATTTTGTCCACGTATTTAATTTTAAATTTTTCCAATCAAAAATTATCTAATTCAAAATAATTCGTAAAACTTGAATTTAATAAAATATAAAAATGGGAATGCAAAATGCAAAATGCTACGATAGCCGTATCGCATCAGTCTGCTTATCAATTAAATTTGTAGTACTTTCAATAATTTTTAATACGAAAATTTAAAATTTTTACCATTTACTTCATTTTTAAATTATTATTTTTTTCTTTTTTTTTGCTCTTATTACAATTATCATCGATAGCTTCCGTTCCAATTATATTTCCAAATCATTCAACTTTCCTTCAAAAATTAAAAAGTTTTTTGTTTTTTATTTTTAAGTAACTTTTACCATTTCTATAACGTAATTTTTTCAGAATTCTATTTTCTTGTTTATTCAAATATTCTAAGTTCAACCCTGTTAAATGTGAATTATTGTCATTTCGGTTTCGTTAAATATTATGTTTCTTCGTAGTATGTATTATTTACTTAATAGTTAAAAATTTTATTATTTTAACATTTTGTTGAGTTTGATTACTTTAACATCACATGCTACTAAATACCACAATAATACTTAAAAAATTCTAACTTTTTTAAGTTATTTTCTATTTACAAATTAAAAGTAATAATTCATTGACCGGGGGCTTTGGGGGGTATAGAATACTCCTCAGTACAATAACAACGACATTAAACTTTACAAATATTTTGGTACCGCTACTGAACAATCTCATATAGGTCACCACTATAAATTTTGGAATCGAAGAGTTTTTAATTTATCGCTCATGTGGATAATGTCATTCGACTAAATGTTTCGTGACATTGAACACATTTGCAATTCATGTCCTTTTTATTCCCTTGATATGTAATATACTAGTATATTTAGTCTGTATGAAAGATTTTTGACAACTTTGCAATTATTAATTTTTTTTTCGCACGGACAAATAATAATAATAATAATTAACTCTCAGACGGATTACAGTAATGTAAGAAATTACATTTCAGTCGTGAATATCATATCGGTACTATGAGATCTATTATGTTCAACCGACGATGTGAATAGTCACGAAACACGTGTTTTCGGAAAAAAAAATTAAAATCCGGCCTGGTTTGTAAAATTGCATTAAATTTCAACGTAACTAAGGTTGTTGAAACAAGGATAACATTTTAGATGTTGATTTTAATGCGGAGAATTATCAAAAGCTTTGCTAAAGCTAATAAACAGCAAGTGTTGTAATATCTGTGTTTATCTATGCAAGGTAAATTGTCGCTTCCAAGTGTTACAATGTTGGGGTGTATTATTGGTAACGTTATAAGCTCAAGTGCGAACTTAGCTAAAAGCCCCCACTTGAAAAGCAGTCCGTATTCAAGATAATTACATTACGGTCCGATCCTTCAGCTACATAAACTACCGTCTATAAAGATCTCTGGACTCTAGGGGGATTTTTCAATATTTTTCTTTTCCTCACTCAGATTGAAAATTTCATATTTCATATCCTATTTTATTCAATTTCGAATATAACGCAACGATTTAACATTTTTTCATTTTTTAAATTTAAGTGTATTAAGATTATGCCTTATAAACGTCGCAAAGTTGTAAACTAAAATTTGAGATCTCGGATTAGATTTGTGGATAAAGTAAACTTGAGATATGTCGGAATAAGGGTAGATATGGGGGAATGGAAACGACGGTCTTGTTAATATTCATCAAGCGTCCATATGCAAAACGTCTGCTGATTTGCTTCCTGTTCGAGAACAACTTACACCAGGAGAACGTCTGCCTATCGCAACTTTGCGCGAAAAATTAATTTTCAAAATTTCCCTTCTTTTTTTATTTCCAACGGCGCGGTGCGACGAACAAAAAAGAACCGACCGAAAGTTTTCAAGTTTGATCGAAAAATAAAAATTAAAAACCTCCCTCCCACTAACCGTTCACTATGCGGTACGTGCGCCTAATAAAATTTGATTCTGTTTTGTTATTAATTCGTTATCGAATTAGTGCAAGCTCTGACGGAAAGGGTTTAAGGGTTGTAAACGGGACTTTGGTCGTGGATCACTTAATTCCGGCAGCGCGGTGCTGTGTCAACTGTGCGCTCGCTGATTACTTATGTAAACATGATCTCGGGGGTGTAATTGGGCGTGCAATCAATGGCGTTTGCAGCTCGACCGCGTTTAGCATCACAAATGAACCTAAGTTATTTTGTCGAAAAACCTTCAGCTAAAATTTTGTTTAAAAAAATTCTTTTATTTTTAATCCCAGTGTCGATTTCACCATTTCATCATTAAAATGGACAGTGTGTGTACACAAAAGCCTTTCAAAATTTAATTTGAAGTGAATGATAATTTATCTAAATTTTTTTGTATCTCTCTTTAATTATATACCAAGTGCTTGTTATTTATAGTAATTACCACTCAATTACAGTTAATTTCTTGGCTTCATCTTCAGTAAATCTCGCAAGTATTAAGTTATTCAAAATAATAGTTAATTTTGTCGAAACGAAATTTTTTGTGCTTCTTTTCTAATTGCTACTGCGTTGTACATCCTTCAGTTCCACATCTTTAATAGCTCTGTCACGACTCCTTTATAAATTGGATGGATAGCTGTGAGAATTTACAGTAAATCTCGTTAAAGCTAAATGTGTTGGATCTTGTTAAGAATTTACTTATCAAATTAAAATTTTTTCTAAGCAGTTTCAAGTATTTTCGAAATTTATTAGATACCTACATCGAAAACTTCTTCTTACACAATTCCATTGTCTAATGTAACCCCTTCGTAATAGGAAATCTGAACATGTTTGGTCCAACTGGAAGCAAAAGTATTTCCGACTTTTATATTAACTTATCGCTGGGGGCAAGAAAGGGTAAATTTATTTGATATGAAGTCTTGGATCCTTAGGCTAGCAATATCGGTCAATATTTGCTGTATTATTATTGTTGAATAATCGATAGTGTCACTGCGAAACAAAGCTCAAGATGTAGCTCTGATTTTTCACGATTTACGAGAAAAACCGTTATTAATTAATTATTAAAAGCAGTCAAAGAAAAATAGGTGGAAGAGAGTGCTGTATAAAATAAAAGAAATAAAGGAAGGGCCAATAATGGCGATGGGACCGGGAGGTCTGGGGGTATGGAATATTTTATAACATTTTTGTATTTTTTTTTTATTTTTTGTGAAGGTATTTTAAAAGAGAAAACTTGACGTCTTGTTTATAATGGTTAAAATTTCTTACACCAGAATTAAATCCAGTCTGTGATAGTATAATTAAAATTCGATTGAATTTAATAAAACGAAGTTGCTTTTAGCTGGATGCTATTTTCGCTCTCCGTATAATTAATTGAAATAAGACGAAAATGATTTGATGTGAAGGCATTGTTAGTGTGGTTACAATAGTACAGTCCGACAGTCTGGCTACTGACTAAGTAGCAGGTTGGGGCCATTTGCTGACATGACCAGCAGTTTTATAATGACACCTATACACTCGTATCATATCCCATCATTCCCTCTTATACAACAACCTTCATCTTCAAGTTTAATTTTATATTCATCTGCACTGGCATTTGGATAACAGAACTTTTTGACTTCTCACGTACCTACTTATATTATTTTATTAAACAATAATTTTTAGCATACATGCATCCGGCTGGCATACCAAAATAATGCTGCGGAATTACAAAATTCGCCAGTAAAACCGCTTTCGACTGACGAAAGGTCAAAAACGAAAGAGTAAGAGTGCATTTTAAATCCATCGACCTCCCAAACGTCGAAATTACGAATTTCCTTTTAAAAAACTTATTAAAGATTTGTGACAAACGATAATTCCATTAGCATTTTTATGTAAAAAAATACGATTAATGATGTTGATCCTAATTTGCTGGGTTTGCATCTGCCGCGATTCGTTTCGCGCATTAGTGAGTGAAAGGCAAGCGTCACGGATCCAAGGTGTATTATTTTTTTTGGTTATATCATTCATTACTTCAATTGTGGATATTCATTAGCCTAATGATATTTTTTTGCTTCTATTAGCATCTCTTATTGAACATTTAGATATTTGAAAAAGAAACTAAACATAATGGTAGAAAGCCAAACTTATAAGTTACAAGTAATTGCTAATTGATGTATCACAATTATGTACGCCAAGAAATTAGTGTCAGTGTAGAAACTCACAAATTGATTATTAAATTTTGATGCTTTACTCTTGAACAAAGGATTTTTACTTTCGATCATACAAATTGCCATGTGAAATTATTGCTTACGAAAATCGCTTCATTAGGTTTCGTAAATTATCAATGATTTTCCTGTTGAAATTTGAAATAGGCATATATTTTATTTTGAATATGCATGTCAATTCATTCACCAAATCAGCTAGCTTTTAACTACAGTTACTCCTCCAGAGGTGCACTATGGCACACAGCTACGTCAGGAAAAACAAAAATTCTGAGCGATGGCAAGTAACAGCTTTGAAATGGTATGCTGAAATTTTACTGTTTTTTTATTATTAAATTTTTTAGATTGCCCACATTCAAACGTAAATTAACATTTTATACATATTAATCCATAAATCATTGATTCATCGATGAATCTTAGAAATTTTAAAGGTTGTTGCGATAAGGACTTCTACGTAGCAAACACTTGGTGTTTTGTTACAAAAACTTCTTATCATTGTATGACTCTTGACTAAATAATTTTCTTTAGTTTAGTATCGGTCGTGGTACTATTAGAATACGTAAACGTTGTGTGGTGATCTTGGATGGAAATTCAATGACTGGAAAGTAGAAATTAATGGATCACGGTATCATAGGTGAGGATCTTTAATAATTTCCATTGTTAAGAATGAAACTCAATTGTTAATTATTTGTTGTATTGCAAATTGTTTTCCAGTTTTTCCCAGTATTGTAAATTTGTCTATCGGAGGTTAGAAATTGATAGAAATATATCTACACTTTTGCTTTTCGACCTATAGCTAAAATCTACACCACCCAGTGTTTAAAAGCATTTTCTTCAGATATTCGGTGCTGTGAAAAGACAGAGTGTATTGAAGCGGTTCTATCCAGCAGTCAGTTGCGGCTTAGCTTCTCCTGAAATTCTAGACTATTACATTTTTCAATAAATTAAAAAAGTAGATTTTCGATCGTGAGATCTATCAGAAGATAGCACAATATATATCTAAAAAGTAACGTGAGGCTACCTTAGAATTCTAGATCTTTTCTAAAATCTAGATTTTTGATTTTCGAGTTCGGTCGCGCTTCAGGGATGTTTTTAGCAAGTGTCGTGAGCTCTTGGTTGCACTTTAGGAATATTTTTATCAAATGCTTAAGCTCAGAAACATACTCACTTCGAAAAATTCAAGCTTCATGCCTTATGGGACTCTTATCTTATATTATGTTACCTAATGATTTTCTTATTTTTAAAATATCTCTCGTCGATCCATTCATGCGCATCAGTTAACGGATTATCTAATGCACCTTTTTAATTATGTAATTCAAGTTAATTTTTTTAAATTTAAAAGAATTTAAGTAGGGCACTGACGGCTTTCCTCTTAAAAAATGGGTGTGCAAAATTGCAAAATGAATTTTATTTTGAGTTGGTTTTTACCTGTAACGCTGACATTGGTAAATTTACAATTATGTTTTTAGTGATCACTTACCATCAGCTTAATAGTGGTAAAAAATAACACTTTTCGGTAAGTGGTCATTTCAACAGGTCTGCAATTGTACCTACCACACATGGAAAGCTAAATTTTATTTTAAATTTTGGAAATAATCGATTTCAAAGTTTTGATTCTTCTGATAAAAATTGGGCAATTTTCATTTGTTTGTAAGTTGCGAATCGGCAATTTATAAAACTGATTTATGTACGTACCGTCACCAGAATGGAGTTATTCATATGGCGTTAATTATATTATAAATTAATCAATATTTAATTTTAATTTTGTCTATCAAATTTTACAACATTTTTTCATATTTTGATTTTAAAGTACTTTTTCGTTATGAATAAGTTGGCGGCAATTTTGGACGATTTTTTGTCAAAAGATTGGCGACACGGCTTCAAAAAATCTGACAACATTGGCTTAAGTAGTGTTGTAATGGGCGGAACCGACCGCAGTTGCAGTCCAAGAGTGTAACAGCTAACATTATATAAATTTGATATCTTTACCAATGGTCGGTTGATTTAGCCTCAACGGATGACATTAGATATTTTGTATAGAGTTATCCAAGGTTCGAATCCCAGTTGGGGCTGTTTTTTTCGGAGAGTGCGGCGATTTGGACTAACTACTGTAGGTGATTTTGCTAGTCTACTGGTGCGGTGCGTCAGCTGCGGTGCAAATTAGATGAAGCCTAATTTATAACAATTAATCAATGGTGGATTAGGGATGTGCATCCGGCGAAGATGATAGGAGGATTATATCTTAAGATGAAGGAAGTGGGGATCTAATACGATGGATTTCGTTATAATTATAGCCGAATTTAATTTTAAAACAAAAATCCCATCAACTCAGTAAATTTCTACTTTTAGGATTTGTGTTTTTACAGTTTGTCAAAAGAATTGGCCTAGAGCAGCGGTTCCCAAATGGGGTTCCGCAAAAAAATCCACGGGTTCCGCCAATAAGAATTTTAAAATGGCGTAAAAATAAATTTTGTCGCTTAAAATATATTTTTTAACTTTTTTCTATTCCATTCAATGGCAATCCATTCATGGAACATTAAAAGTATATCAAAGCACACGTACCGTCAACAAAATGAAGATCAGGGACTCGAACGTGCTAGTTACCGTCACGCATCGGGGTATATCATGTTACATCTCCCTGCTTTTCGTAATTTTAAAATGCCGTTATTTCGACAACTATTGCATAATCCTAAAAAATTTTTGTGTTAATATACTCAGAAAATTGTCTTCTTTCCAATGGTCAATAGAAAAAAGTTGAAATCGTGGGGGAGGATTTCTGGCAGTAACCCAGAAATCAAACCAAATATTAAAAGAATTTATTAGAAGAAAACAAAATGTCATACTTCTCATTAATAATAATTGTAATAATTTTTAATTCTATAATAAATAATTGTTATACTTGTATTTACTTGGTCACTGGAGGGGGGGGGGCTAGTGTGCGTACACAACCTTGTATGCAGTAAACAAATCGGCTTGGGGTTCTGCCAAATATTTTACATCGCCCAAGGGTTCCGCGACCAAAACTAATTGGGAACCGCTGGGCTAGAGACTAATTCACCTCAAGTTTTATTATTTTTTTAAATCTGTTGTTTAGGATGAATGTTTTCACTAAAAATAATTTACAAAATTTATTATAAATTATATTTTGGGGACGTATTTTAAGCAATCCATGTAAGATGATTATTCAATAATTTAAAAATAATATTTTAGATAATAAATATTACTTCTCTAAAATATATTTTTAAAAAAATTATAATAATTAAAAAATAAAATTAAAAACGTAATTTTGGTATAGAGGGCCTAAGAACTTCGGTAATAACCTGCAAATTAGAAAATTATGCCAGAAAACCGTTATATAACATAAGGACACACATTGGGGGGGGGGAGTTACCTTACGTAAACAACCAATCTAATAATCGCATTAACTTTTTGGTCTTTTTACCCAAAATTTTGATTTCACTTTATTTTATAGGTACCATAAACTCTTCGCACTCTAAAGGGTCTCTTCATTATCAATGTTTTAATAGAGTGACAGAGTGACATACATGGGTGTATGAAATACCTCTCAGTATCTTAATATTATTTTTGTTCAATATAAATATTCTTATCATTAACAGAAAGAGTAAATTTTTCACATCCTAAAAACTAATGAATAAATATAGAAAATGCGCTTGGAACACAGACGTCAAGTAGACCGCTACAATCGAAAATAATTTTTGAATCTTCAAAAATTTCCTCTTAAGATCTTTTTATTTCCTGCCTTCTTTTCAAATAATCCTCATCCTCATCTTCATTTTGTCATATAACTACAAGAATGTTGTCATAGAAATGTTAGCGCCCATCCACTTTTGAACGGTAAAATTGGATTATTTAAAGATAAAGTAACACACGGTGTGTTTTAATTACCCCTTTAATCGAATAGCTTGGGACTTCTACCCTAAGAGGTGAAATTGGCCCATTCTCGACATAGGCGGACTGTCTCGCTGGACGGGGCAATCGGAAATAATTTTAGACCACCCTATGGGGATGCAGCTTTATCCTACAAGTTGGCTTGGGAGAAGTTTGAAAAAGTTGCATAAGGAACGTAGCAAAATTAAAATGTATGAGAAAGCGTGGTAAATATTCCGGCGAATGAATTAAATTTAAAATTCAAACAAATATGAAGCAACGAAATCTGCGTATCCATTATAAAATCAGTTTAAAAGTTGCTAATGCATCAGGCGGCGTAGTGCTCACTCTTCATATATAAATATTCAAATAATCCCACCGAATCAGATTATAAAAGTAGAGTTAGCGTATGATGTTGTGGTTTTGTATTAACTTTGTTCTCACCACCTGGGGTGCTCCCAGCGCTCAAAATAAATAGCCGAATACAGGAATTTTTGTGTTGTTCTACACTGTTTTTCTTTCAAATCCAAACTAATCTGGTATTGATAAAAAATAAAAGCGTAGTACATTTTTTATCGCCTCGTGATTAATAGAAGCTAAATGATTTTGTCAGTAACTGGGTATGATAGCTTCGATTACATTGTATTAGATGAAGAAGCCAAATTAAGCTCTCACTTACTGATGACTGGCATTTGGCCCTGAACAAACAACGCTCTAACGCAACAATGACTAGCACCTTACCATGTTAATAAATAATCCTATATTATCTTTTAATAACGTGCTTGCTCATAACTGGCAAGTAATGAAGTTAGCGTTATAATTTTTTTCTTTTACATTATCTACTTTTAAATTAATATTTTCTTTGCGCCCATTCAACGTATGGCAATTTCTGTTGGATTAACAGAAGCATCTTGTCCTTTAGAAATCAGATCATTAATAAGCATCAAACTTTGTATGACTCTTACGTTAAAAGAAAATCCAACATCTTCTCTTGGGTGTCGTCGCTCTAACAAAAAACCAACCAGATACCAATTATTGCATGCTACAGCCAGTGGTGTGCATATTGCCAGAAGAACAATAACGGAAATCCATTTAGGCCACCCGATAGATACACCACTGGACCAATTAAATTTTTATTTAAAAAAAAAATCTTTTATGTTACACATTTCAATATCATCTCTAAAAAGTCTTCGTACTTCAGGGAAATGCTTCCCGAAAACTTCTCGTCCCTCGCTTTAAATTCGTCGGTAAACTTTTGTATTTGGACGCACGTGACGATGAACTGATCTAAGGAAATCTTTTTGCAATTTGGATCGGTCTTCGTAATCAGAAATTTGACAAATTCCGGACTGAAATTGATGTCCATGTGTTTCAAAGCATTGACGAATTCGTTTTCGTCCAAAAATCCCGACCTGCCCCTGTCGTACGAATTGAAAGCGTTGACCCATTGTTTGACGTAGAAATACAGCTGCTCAAATTCTCGGACGTCCAATCCGCCGTTTTTGTCCAAATCGAACAGACGCACTACGAACTTGCACACTCCGTCGGAAAAATGTTTTCCTTGAAACACTTCGAACGCTTGCTGCAGTTCCTTTGCGTTTATTTTCCCCACGTTTCTGGTGTCGACCGATTGAAACCACTTTTGGACTTCGGGGTGATTTGGAGGCAACTTTTGGATCGGTTTGGTGACACTACTCGCTGTCAAAGAGTAAGATGTTTCCTCCCTACCATCTGGGTAAACTCTTGGGGTAACGGGTCGGCTCACTTCTAAAGGAAACAGATTGGGGATTTTAATTTTTTTGAAAAGTCACTCACCTGCTATATCAATATTCGGCGCACAGTCTGGCCTATTAATACCAATATCCTTGCTTTGTCTGTGAGAGCACATGCTGTTCCGTTGAATTTGTGTAAGGTTTTTTTAATTTTTTTCGAAATTTTGTCGGTGCTATGTATTATGCGGATGACACGAAAATTTTGTTTGATGTATAACAGTGTTGCTATAGCAACTTGGCATTTTAATCTTTTGAGTTTAATGATCGTCTACGTTGCGTTGCCTCGTAATATGAAAAGGTGTTTTATATAAAATTAATTAGGAAACACAAAAAGTAAATTTTATAAACTAAAAGGTAGTAATTTGTATTTTTAGCACCATTTGTGTCATTAAACAGTTACCGTTGTGTAAATCTATGGTATTAAACAGGTTTTCTCATTAGCAACAAACTAATCATCTTATCCTAAAGAACAGATCTGATTTAAAGAATAATAAGTTGTAAAAAGTTGCGTATTCATCTAGACTTATTTATCAAAATAACAAGAAAAGAGAACTGACGACAATGAAAACGTTGGCAGTGTTGGTCATTAGAGTTAAATGACAACGCTACACATTAAGCTTTATATTCAGTACCGTTTATGCCATCTCAGGTGTTCTAAAACATCTTAATTCACATAGTCATTTTGAAACTTGTAATTATTCATTTTAAAATGACAAGAAGAAATATTATTACCAATTTTTCAATTTTATTAGTAATAATTTTAAAGCGTGCATGCCAGGGCTCTAGCACTTTTTTGTTTCGCATCGCCGCCTATCGCCTACGGCAGATTACACTCGGTATCGTTTGTTTTTTAACCAATCAAATTTCAACTTTGATCTGATTGGTTCTTGCAAACGTCTTCTCAACAATACAACTAGCAGTCTGAAAGACTGCTAACTTTTAACCACCTTATACAGCAATAAATTTTGTTTTGTTTTGAATCAGGGTGAGTTTTTGACCGACAACTTCATTTTATTAAAGATTTTCAAGGCAGATTACCGCCTATTGACCAAGGATCTTTATTTAATAGTCGACGCACTTAAAAAAGGTAAAACTCGACAAACTAAAACTTTCCCGAAAGGAAATGTAGTTTACCCAGCCTAGGTTTTTTTAAATTATTATGAATTACGACACTGGTAGCGGGATAATACTCGATTGCACTGGTTGTGCGGCCTAAAGCCCGCACTGACTCGATATTCTCAATTGGTGACGAAAATGCACCAATCAGAAGAAAAAAACATACAGAAATTACTTTTTATTTTTATATTATATTATAGTATGGTGGAAACTCTAAAAGGTATTTTAAAAAAGGTAAAATCCGACAAACTAAAAAGCTTTCCTGAAGGGCAATGTAGTTTACCCAGCCTAGGTTTTTTTAAATTATTATGAATTACGACACTGGTAGCGGGATAATACTCGATTGCACTGGTTGTGCGGCCTGAAGGCCGCACTGACTCGATATTCTCAATTGGTGACGAAAATGCACCAATCAGAAGAAAAGAACATACGGAAATTACTTTTTATTTTTATATTATATTATAGTATGGTGGAAACTCCAAAAGGTATTTGCGGAAATTTAAAGATACGCCACTGGGCTTTCCGAAATTAAGAATATAAAATTAGGGAATCTAAAATCTATTCCATTTTAATAATTTATTATAAATATAATATGGCAGGTTACATTTTTTTATAAAGTTCAGGAGAAAATCCGGGAAAATCTGAAAAGATCACAGAAAATTTAAAAGAAAATCATTTAGAAAAACGATAAGCTGCTTTTTTTGCTTCTTTACGTTTTTTGTTCTCAATTTTCACCTTGTGTGAAGAACGCAATGATTTTTTTTAATAAATTTCACCCCTAGATGTTTCGATCAGTTCTAGAAACTGTTTAACTTTTTATGTGTGAAAGAAATCTCAGAAAATTCAAAAAGCTCTTATAAAATATAGGAATTTGTCGTAGGTACAAAAATTTATGCTGCGATTTTTCTCATTAGCAGCTTTCTAGGTGTCGAAGACTTTTTGGCCGGAATGATTTCCTAATTAGTGAATGCAGTGGAAAATGAACGATGAAATTTGCAATTTGATTGGTGTGGAACTCAATTAATTACCATTTTTTTTGTTTTATTAAATTGATTTAAAAAAGGCAACCAATCAGAGATTTCTTTAAATTGGTAAAAAAAATTTATAAATCAGAGAGCGTGGTTACAGGAAGATAGAGAGGCCGAGTGTTGTACGTAATTAAATCTAAATATTATATTAGATTTTAATCTCATCTGTTTTTATCTTGGTGCTTCACATGGCCAAGCTAACCTAATTTCAGTCTTGCCATTTGCGTTAGCTAACTGCTACTCAAAAAATTTTGCAACATGCGATGTTTTTTTTATCAGGATTGAAATTTGAACTCTGATTGGAAACTTAAAGTGTCCTCGTCCGGTATCCAATATGAAAAAATTCAGTCTGCATAAATAAATGATGAAAATTTGAATTTGCAACGTTGCAACAGGAAGAAAGCATACTGCACTGTGGAATATATTATTCGTGAGTTTTTTTTGTAAAACTCTATCCTGAGTGTCAAGTGTAAAACTAAGTACATTAATGGTAATAAATAGGACGAAGACCTCGATTAAGAAGAAAAAGATGAGATTTTTACTTACCTCTTTCATCTTGATGAGTGGTGACATGACTTTGTAATGGCCTCTATGGGGCTTAAATACCAAACTAAAAAATACAAACAATAAAAATTGGAGAGGGAAAATTACGGAAATGAATGTAAATCAAACTAAAATTAATCAGACAATGATTTTGCCTAAGGAAATCAAGAAAACGGTTAGTTTTTTCTTATCACAATATAAGTTGTCTTACATTAGTGCCAGTTGGTCTTTGACCTGCTCTAAAAAATAAATTAATTAATCATTGTATTTGTTAATTATTAAAAAATTAAAAAACGAAAGCTTTTCCTGAAGAACCTGAAGATTCTATTTAGCGAAACCGATCGAATAAACATTATTTCTGTTTTATTTTTTGATTTTTAGAATAAATCGAGTTACTTACAAAATTGAGGGAACTACCTATTCAAAAATTCAAAATTGGGGTGAGCGCCACCGAAATAATAAAATTTTATTTAGAAAAAAATAAATTGATTTGAAGCGTAGAAAACGAATATTTCCGAGAGAGGAGTTTTCTTTTTTTGTCAAGGGTCTGCATGTAAACTCTCGCTTCTTATTTCGTTGGTAGATTTATTTTCGTGGCATTTCCAAAAACCATAACCCAGATCCCATCGCATCGGTGGTATGATACGTTTACAACATTGTTGAAGATGTGAAGGCCACGCAGCTTCCCGTTCATCTAAGTTCTTGTATAATCTACAATCTTATTCACTGCGTCATTAGTACCCACCAAACTATAGGTAATTCAGTTAATTTACGCCGTTGTCAATGGAAGCAATCGTCAGTTGTTTTTTTATGAAAAAGATTAATGATTTGAAATGTATTCAATAAAATTGTAGATCGGAATCAAGCGTAACCCCTTTTATCTATCAATCTGATGTGGATTCCATGCACCTGTTTCATTACCATTTTCATTATCACCTCGAACTTAAGACTAATGTTTTTTTTAGGTCGGATGGAACAATGGTGGATGCTATGCATACAAAGTAAGATGTTAAAAGTATTGCAACATTTTATTATTTTTTTCGGTTAAATTTGAAGCAATTTAATATCGAAAACACAAATCATTTAGAAACGACAGGTTACTACGAAACCCTTTTACATTTTTCGGTACTTGTAAATTTCTAAAGTGTTTTTATAAGGGGTACATGCAACCGTCAAGCCTAATAATACGCTCTATTAGGTAGCAGAAGGAACATTGACTGATTCGAACAGTAGCTTGTTAGACCAGTGCTCTATGGCTATATAACATAGCTACCCTTACAATTTACATTACAACGTGTGAATTGTTAACGATAAAATAACATATTTAGCTAATGATGAATGAATAACTTGAAAGTGCGGTTTTTACTTTTGGGAAACCTTTTTGTTAGACATGCTTTGAATTTTAAATGAACTCAGATTAGGAATGCCTACCACCACCTTTTGACCACAAATAATGCTCAAAATAATTACGAATTTTTCTAATTTAACATTTCTGCTTAACGGCTCTTCTTTAGAATCCAAACAGGACAGACAGGCGATTCCAAATAGAAAACGCCAGCTTCAACCCCCAGGAGCTCCAAAGGCTACACCAAGAAATAAGAAAAATTTTCTTAAATGTAAGGTAGTGAAAAATTATAGCTCAAGATTTTGTAATTTTTTTTTGAGCTGAAAATATAATTTTATGGGCTAGGGACGAAGCGGGGGGGGGGGGTGAGAATATTCTAGAAGTCGAAAATTCTTCAGTCTGTAACAGTTTATTTTAATCCGAAACATAATTATACAAAATGTTTTTTATGTATAACCTGGATGTTTTTTGTCGTTTTTGAATTATTGTAGAAAGAAAAGATTGAATAACATAAGAGAATAATCTTTCAGATCCTCAGAAGATAAAAGGTCAGTTGTGAATTTTGGATTTGATATGGAGAGCAAATAAAGGTTAAAATCGGATATACCAACAGACCTGGAGCCTTGCTACTTTTCAAGAAAAGACATTCTAGCATCTAAGATGGTTTTTTTTCTGCACGAAACTTAATTTAGTTTATCCACAAACCGAGAAAAACGAACGTAATAATGACGGGAAATTTAAACTATGTGGGAATATTTAGTAGATTCGATCGAGATTAAAGTTTAACCGACAACTCAGCAGTGGAATTGAACTAAAAAATTAAGTATAATTTCTAATTGAATAGTATAAATTAATTAAACGTTTAAACGAATAACGTCGGAGTCCAATTTTTCTGTCAATTAAATGTCGCGTGGGTGAATTTAAGTTCCTCAATAAAGTCCAAATAGGAACCGACCATTTGTTATTTACAATTATCAATCTCCATGGCACGAAATTTTCTATCCGACATGTGGGAGGACTTTCAATTTAAATTTAGTAAAAATATTTCTATTTAATTATTATTTTAGCTGATGGGAGATTGTTAGGTGCTCAATTTTGGAAAACGACCTTTGGCCTGGTTCTTTATTGGTGTTGAGCTTCACAATAACGCAAATTTATTTAATATTTGACGCTTGTGACAATATAAAATTATTTGTCCAGAAATGGCAGTCACCTGACAAAATAAATGACAGCTGAAAGAGTTAGTATTGGGTCCATATAGCATCGAAACGAGCAGCATCCTTATTTCTATTGATGTTGGTTGCTCAACTGGTTTTTTTGTGTTAATAATTGTCAGATTCCAGTTTAATCACTCGCATTCTTGATTGTTCACATCGCATCTGTTATAATAGTTTTGTGGTTAAATTAGACAAAATTTTTAAATCTTCTTAAAACGATGATTAAACAAAATTAAAGATACCGGGGTCGCTATAAATATTTAAAGGCATCTCGAGATAATCCATCATCGAGAAAAGTTAGCGTCAAAAGTCACGAAGGAGGCGGTGAAATGACTAGCGATCTGTCCATGAGATGTTTTCATTATGGGTTCCATGACTCGTCAAATACTACCTAGACTCTATAAATCATTATTCTATTTTTTCTTTACCTTTGCTTCATATTAAACATAATCTATCTTCTTTATTATTAATATCATCTTGCATCTTGTTTTTCTGTCTTGCGAACAACCGCCGAGATACCATCTCCAAATAACTGATATGACGAGACAAAATCCAAGAGTAAGGTAGCAAAAATGAATAAAAAATATTACATTTTTAAAAATACCCTGACCAATAGTTTTTAAAACTAACCAATGCTTAAATTCATTACCGATCTGAAATAGTATATTACACACCAAAGAGCTAAAGTGCCACTTTATTACCCTTTAATTGGTCATTATTTTATAATATGTACTTTTTATTTGTATATCAGGAGTCTGCCCTTGAAGATGATTACTAACCTTGTATATTATTTATAATATTTAAGTTTGGTATTATCAAATTGCAATATATAATAATAACAAAATGCAAATGATCGGCCTCGAGAGTACTGACCCGTGTCACTACAAATTAAATATTAGAAATACATCTAATAATATTTTCAGCAAAGTAATATAATTATAGTTGGTAAGGAACAATCATGACAAGTAAAAAAATTCTCATTTAAGTTATTTGTTTAATTTTAATTAAAAAAAAAACAAAACAAAATACGTATTAACTGCACAAAAGACATATTTTCGAAACCCCTCCCTCATAAATATTTTTGTTGTAATAATAAATAAATTTTATAAAATAATTTCAACCAATTATCTAGCCTCAACACTATTGTAATTTTACTTTATTTCAAAGACACACATAACCCTTGGTTTCTTTTTTGTACATATGGAACCATAATTACTGGAATGTTTCGTCGATTTATTAACATGAATGAGAAAGTAAAAAAATGTGGAACAATAGGGTGCAGATAAAACACGTACTCATTTACATAGGCAGGTTTTTTTTGTTATGTAATTTAAAATTTTAATGTTTTGAAGCAATGTATAGTGAAACACGCAGATTAAAAACAGCAATTTCTTGTCAAAAAGTTGCACAGTCATGTGCTTGAGTAATGGCGCCATCCAAGTCGCCAGGTTATAGTACCCCGTCTTGGTAAAACACAAGAAAACACGACTGAAACAATACGCTCAAGTACTTTACCTTGTTGTACTTGCTTTAGTGAATCTGAAGATGGGTAAACAAAACCAATTTACTAAATAGGTCAATTCTCATCTACCTGCAACAAAATTGCAAGCAAGTAAATAATCCCACTTGCACGATACCGACATTTTAATAAAGGACGAAGAAAAATCTGTTTATTTGCTTAAACGTTTAACCGAGATGATAAAGCGTCTAGCCGACAGGGTGGTCTTATCAAACCGTTTTCATTTTCTTGAAAAAAACGCTTTACCATGAATTACGAAATATGTGGTCGGTGGTTCCATTAATCTTCTTCTTTAAATAAGTCACATTTGTCAAATCAAAAATTTCGATCAAAAACGGTCTCGCTTTATTATACACATCCATAATCTATCCAATTCAAATTAAGCCATCAAGAAGTATGCAGAGATGGTCTGACATGTAAATGTTGTAACGTTCACCTTTGCTTGTAACTGTCTGATGACTGGCAAAATGTTAACACGAATCGATTATTTTAGGATATCAAGATCGTATATCGAGCCGTGAGATAATGCATTATAGGCCTGTCTAAACATGGAATGAGATGCCTAAAAATCAATTAGAAAGGCGCCTAATTTTTTAAATATGAAATCAATACAAACTTGCAGTTTTTTAATTAAAACACTTTTTCCGCCGTTTTGCAAATTTACTGCTTTAATTCGGCAAGGAATTTTATAGTGGGGAAGAGCTTCTTCCTTTTTCTTCTTCAACCTTCAAGCCACGTTACCGGTTTCTTCTCTAAAATTAAATTTGCATTTTCCGAGTTTGTTTCCATTATTTTCAAGGTCATTCCAAACCGTCCAGCCAGATCGACATGTGAATAATCATTAACAGCTGTGTAATAATGGGCAGCCTACCATTAGGAACTTTTAGTCTCGCTAGTTATAATCCTATGATTTTCTTCTTTTCAGTCAAAATGTTACATTGCTATCCTGATTATGAAAATCTAAACATATTTGGTCACACATAGCAACACCTCATCCGTCGTAATCTCGAAGATCATCTTGGGAGATTGATGTATATTGACAGTTATGTCATTTACTAGTGTCGTTTACCTTTAGGTGGATTGTGAGCAAAAATCAACGCAACAGAAATAAATATAATAATTTTTTGTTTGTTCAAAACTACTACTTTCTCTTTCGAGTGGCGAGGGGGGGGGGGGGGTTAGCGAGGCAGAACCTAATTTGCTTATCTACTAATTATATTATTAATTAAAATTGATCGGTCGAATATCGATTTTTCAGAATTTAAAAATATTACTCTAATTTTTTTAGACTTTTATTTACTAAACCAGTGGTCGATCTAAAGCGGCAGAATTTAGAGGGCGGCAAAATTTTGGAGCGGAAATTTTTTTAAAATTATACTTAAAATAGAAAAGAAATTGTACAATATGTAGTACACAATAAATTTATAAATAACAAAAATGGTTTAAATATATGTTTTTAATAAATGTTATGTAATGCAGTTGGCATAACAATTTTGAAAATTTGAAGTATAGTCGTAAATAAAAGTGTTTACGGTAATAAACACGGTAACAATTTTATCTCTATTTACTAAAGCACTTTAATCCAATCCAGTTTGTAGGGGTGAAACAATCTTAACAAGAAAATGTTAAAATGCACTATGGTATATTCTTATGGTTTTCCAGGGCCGTATTTAGACTAGATTTTCGGGAAGGGTTTTAAAAAAATTCAAAAATAAATAGTTAATTTATTAAAATACAAAGGAATTTTTTTAAATTTAAATTTTGTTAAATTAATTTTTGAAATGTAATGTTTGCAAAAAAACTGAGTAAAGAGAGGTTTTTTTGTCAAGATGGCGAAAACGACGGAGGCCTAGATTTTGCTACGCTGATTTTTTGAGTATAATTTTGTGCAAGTATTTTTGCAATTAAGATTTTATTATTGAGTATTGTTATTGGAATATTTTGTTTGAAAGTATTTTGGCCAAAACTGACCGCAAAAAAGTTGAAATTTTGTGAGATGATTGTTTTTATTTTATTAAAGTGTTAATTGATATTTTAATTTTAAACTCTCTTGTAAAAAACCATCTTTAAATAAAACTTTTTAGTTTTAAAATTTGAATAAAAATCACAAAGTAAATTGTCAAAACGAAGAACTAAATTTCACAATCTTAAGCAAATGTACATTTATACATAAAATTCACATCAAAATATAAAACAATTTATGGGTTTACAATGCCCACTCTAATTTATTGCGGAAGTGTTATTTTAAGCTATGCTGCCCATGATGGTCATAAAATTTATGTTCCCTTTAAAATTTGGTTCAAATCATTTATAGCAATTTAAAATTATTACCATAATAGTAAGAATTAAGATAACATACCTATTTCATTTATTTCAATATAATTATTTTTCAAAAAATCAAAAATTAATTAATAGGAGTAATAACTAACAATTAAGTGGCCACAGACTTTTCCACGGTGCTGTAAATATATAGGGCTTTTTTATATTCTTCATCGTCAGTTTTTATATTTTTGCAATTTAGTAGTAGGTGTATTCAATTCAGTGTCGCCAATCGCTGGATATTAATACGAATTTCCGAATTTTTAATTTTGGATTTAATTTATTAGAAATATTTCTTTTGTTTCAATTTTTATTTAAACGCTTCAAGTTTAATGTTTTTGTTATAGTTGTAAAGATTGTTTTTGTTTTTTCTGATTTTTTACGATTGCAGTTAAACTTCCAGTACTTTATTAATTGATAAATAATTTCGGGGGGGGGGGTTGTAAGCCCTAAAACCACCCCATTAAATACGGCCCTGTGGTTTTCTTAGGGGATTCTCATGGGGTTTTACCAAGACTGCGTTAAGTCACTCTCGGTTGTAAACGACGCGACGAATAAAAATGTGTAGGGAAAAATGAAAAGAAGAAAATTATTTTTTTAAAAGCGATTTTTATATGCCAAAAAGAGTTTTCAAAAAGTACAATTTACATTGCTAACATAGGAGCGTCCGAATACTTTAAAATAATTATATAAAAATATGCACAATAAATATTTTTGCGAAGGCTGTTTACTTGATACTTTATATCCAGCAGCTTTTTTTTCCTTTAAGGGGGGAAAAAGGTCTGATATACAAAAAACGGCATATTTTCGTGATTTTTTTTCAGATTATAGCTTATTTATTAATATTTTTTAAATTGTTTACTTTATTAAGCATTATTCTAAGAATATTCTGCTAAATTTTCATAAAAAAATATTGAAAAATAAGCCAGTGGTAGTGGTGAAAACGTAGTCACCTAAAAAAAAAGCTTTTTTGCGGTAGTCAGGATAACTCATGACTGCTTTATGTGAAATTAAAAAACCAAAACAACAACTTTGAACAAAGGAATTAACAAAATATTTATTTTTGAATTTTTGATAAAGACGCAATCAAAAAACTTTGAGTTTTGCTAAAAATTTTTGTTTTGGTTTAATTAAAAAATAAGTTCTAATTGAAAAATAAACAAAATCCTTTATTCAAAACCAAGATAAACTTATGTACTAAAAATATCTTTTTGTTTTTGAAATTTCAGATGAAGCAATCATGAGTTATCCTGTCTACCGCATGGGAACTTTTTTTTTGAGGTGACTCGGTTTCACCACTACCACTGGCTTATTTTTCAGTATTTTTTTTTATGAAAATTTAGCAATATGTTTTTAGAATAATGCTTAATAAAGTAAATAATTTAAAAAATATTAATAAATAAAGTATATTACTCTGAAAAATAAATTACAAAAATATGATGTTTTTTTGTATCCCAGGCCCTTTTCTCCTCAGTGCCTATGGGCGGCAAAAGTATAAATCCGCCTCTGTACTAAACTATTACCTATACCTATGTTTTTCAGTTACATAATATGGGTGCAGGTGGAAAGAGCTGAAAAACTCGATTAAATTGACACGACAATTAAAATTTCTAACTTATAATTGGCTGAAAATACAGACCAACTTTGATTTTGCAAGGCTATGCGTCAATCGGTTTCGGTTTACTGGACCATTTCAAATTTTGCTGTTCCACTTAGAACCCATTTTAAAATCAGATCTGAAAGTATCAATTTTGCATCTGAAAGAACTATTAAATCTTGCTAAGAATAAAAAGATTAATTTGTTTGATGCGCTAGCAATCTTAGACTTATTTGTCAACCTGTTAAATATTCTTGTTCGCTACGTTCGCGCGACTTAATGATTAGGGTGCATTAGTTTAATTAGCCGTGAGGGCACCAGAAATTTTAAAGTACATACTCCCGACCACCCTAGTTAGGAATGTTAGTTGAAATTAAGCTCCTTCCCGTACCTCTTCGATTAGTAAAAAAAATTAATAAATTAATTGCTGCAATATTTCACGCCTATCTTTGTGATAGATAAATTTTGCGGTATTAAACGATATCAGAGTAGAAAAAATAAAGTTGTCTGGGCGTGTCGTTCCGGATTGGCCGCACTGACCGGATCTACCGGATCAATATCACACCCGCCTGGACTTTTCCCGGATACGCCATAGAGCACAATTCGTTCTATACTTTGACCGATTTATAAAGTACGTCAGAATTTTTGAATAGAATTTTTTCGACATGATTAATTAAATATTTCAGACTTTTTCTTAATAATCCTAATGTGATTGATACAACCGGCCGAGATCATTTTTTAAGACCTGTATCATCATCAACACACGTGGCATTTTTTAGGCCCCAAGCGCTACAAAATAAATTTATAAACTCATCAAAGCGGCCACATTACGAAAACTGGTCGTTTTATAATGAATCGGGTAATTAATAAAACGTCGTCGGTTCTATTGGATTAGTTTTAGGAAAGTCGTCTCGCAAGACGGAAAAAAAAGTTGCTGGCATTTTATAGCTGCCGGTGGTTAAAATAATACATTGCGTGTATTTCCAGCCCTAATGAAAATCCTCAGACTAACTAAAATTGTGACAACTGTATGATTGATTCGAATTGTTTTGATGACTTTTTTTTCAAAATTTTGGCACACGATACGAAAAACACCTGCGATGCTATTAAAAAATCGTTAACTTAATTAAGCTATTTGTACTAATCGATTCGAGATAATTGCATTTAATTTCGTTTTTACACTTTTTGCCACACATTAATTGAATTTATGCATTATTTATTTGCTCGAGCGAAACTATCTTACGGAGCACTCTGTATTTTTAACTACTGTTGCAGAAATAAAAAAGTTAATCAAAATTTCGATGTTAAAAATACAATTTAAGTTGTTCCGAAATTATCTAACTGGAGAAAAAAAAACAATGAATAGGTAGATGAATTGAAGATAATTAACCTTTCGGTTTTGGTCGGATAGAGGTCAGTTGGGATATGGAAAACAGGAGGCATCATCGGCAGCTCACATCTAGTAATTAGTTCACAGTGTGTGGTAACACTGCTGATTAGTATTCTTTTTTCGAAACCGTATATCGATCTTGGATTTTTTACTATTCGCACTAAATAGATTTACGGTAAATATCTCTCTTTCAACACCTGTTTACGAAACATAATTTATAGCTACGCTCGCGAAATTACACCCGTAATTTACGTAATTAAAATTAATTATCGGGCTAGGTAATCAAACAATTTTTTGTCTTGCGTGCAGGATTACCGAAACTCGACGAATTTTTAAAATAAATAATTTTGTTTTAGAATAAGTTTCGGAAACGATTTATTAAATTTTTTTATGTGTGTTTCAACTTACAGGTGAGTGACAGCAATGGACCTCCTGTAGCTTAGTTTTATGTTCATTAGAACAACTCTATTTCATAGCTTGACCTCACTTTTGTCCATCTCAGCATGACATTTTGTGCCATATACATAAAACGATAGGAATAACTCACGCTTACTTATCAAGTAAACCGAATAAAATTAACGATAAAAAGAAACAAAATTAAACCAATCCGCGGGGACACGCAAGGGTGCTGGCACCAGGATGTGATTCTAAATCGCAATTAATAATACATATTACAAGGAAATTATAATTATCTGTTAACTCGACGACCAAATAAACGGTATTATCCACCGAGAGTGGAAAAACAAACAATAGACAGTTTTTGAGGAGGAACAAATGAATTTCGCAATTTCAAACAAAGGAAGGTGTGAAATTTAAAAACAATATCAAAAATTATTTAAAATCGATGCCGAATACGTCAGATGAATCGTCATTGTCACTGCCAATATTGATCAGCAAATCTTTAAGTCTTCCACAACCACGTAGTTCAATTTATCGTTAAAAAACAGAACGAATCGGCTTTCAAATTAACTGTGACATTTAGATCGAAATTTTGTCCACACAAAAGAAACAAACTCAATGAAAATTTGATAGCTATTAGTTAACTAAATACCTGTACTGACGGTAAAATTACGTCTCGAACTGAGGCGTTTAATTAACTAAAAATACAGGGAAAATTTGTTGAAATTCTACTCGATCGAATAACTGACACCTTTTATTAAATTAAATTTTGTGAACGTCTTTCAGACCGCTACAATCTGCTGGCAATTGTTTTGAGACTGCCTCGATCCGATACTGCCCCCAGTTTTCTGTTTTTGAATGATTTTTAAAGATTATTTAGTGTGAACTGTGCTTTTGGTTTGATTTTTCAAGTTAAGCAGTCTTGCGTTTATTTTCATTATTAATGTATACGAATGATGCACTTATACCAGGAAGTATGAGGGTTGGAATCCCCGTTAAAGATTAAAATTTGCTGGGATTTTACAGAGAGGAAGGTTTTTGAAGGTTTTTTAAAACCTCGAATCTTTTTATTCTTTATTGGAAATAAAAATTCTCTCTCCCATACCAACCTAACGTTACAAAGTTTTGGTTACGATTCTGTACTTTAATTTACTGTATATTTCAAAAATTAAGTTTTTGTGTCCCTACAGAAAGTTAAATAAAGGAAACCGAAAAAATTGACCCCCTTGAATAAAAAACTAAATAATCGGAGTATTATTTTGGTGATGTATTATACGTAACGTCGGAATCGTTCAGTAATGATACACTTTCCGACCGGTTATGTAAATAACTATTTCGTCCAAACAATCTGGAGCAATAATTAGAATTTTATTAAATATACTAATATGAAAAATAAACATAAAAATATTACTTTACCAGTATTTTAATTGACTCGATTGTCACAGTTGTGCGGCCTAAAGGCCGCACTGAGACCCCACTATTTATTACAGTAGTTACTGTAATTAAGTACTAATCAGGGCTGGGTGAGTAATGACATTTGTGGATCCGTAACTAGAACCATTGGCCTCACTGACCGGATCTACCGGACCATTTGTCACAGTTGTGCAGCCTAAAGGTCGTACTGAGACCGCACTGTTTGTTACAGTAGTTTTGTAATTAAGTACTAATTAGGGCCGGGTGGGTAAAGACATTTGTGGATCCGTAACTAGAACCATTGGCCGCACTGACCGGATCTATCGGACCATTTGTCACAGTTGCGCGGCCTAAAGGCCGCACTGAGACCGCACTGTTTATTACAGTAGTTACTGTAATTAAGTACTAATCAGGGCCGGGTAATGACATTTGTAGATCCGTAACTAGAACCATTTTTAAATTAAGTAAAAATTAAGTTTAATTACTTCACCCTTTCAAAAAGATGACTTTTGTTTACCTTCGGGTGGGATTTTTCACATTACTCTACAATTTTGCTTTTCTTACCATCACTGGCCATGAGGGAATACCTAGAGATTTTATTTTAAACTTCTAATACAACGAATCAAAAAAAAAAATCAAATAAACAAAACGGAATCTTACGTAATTTTGGATTACTGCTCTACCTGCGGCGGTGAGATGTAAAACTTTTAAGAGACCCCTGGTTTTACGCCATATTAAAATGTTGCTTTAATAAATTATTATTTTATTTAAAAACAATCTCACTTTGTCTATTTTTTTGCGTAAAGTACAATGGATTGTTTCATTATAAGTTGCCACCCTAAAAACGCTGATAGATTATGATAGGACAGTGCGGCCTTCAGGCCGCACAACCCGGATAATCGATTGAAAAGGCTAGCTAACTAAGTCCGGATAAAAAAATAATTTTTTTAAAGAAATTATTGCAATTTGATAGTTAAACAGTATTTTAAATTTGATAAACAATTAAAAGGTGCTTTATTAATTACAGGAAATATTCAGTTTTTGCATTTAAATTTTTATTACCATTTGTTGAAGTTTATAAATTATTAGGTGTTAATTTTTAATTTAATTATTAATGGTCAATAAAACGTCAATGCTAATTATTTTTTATTTATGATTTATTATTAAACATAAGTGCGATAGATAAATCACGCGAACTGGCGTGATTTCAGCAACCACAAAAAGTAAGAAAAATTTTAAAAGTGAATTACCTTTACTGCCGTCCACGGGCGGCAGCAAAGTGAAATTTGATGCTGAAAGGAGTTACAGGTTGATTGGGGTTTTCAAATCAAACAAAAAACTTCAATTTGTCGACGTTTCGGATTATTTATTAATCCATTCTCAAGACTAGAGAAGGAAAACAAAAGATGCCGACAATGTACACATAAATCTTTGCGATTTATGTGTACATTGTTGACATCTTTGCGATTTATGTGTACATTGTTGACATCTTTTGTTTTTCTTCTCTAGTCTTGAGAATGGATCAATAAATAATCCGAAACGTCGACAAATTGAAGTTTTTTGTTTGATTTGAAAACCTCAATCAACCAGTAATTCCTTTGAGCATCAACTAAGTTTTGGGTGAGAATATTTTCCTAAAGTGAAATTATAAGTTAAACTCGGCGTGACCGCACTTTTATCAAATTGTAGCAGATATAATAGCGGTAATACCCGTGTAGCTATTAAAAAATCAACCCTTTATTCAAAGCTTCTTATGTAATAAAATTATATTGTGTTTAGCCCACAATACATAAATTGAAAAATAAAAACATCAATGTTATGGTGTCTGAGCGAGTTGAAAACGTTCAATGTAATAAATCATCCCCCAATAATTCGTCCACGAACTTCTTTGTATTCGGCATAATACAAAATTGGTTGTATTTATGTAGCCTTCTTTTATTAAAGGGTAGAAATTTTACATTCGATTTTCGCTTGATTTGAAAAATAAGAGCTGCTACACTTTTATGCATGCAACGCTTACCTTACAAGTTTTCTTCCTTGTGTTTGTTTGTTTTGTCTTTTTTATGAATCGGGTCTGGTTAGTCTGGTCTATTATGAGTGGGAAAAAAAATTGTTGTGAAAAATTTAAGAAATGTTAATTGGCAATTAGGTACCTACGTGAAAATACGGACGTCAGAGACTTTTTCTTTGTGGTGGATAAACAATGGCTTAGAAAAAGTAACAAAATGTAAGCAGCTGAAGGAATTACCATAGCTAAACCTCTTCCGGTGCTGTATTGTTGTTGGGTATTATCTACAAGTTTCATTGGGGCATTTTGAGGTGCGAACAGGGTTCTAATCGGAATGGTATTAGAGAGGATTAGCTACGGAGCATTGCCTGACCACAATAAATGTTTACCTAAGCCTCGATATGTCGATATACCGGAATAGGTGACAACTGAAACTTCCATCCATTAACACATTTAAACTGAACTTCATCGCCGTCACGAGGGCTCAATGCTGGAAACTTCATAAATGGTGTTTATAATGCCCTGTAATCTATACACTCTATAACAAAATTGGTTGATTTTGGACAATGGATTTATTGAATGCGGTTCGAAGTTATTTTTAATGCTTTTTGGTTACACTAGTGGATCCGTATTTTTTGCCTACCTGAGATTATGTTTTTAAAATAAATACAATACAATGGCATGTGTCCATTTTTATAGTTTATATATACGGGATGTCGCAACGAAACCCACATTTAGAATTTTAATTTTCAACACTGCGGTGTTCCCGAAAGTAGCGTGCGATTTTGCAGATTACCAAGTGAAGTGGCAACTTAACACCTCGGTTATTCAACAAACCACTCAAATAGATCAAATAGATCTTTTCGGAATCAGACATGCGTGTATATCGAATCTATCTGGGTTCGACTTAGAAACCTCATATGTTTGTCAGTTGATATCGAAAGCTTTCGATGCGATCCTTCGGAATGTTTAAAATGTAATGGGATATTAAAAGCTGCTACCGGTTGGCGTATTGATTCATTAACGGTTTAACCAGAATTATACTGACTAGCCGACACCGTAAGTCAATATTTGTGATTTCATTAAATAAAAACCTTTCAAATAAATCGAGCATCCCACAGATCCGCGGTCTTGCGCCATCCGCGATGCCAACCAAAGTATCAATTTCATTGGACTCGAGAAGCTTTCCCCTCATTGGCTCACTTAAATTGACTTGTTACGCCCTTGGTTCTAACAGTTCGTATATTTATGTTTACCAATTTTTGGTGCCCGCTACCTTAATAATAACCTATATTATGATGTCGACGTGCCTCGCCAAAAACCACCCTTAAAAATTTGTTGGCCTTCTATTGAGAGTTCTATTCTGGAGCTCGAAATTAAAAAAAAACGAACTCGAAATGTATACAAAAGATTTATTAGGTTATCCATCACAACACCCGGCTGGATATACCCTCACGAACATTTGTCAAACTTCCACAAAATATGTGACGTCAGAGATATTATCGCACACCATCGATGTGTTAGCTGTCAACTCGCCTCCTAATGATGGCCTTAATATTGAACAGTACAAAACGACCACAATAATGTAGTTATGTCAATTAAAATTCACAACTTATTCAATATTAAACTGAGTAGGAAGTGGAAATAGATAAACTATTAATTTAACTATCGGCCACATCATAATATTGTATTTTCAATTACAAACCTGTCGATTGAACGATGAAGTAACTGTAAATACATACTGTGTATTTTTTTCCAAAAATAATCCGATTGTGCAACTTATAAGTGATGGCACACGTAACATTCTATGTCCAAATTTTTTTATTTTCTACACTCTCATCCAACAAAGAAAGACCTTTCCTTTCACACCGCACTCGCTTAGTTTAAATAGTTTTTACTGTTTCGGTGTCCTTAAAATTCACATCCTCTTCTAGCTTACTTATTTCTATCCGAAATGAAAAATACGTTCAGGCAGGCTTAAGCTTTATTATTAATTATTAAAACATGAAGGAAAGACAGTTTTTTCGACAATAAGATTGTTTTTCTGAAAACGTTAAAAATACGTGACTTGACGCTATTCAACTGTTTCACTTCACGTTATACTTTTTATGAAAGCAATTGTTTTACCGACGGAGTGATCACTAATCATAATAAATAATTATGAGATATAGAATTGTTTTTTATTTTTCAAATAATGGTAGATTATGGGTCTATAACTCTAACCCTTAGAAAATGATTTATAATCAAAGGGAAAAAACTAGAATATTATATATTACAATATTTTTAATAAGTAAAAAAATTTGAATACGACAAATAAGTACATGGTACGCAATGTGATATCATTATTAAAATTTATAAAATTAGTGTAGCAGTTCCTTTAGTTGAGAACTCACGAGAAAAGTTAGAGAAATTGAAAATGTAGAGAGAAATTGGACATAGAACTTCGTACATTTTATAATCATATAAAGCAGAAAGTCTGCATGTTTCTTTGTTTGTTCGTTCAAATCTACATAGCGACCTGAAATTTTGTAAGGATTACTTATGCTATGCTTAATTTTTTAAGAGTTTGGTTTTGGAGATTCAGGGCTAAACAAAATTTTTTCACAAGAAAATTTCTTTTTTTTTTTGATCTGATTAGTTTGTTTTTCTGACGTCAAGGAACGACTGTGTGTGTGGCAAAAGGGAATAAAAGGTTTAGATTTGCCATTGCCATTCTGAGAGAATAAAGTTTTTACTCATACAGCAATCGCTTTCGAATCGGCTCTGCTGACACTTAGGATGGTCTGAAGAGGATGTTCTGCATACTTTTTCTAAATTTAATTTTGTAACAATTGGACAAGAAATAACCCCAAAGTGATTCAAAAGTAGACTGACGATGGCATAGTTAGTTTAAAACTTTTTTTAGACCGGCTTACCTGCGTTGAGTTTTTTATACTACTGAAATGTAGTGTAATCATTTGTTCATCGGCCTAGTGGTTAGACCGATCAACTGATGCTAATGTTAATGTACTCGATTTGAATCCAACTTATATAATTAACTATTTGAAATTATTGGTTTACAGTAGCGGCTTTAGTTTATTCGGGAAGTTTTTACTTGCTTTCTTTTGAAATCCAAAGATTTGAGAACATTAGTAACCTGCACGAAGAAAAAGGCATTGAAAAACATAATTAATTCACGACGATCGATTAATCAGCCTGCTAAACTTTTCGTGATTTATTGTAGCTTATGTTAACCAGTTGGGTAATAAAACCACGGCTAAGCTGTGTTAGAAAATTAAGTGTGAAAGATTTCCTAAATATAATTTATTAAAACAAAACAAAATGTTAATGTTGATGTGGGTTTATATATTTATTAGACAATCGCATTGTAAATTTGCATAATTATTTTTGTATCATAAACAAATCAATATTTTTAATTTACACTACCTACTTAGAAAAAATAATAACATAGATATACAATATTATACAATAATTAAATTTTTGATAAAAAAAAGAGAAAAAATATGTCGAAAAGGAAGAAAATTGCAATATTTTTTAAATACTCGCTCGCGGACTTTGCACCAAAAATTTGACTACATGCAACAGCATCTAATATATTATAAAGTTTAATCATTTTTTTTTTATATATTATATCTACAATTGCCACTGAAACGTATATAATAATTTACAATATGTATAACTTAATTTATTTATATAAAACTTTTTCTCACTCTAGTTTAATATACACAAACGTTTTAATTACGTGCTCACGTCGTACAAAATAAGAAAAACGTAATAAAAAAATAACAAATAAATATTCAGTATTGCATCGTTACCTCGATATTTTTACTTATTAGAATCGAACAATTTCGGTAGTCGGCAGTTTATATCACGTTAATCGAGGCGAAGAAAACGGTCGATGCAAAGGCGGCGGATTTACGGGGTTCGAGGGTGCGATTCTCACTATTCCTCCTATTCCATGCGACGTATCGTTCGTGTGTAAGTTAGTTTGTGGTGGAGGATTCGCCACTTTGTTGGGTAGTGACACTTGTATTCGTAACGGGGTTGTAGTTCCTAAATGTAAAGGCAATGAAGTTTCCGGGTGAATTCGCAAACCAAGCGGATCCGAAGATCCCACTCGAAGGTTCATCGGAGGCGACGGTTGGTGTAAGGACGTTTGCGGCGGCGAACTGTCCAGGTCGATTTGGATCGGACTGTTTCTGTTCGATTTGAAATCGTTACTCGAATCCACGTTAATAGGCGATTCGCTCACAGCCAACCTATGATTAGATGAGTTTCGGTCTAAACGGAAGTTCGATGGGTGGGTGTCGAAGTGGATGGGCGAATTTGAATTTCCTAAATTTCTAAACGTTGCCGACGGCGACGACGGTCTATCTAATTTGAACGGAAGCGGCGAGCTATTCCCGAAGCGATACTGCGCCGGCATCGGGCCCGGCGAGTGCGGGCCAAAACGGAACGTGCTCATGGGTGTTGGAGATGTGTGCGACAGTGGATTGGGCGAACTCATCGGCGGAGAATGAGTTCCTAACGAGATGTCCGAGTCCGAGTCTGAGGTGTGCGATGGGGAGTTTTGCGACGTGTGGTACGCCAAAGCTGCCAATTGCTGTTGCTTGTGCATTCTGGAACAAAGTAAAATTTTTAGTGAGATCTTATGGAAGAAATAATAAAAAATGTAAATACGAAACTTGGGGTGGTCTGATTGTACAAATGAAATCTTGGGGTGCGTTTAGTTCGTTACACCTACTATTTGCGTTGTAAAAGGGAACGAAAACGCTTTGATTCTCGTTTTCAAAAATTCGAATCGTTCGAGTTTGAATATTAAAAATATAATTTATCCAGGTGACTGTTTATTTAGTGCAGGTGTTGTCGAAATATTACCATTTTATCTATCGTGACTGACCATATTTTATAAAATTGAATTTAAATTGGAGAAATTCGTTCGGCCATATAATTATTATCCAGGTAAAGCACCGAACTCAAAAATTACAGAAGTTCTAAAACAAACAAATAGGTAATAAGTAGGCAATAAAAAACGCGCGCTTTCCGTTATGTTAAGCAAACGAAAATCAAATCTATAACGAGACATGAAAAAATAACCGGTTGATGGTAATGGGTGTGAAATAACTAAGAATCCGACATAATAGAGCCCTAATAGCAATTATGTTGCTATCCATGCGAAACATGACAATATATCTTGAGCGAAATTCGCGGTCTTTGATCCCAGTTGATGTTAACAGGCTATTTTCTAAATAAACTCGATTAGCATTAGACCAGGTCCTGTTACACACCCTCGGGCTTTCATTTCAATACTTAATCAAGTTAAGTTTGGTGTATGAATTTTGGTAGCAACTTTGCGCTCAAAAAGACGCGGTAGACAACGAGTTAATATCGAATTAAGGGAAACCAAAAGATACCCAAATTAAGTTATTATTCATTCCGGCTACACCGAACGAGGTTTTATGAATTTATAATTAACAATGTTATAGACAGTCGAGTTTAAATTGCCATTATTGCAAATTGATGACGATGTAGCTTAGATAACTTTTAACATTTTTGATTCGTTAAATTCAAACTGGCAAGCACTGCGGACGGACGTACGCACATTAGCACCAAGCACACGGAGGGTTCGGCGAACATAATAAATGCAGCAGCAGTAGCAATACAAAAAATTGTATTATCTAAAACTGGTATCATTTCAAAAGGCGTGGTGGACTAAAAATTGGAACAAAAGCAGCCATGTTGCATAATGGAAGTGTCGCGTTTGTTTCCATAGACTAGGCCAGGATACAAAGGGCAATGCATCGATACATAGCAATTAGGGCGGTACGGCAGTCATTTGATACCATCTCCGAATATGAATACTAAACATACCTACCGGCATTTCGCAATACAACTTAATATATCATTGTTCTCGATCATTAAAACACCTTCTATTCTAATCTCAACTCGGAAAATTGTGGAAATTCGCTTTTCAAAAAAGATGCCTTTGTCGGATCGCTCGACGTTCAAACTTCAAAATAAAAACCTACATTTTTGTACCTACATACATCCAAATATTGATTATTAATGATATTGGCCACCTAAGATGATTTTCGTTTACGGCTAATGAATTTATCGACCAAGGTTAATGGTATAAATTTTGAAATGATCGATAGGGTTTTTCATAATATTTTTGTGCTGTTCATCTTTCAAAACAATCTAGTTCCGAATTTTATTTTGAATTTCTTGTAACCATATACATTTTCACCGATACCGTGGTTTGGATTTCACGTTGTATGGTATGCCATACCCCCAAACCCCCCGATCTGTAAAAATTTTCTTAAACTATTCTTTTTCGTGTAAACTTATTAAATAAACTTCACAGGACTTCATTTGCACAATTTTTTTTAAACGTTTAAATAATAATTATAATTATTTTGTTTTTATGAAAAATGTGTAATATAAAATTTGATTCATCTTTATTTGGAGTTAATAATTATTGAATATCCTCCTCCTCCTGCCCGTTAATCCTATAAACTATAAAATAAAACAATGTAATATTTTGTTAAAAAAACTGTAGAAATAAATTTTTTCTTCAAAGAAAAAGTTTTTCAGTTTCCTTTCATAAATCGTATTACTTTTTAATTATTTCTCACAATCCAGAATGCGTATAAATTTTTTTTTTCTAACTTGACAAACACTGTGTGAATATTATCAAGAGCTGACATAAATAATCAAAAAATATTTAAATAATATAACACATGATTGACAAGGTTGTGCGGCCTGAAGGCCGCACTGGTTTTTTGTTATGCTAAATTAATATTTACTGTTTTCTCACTGTACTAAATTAATTAATGTTGTTACACGAATTACAATATGATTTTGCAATTTAAATAATCAAAAAAGTATTTAAATAATATAATGCTGGATTGACAAGGTTGTGCGGCCTGAAGGCCGCACTGCTCCTCTGTTATGCTAAAATTAATATTTACTGTTTTCTCACTGTACTAAATTAATTAATGTTGTTACACGAAAATTTTGCTGTTCCGCCGAAATCAATTAATGTTTTTCTGCCACTATTGACATCATAATTTGATATCTACTAATTTTGATTAATCTTTCATTAATTGGAAATAAATTAACGAATGCAATTTATGTGATCGAAAAACCGACTTTCATTTCGTGTCAGGTAAAGTAATATTTTAAACCATGAGTTGGGAAAATGCCAGATGAGTGGTGTACGAAGTTTTACCTAATTTCGCGTGTAAAAGATTTTTGTTGGAGCAATCAAACATCGATATAAAAATTTATACAATTAAAAATTTTTTTTGTTCCGCTTTTCCGCGGAAAAATCCGCTTTTTGACGTGATAACGTGTTATAAATTGATGTACCGGCTGCACGCACGAAAAATTGTCACGTTCCGCAAGCGAGAGAGAGGCACGATAGGCTTTGCATCATACATAGACATTATTTGAATTATAAAATGCCATTAAAAAAACTTGTCCAGCATGAGGTTCGATCTCGCGATCATCAAATGATGCAATTATGTTTCACATAACGCACTAACCTATTGAGGGTTAATGTAATAGCATAGTTTTAATTCGTATTATCTGTTACATAAGCATAATTCAATTCAATTCATAAAAGTATGCAATTTTTCATCAATGCTTTCTTATGACGTTATCACGTAAAATTATCGTCCGTAAACCGACTTTACAGACAACCCGAGTGTCACGTGTCTATCTTAATTAGATTTTTGGGCATAAATTGCACTCGAAAATAGGCAGTGTCTATTTTTGCTGCTCTAGTATTTAAAAACATCCCTGAAATATGTAATAATATGATGTTCACTGTGCCACTGCTAAAAGGCTACTGCGCGCGACATGGTCTATTCAAACAAGTGCTGGAACTATTTACGTCGAACTCACGTACCGTCAACATAATGAGCCAATCTCCAACTTTTATGTGAAGAATCGATTATTTCGTAAATTAATCGATATTTAAATTTCTCCCAATTTGTTTATTTGCTTTAGTTTAGTGTTGCCTATGCATGGCCGACGCATTTTTGTACTTTACCCCTATTACTCAACAATTTCTGATATTTTTTTGACAATAAGTTAAATTAGAAAAAATGTTTCGATATTTTAATATTTAAATACTTGAAACAATTTAAATAATTAGAAAAACATGTGACCGTTAGATTTTGAAATAAATTTACTTTAAATAATTACAGAAGCAATTAACATTATTTAATTATTTGGCTACTGGTATGTTGTGAATGATATGACGTCATTTTAAATTTTATTACTAATTGCATTCCGTAGGTTATATTAATTATAAATAATTAATTTATTATTAATGCTGGAGAGCAAATAAATAATCATTTTAAATTGTGTGGTCTAAATACTGAGATTTATTTAAATACTTAAAAAAAAAATATTTAAATAATGGTGTTATTTAAATTATTGTAATAAATAAGTAATCCTATAACTAAAACTCTCTAATTAATTTTTATTTGATATTTTAGATCTGTGCTAAGTATTGTTTGGTATCTTCTGATTCGGAAAAAAATCTCGGTCGAAAGAAATAGAGAAAATTTTTATATACTTCAGTGCAGTTCTATTAACGTTTTCAGACGTGAAGAATAAATGTGTTACAGGATAATCAATGGTTCAGCAGATCCTGTGTAAGTGTGGTAACTAATTGACAAATGCACAATGCTAACTTAAATTTTAAGTGAACGATTTGGTTGTGTATGTTGTATAATTAGTGGACGATTCTTTACGTTCGAGATAAAATAACAACTAATCAATTAATTTTATGGTATCGACTGTCATCGCATAGCACGAAAAGGATTATAATTTCAATTAATCTTATATGGGAAGACTGCATTACGACAATCGAAGCATTCACTTTAAAATAATGTCACGTTTAGTGTTCTCACAATCGAGGGTTATTTTAAAATAAAAGAAGCGAATAGATTGCGGATATATAGTAGCAAAACCACCTGAAATACTGGGCTAAGTTACCGTCCGTCGGTGCGTGGCGCACCGGTATAAAATTTTTCAGAAATATGGAAAGTTTCAAACTGGATATTTACGTTCAAGGCGATTTAATTTTTACCACAACGAAAATATACCATCTCATGTTACAAGACTTTCTCCACAACCTTTGATATTATCGGAAATCTATTAGTTTAGATTGTAAATGTCAAATCAATTACACCGGCGCGGTGTAATGGAATATTGTTACCATTGTTGGACGATACAAATTTTTGCTTTTATTTCGAAAGTCCCACGTCCATATGGGGAAATCTTGGAGTTTCAAACCAACATTGGAAAGATAATCATCAGATCAAACATATGGTTAACAGTCAAAACTATTTTTTTATTTTAAGTTGCCCTTTATTACCCACCATCGGAGAACAATGCACGTCAGAATAATAGAATTGCATTCTAAGAGCCAGTATCGCTGTCGTCTTTTCTCTTTTTCAATATGCAATTTCATGAAACCGATACGATACCTTTTATTTTTGCCAACAATTATGTGGTCCAAATAAAAGCGTTTACAAAATACCATACGATCAATTTCATGCGACCTGACATTTTAAATTTTGAGCGTTTCTTTCAACCTTCCATAATAAATTATTATATCGAACGATAGGATAGGGGCCAAATAATATCCGAAACGTGAAGCCAAACTTCTTCGCCGATTACCAATTTTGTTTTATTTTCAATTTTGGATGGAAGTAATAAACAAAGTTAAAGTTAAACCCAAAATTAGATTACCTTATCTGAAATGATGCCCCTCCAGTCTGGATGGAGTGGATGTGTTATGTTAAACCGACGCCCGTTGGCAACGAGCCCGTACTTTAATTCAGTTACAACTCTATTATTTTAACAAGTCTCTCAGATTACCTACGAGCTTATAATTTTGCTTGTCTCTTTGATAAGTACCATAATGACAAACAAAAATTTGGAACACACATGCGAAGCTTAAAATTTAGTAACTCTAAACTCACCTAAAGATTTCCAAAATAGAAATTTGACGCCTCGGATTAGAGATGCATTCCGGAGAGACCGGAAAGTCAAATTCTAAGACTCGAAATATTAGCAATTTCCTCTTTTTACGGAAGTTTAAGTTCAATATGAGTTGTACTACTAAGAAGTAATTAGTTACTTGCTTAAGGGTTGCAAACAAACTACCCCTCACAGTAGGGGACCTTTCACTATGCTATAGTAATGAGGTAAGAAACTTATTGAAATATTTTTAAAAATCCTTCGTGTCATCATCGGTGTGTTCCAAAATTTAAAAGGAGATTTACGCCTAAGCCACATATTGGTGTTGACAACCATTTTTTTCTGTGACACATTTGGAAGAAAGATCGCATGAATGAAACGTTTTTGCTTTGTACTACTTACTACTACATATTTTGGAACGATCCGGTGTGGGAAAATAATGATAGTTTGAAAAACCAAAAAAAATTCAACGGATATTAAAGAAAACTGTGCCGCTATCACGTCGAGTTTTTGCTGTTGATTTTGTAATTTATATGGATATGAGAAAGAGGTCAGCCGTTCCATATTTGAATGATTTTTAATAACCGTGTTACATTCTATTCCGTTTCCGATTCGCTCGCGTATCTAAATAATCAAGTTTAATCGATCAATCAATCAAATTTAATAACGCATATCTTGGCCGATGATACAATTAAAATAAAAAAAGGTTATGAATATAATATTTGTTATGGGCACTTGAAATATCTTGCTGTACCATGGAACAAATTACAATAGATGCTATCTATTGTCTATAACCTGACAAGGATGACGGTGCACGTCTTGCAGGGTTGAGAAAAATAAACCAGGTTCACTGGCGCCAAACTTCCGTCAATCTTGCCAACAGCATATGGAGACTATCACTAAATAGTAGGCAAAATAAAACTACCCCATATTAAATTACTGAGTACATAAAAATATGTACTTCTCTATTATTTAAATAAACAACCTCTTAAAGTGTTTTCAAACACTGCCTTTTCAAATGTCTCTCCAGTTTGTTTTTCTTTGACATTTCTAAAAGTACATAAAAACTATACGAGGGGACTAAAACGATTCAATTATGAAATTTTTTTAAATCTCACCAATTTAGGCTCTTCGAATCGGAAGAAAAAAATTTAGCGCTTTATTTAAATCCTGTACATTTTAACGTGAAATCCAAACCACGGAACACATAATTTCGTATTAGCAACTGGAAATCGAATTACCTGTTCATAAATGTAAAAGAATTTGGTAATTGAACTTAAAATTCTGGGCTATTACTGATTTTTTGTATTAAAATGTTGAACTTATTGGAAAAACCTAAAATAAACTTAAATAATAATTTTTAAATTAAACATCTAAGGTTTTTTTGTTTTTTTTTTTACATCTTTCAAACCGTTTTCTTCTGTCTTGGCAGCTGTTCCTGAAAACAGGAACCCGCAGATTTAACGACAAATCTATGAAACTTCAAATAATAATATTTATTATTTGGGAAAATTTCAAAATTTTATTTTTTGTTTTTTTTTGAAAATCACTATCACTTAAACCAAACGTTTTACAAAAAATCCGATTTCCTGTCCGAGTAAGAAATTCAAAGGGTTACAACGTTCGTCTAATAAACTTTTTAAAAAACTGATGGATTTCATTGAAAAACGGAAAATAATAAGTAAAAATGAAATAAACCACAAAAGTTTGAAAATTAATTTTTGTAGATTAAAATTAAAATTAAACTTTAAATTCTGCAAGGGTTCTATCTGTAAATCTGTACAGCAATTAATTTTCTTTGTTTTATTAGCAATTTTTTTAATTAATTTAACTCAAAACTTATTGATTTTAGACAATAAAGTGCTAGAATCTAATTAAATATAAGATTTTTTTGTTTTTTTACATCTTTCAAACCGTTTTCTTCTGCTTTAGCAACAGGAACCCGCAGATTTAACGACAAATCTATAAAACTTCAAATAATAATATTTGTTATTTTGGGAAAATTTCAAAATTTTATTTTTTGTTTTTCTTGAAAATCACTGTCACTTAAGCCGAAAGTTTTACAAAAAATCCGATTTCCTGCCCGAGTAGGAAATTCAAAGAGTTACAACGTTCGTCTAATAAACTTTTTAAAATGTCGATGGATTTCATTAAAAAACGGAAAATAATAAGTAAAAATGCAATAAACTACAAAATTTTGAAAATTTATTTTTGTAGATTAAAATTTAAATTTAAATTCTACAAAGGTTCTATCAGTAAACCTGTACAACAGCAATTTTTTTAATTAATTTAACTCAAAACTTATTGATTTTAGACAATAAAGTGTTAGAATCTAATTAAATATAAGATTTTTTTGTTTTTTTACATCTTTCAAATCGTTTTCTTCTGCTTTAGCAGCTGTTCCTGAAAACAGGAACCCGCAGATTTAACGACAAATCTATAAAACTTCAAATAATAATATTTGTTATTTTGGGAAAATTTCAAAATTTAATTTTTTGTTTTTCTTGAAAATCACTGTCACTTAAACCGAAAGTTTTACAAAAAATCCGATTTTCTGTCCGAGTAGAAAATTCAAAGGATTACAACGTTCGTCTAATAAACTTTTTAAAAAACTGATGGATTTCATTAAAAAACGGAAAATAATAAGTAAAATTGCAATAAACCACAAAATTTTCAAAATTAATTTTTGTAGAATAAAATTTAAATTTAAATTATACAAGGGTTCTATCTGTAAACCTGTACAGCAATTAATTTTCTTTGTTTTATTAGCAATTTTTTTAATTAGTTTAACTCAAAACTTATTGATTTTAGACAATAAAGTGCTAGAATCTAATTAAATATAAGATTTTTTTGTTTTTTTACATCTTTCAAACCGTTTTCTTCTGCTTTAGCTACAGGAACCCGCAAATTTAACGACAAATCTATAAAACTTCAAATAATAATATTTGTTATTTTGGGAAAATTTCAAAATTTTATTTTTTGTTTTTCTTGAAAATCACTGTCACTTAAACCGAAAGTTTTACAAAAAAATCCGATTTCCTGCCCGAGTAGGAAATTCAAAGGGTTACAACGTTCGTCTAATAAACTTTGTAAAAAACTGATGGATTTAATTGAAAAACGGAAAATAATAAGTAAAAATGAAATAAACCACAAAATTTTGAAAATTAATTTTTGTAGAATAAAATTAAAATTAAACTTTAAATTCTACAAGGGTTCTATCTGTAAACCTGTACAGCAATTAATTTTCTTTGTTTTATTCGCAATTTATTAAATTAATTTAACTCAAAACTTATTGATTTTAGACAATAAAGGGTTAGAATCTATTTTGTACTTAATTTTACGTTCTATAAAACAGCACTTATCAATTTACACTAGAAAATGAATAACTTTGGTGCTGTGGTCATTGGAAAGTAGAAAGGAAACCTCCAAGTATTTAAATTTAAACATCTTTTTTTTTTATAACAGTATATCTTCGATCACTTTGGTCGTGGAAACACTCTGTATATGATATTATGTATTAGCATTTCCGATCGCGAATTTCTTAAATATTTAAATTACCAAAACTTGTTTACCAGCAGCGGAATAAAAATAAAAAGAGAAAGAAAAATAACATTAGGAAAAAATTAGCTGGACCCCTTAGGTTAATTTATTAGTTCATAAGCTAAAAATTTTGGGAAATAACGGAAACCACGGACCACACAACCTGGGCAATAGTATAATTATTTTTCAAATTAAAAAAATAATAACTCGAATTTTTATACTTGATTACAATTATTATAATTAAATTGAATCAACAATACTTTTACTGCCGGCGACGGGCGGCGATAAAGTAAACAATTGCTTTTTCAAAAGGGCAAAACTCTAAAAATGATGTAAAACCAGATTGATTGTTCAAGTTGTTCGCTGAAAGACACTAAGATTAGGCCATATCCTACTACACCGCCAAGTGTTACTTGGTAATGAAGCAGTAGCACGCGGCGTTCGAAAATCGGTCACCCATCCAAGTTTATTCGCAAGCTAACAACTTTTATTTTATTTGTTTAATTTAGTTTTAAAATAAATTCTTCGTTAATTTTCCCGGAGCGAAAAAACCTCAAGAGGAATTTTAACCCCGATGTTTTTCGTATATCTGTATCAATAGAGAAACCCGATCTAATTCGTGTTCAAATTAAAGCAAAGCTGATCAAATCTACTGGATAAACGAACCTTTTCTGGCGTTACGCAGATATTGAATTACATACTGGTTCGTACCTTGGGTGCTTTTAAAGCTGCACTTTATTTCATTTTGTAAAAATATCAAAGGCAGATTAAAAAAAATTTCTCACACGATATTTTTGTTAACACTCGAGGAATTTCTTTCGATTTGTTCATGTGTCTTAAAATTAATTTTACTGTTACCCCTTTAGAAAAATTAAACGATTATTGTTATAACAATGTAGAATAGTCGAGGACTCTTAACTTCCGCGTATGAAGAGATTTTTGAGTACCAATTCACGATTCGGTACAGTTAGCTAAAGTTGCACCAAGCTCTTTTGACTTCACCTCGAGTGGAAACGTGCAAGTACAAATTGCAGATCTTAACTATGTATCGTGTTAAGACTTAATTAATCGGACCTACTTAAAAAGTGTAATTAATCCGTCGGTGGTGTATGGGAAAAAATATGCAAACGAACCGGTTAAACAGTAATTCCGTCATTTTTATTGTGCAATTATTTTTAATTGGTTATTGATACGTGAGTCAATTAAAAGTCGCACGGTCTACGTCGACAAGTCGATTAATATTTTATTGCGGAAGGAAACTTGAAGCTACCGCTCATCCTGTTATAAATTCCCTTTTTCCAAATGGCACACAAAAAATACGCCGCTCTACAAAGTCGTCCGCTGGCAATGGAGCAAAATAAATTTTAAATTAAATTTTGTTAAAAAGGAAAGGGTAGTCGCTAAATTACATAATAGGGCAAGACAACTTAAGCCAATTGAGAGCGATATACAACATAGGAGGCCCTCGACAATGAAACATTCATTTGTTTGCGTTTGAACTCGTGTCAAATCAAATTTAAAATTTATACCCCCGCACTCTTTGATACTAGAAATCCTTTGTGCAGCCGATGGATTTAGCAAGGATTTTTGTTTGTAAGGTTGATTACTTTGGCAAATATCTTTTCTTCATCTACCCTACAGTGAGTGCGAGATAGCTTCGACTCGAATAAATTTTTTCAATTCAATTAATTCGCACTTTTTGCTATTTTACTTCGCCGTTTTAATGATTTTCTAATCTCGACATCTTGTAAATTTAGGAGAAAAACTACAAGGACACGAAATATTTAGTTTAATGTAACTTTGAAAAAAAATTGAATTTTTCAAGTTAATTTAGCAGCTTCTATCGAGCAGTCGACAGCATTAACATCAATGGAAAATTTAATTTAATTTATGGGAAAACTGAAAAATTATTGTGATAGCTTAATTTCAACGATAGATTACACTTCTCAAAGCTCAAAGGCTAGCTGAAATAATTAGTCGTCCTGGGCACGACGTAAAACTGCATTCATTGTTTCCCTTGTTCCGAGATCTTAAGGATATTTTTTGATCTATTCAGAGATTTTTGCGTGTCTCTCTCTATTCGTAATTTTGGAATTCCAGAGACGTAGATTTTCCTTTATATTTGTTGACGTAAATAGTTGCATCAATTGTTTTAGAGGGCGGAGCCACCCACAGTTAACTGCTAGCTGTGTAACTGCTAACAATTTAATAAATTTATTTTAAATTGCATTTTATTAATTCTAGTAGAATTTAACTTATAAAACGAATATTTAGTTTTAGAAATAGAAATGGCGGATTCATTTTTGGATTTTTTTACGCGTATTTTGAATGATCCTCAAAATTTAATATTGATATTTGTAATGTACTCTTTCAACTACCTTAATTTCATTAGGAAATTTTTAAAATTCTGATAAACATACACCTCTTTATTTGATGTCACAAACCAGTGCCGGACTGGTAGTAATTTATATAATTTTTTACGAAAAATTAGGTAGATATAAAATAATTAGTACGAAAACTGATCAATTATCGATGTTACAGTTAAATTGTTGCTTTTCGTGAACGTAATTGTTTTTAAAGCAAAAAAAAGTGGCGACCAGCAGTAAAATAAATTTAATTCACCGGTTAAACACACTCAAATTTTTAGTGCCGTTTTATTGGGGCCACATTCTCAAAAATTCTTTCAAATCTTGAAAGCAATCGCATAAATTATATTATTGTAGACTGGATGATATGGAATACCCTCAAACCTATATAACGCCCCCCCCCGGCTTAAATCTCAATAGATCACTAAACCTATTAAATTGCAAATAATTTTTTATGAACAGTTACATAAGTTAATTTACCCTATGCCAATTAAAATTTTGATTCAGCAGAAATTTTAGCAGACGAACATTCTACGCCTCTGTTTATGAATGCCTTCTATCTGAGAATTACAATTATGACCACTCCTGTGTTCACTCTGTTTAGATAAAAGTAGTTTTCCATCCGAATTGTCTAAATGTAACAAGAAACAAATTGACATCTAATGGAATAATAGGCAATAAATACAACATTAATTAGTTTTGATTACTGATAGATCAGTGCGGCCTTTAGGCCGCACAACTTTGACAATTTAGTATTTTTTTACAATTTCAGACAATCTCTCATGCGCAGAAAATAAAGAAAGCATTTTTTTTTAATAAAATACCTTAATTAATATTAAATCGCACTCTACGAAAAGATTGTCTGCTATAATACTTAAATACGGAAAGAAGGTAAAAATTAAAGCGAACATTGAAAGGCAGAAAAAATTATTTAATTTTTGGGAATTCGCAATTTTTACGCAGTAACCTTAAAAGTTGGTTTCTAAACTTTCAAATGAACTCACTTAAAAAGATTCAATTAAAATCATCGAATTAGGTTAGTACGTAAAAAACGCCCAAATAATAATAATAATTTAATACGTAATTATTATTAAAAAATTATATTAACAAATGCGCTCATTTTGTGATTAAAATAAAAATTAGCACGTAATTGCCGGTTTCCATTAAAATTTTAATTAGTTGAAACAAATTTAAAAAAATTAGTAGTAACAAATTTTAATATTGTGATGCTTGTGATTGACCAATTTTGTTTAATTTCTTTTTAAAATGGTCATAAACCGAGTCGAGCTGTAAATTTAAATTTTGCGGGGACACGGGGGGGGGGCGCTTATGCAATCAAAGGGAGTCGAAAGAATACGGATAATTACTATGTGTTTACCTTCCGGAACACTTAATTTTTTAACGAGCACTATTTTGGCTTATTGCACTTTTCGTTACAAATTTAAATATTGACCGACCGAAGGAGAACGCTGACTTGCAATAATTTTTAATTATTTAAAATTTTACACTCTCCAGAACAATTTTAGCAGCACACTTTTCTTCTAGCAAATAAATTATTTTTAGTGCTGTAGAGTGAGTGATATTTTGATTGCGTGCTCGGGTTATGCAAGGAAAGCACGCAACAATGGGTGCATCGTTTTAACACGAAGTGTTTTATTTAGAATTTATTCCGGTGTTATAAGGCGCTAAAAATTATTAAACATGCAATTAATGCACCTCAGAAAAAGTTAAAATTGAAATATCATGTAATCTGTAATTAACCCCGCCGATGAATGTAAACGATCACGAAACACAAGCAAGCGCGCTTGTTTTTTTCTAAAGCTTGGCGAAATCGATTAAGAGAACAAAATATTAATTTTTGAGGTTGCAGAATTCTGGACCAATTAGAGTCAGCACCAAACGGACGTGGAAGTGACGTGTCCAGCTTTCAGCTGTCGTAACCTCGGGGGGTGCTCACAATGGGGACCTAACTTTCCTCTATACTGGCACAATATGACATTTATTTGAAGCTCATATTTCATTTTATCAAAATCCTAATTTGAAAAAAAAATAAAAATTTAACGGTCGCGGGTGTTGCGCGGTTTATATAGGTCAAGCGATAGAGCAACGAGAGATTATTCTTGAGAAATATTTATCATTTCCACTTTAATCAAAATCGAGCACAAACCCATTTAGAATTTAATGCTGCAAAGTGAGCAGAGCTTTGTTTGATGAATAGAATTTCTCACGGCGTTTTGTTTACACAGGAGCCCCTCATTTGTTCAGAGAAATAGCGCATTTGCTTCGGTGTGTTATTGATAAACATGGATTATAATGGAGTGACAACGCATTCCATTTTACCTCAACTAATTAGGACTTTTATTTTTCTCCGTTGTTTTGACAAGTTGGAGAAGGCTAATTTTCCATTTTTCCTAAATCCGGCTCGAGAAAAGCTCGTGATAAATCAAGCAACCATAATCCAAATCGCTTTGGTGTTTGTTTTAGCTCTTCACATCCTAGTCTGTTTTTGAAAACAATGTGTAAGAAGGAACAATGGATGCTTGAGAAAACAATTAGAGAACCTTCAACACTTCTTTACGTAAATGAAATAGCTGTCTTTCGGTGGTGCGATTTTGTACAAAAAAAAACCGATCAATAGGTTAGAAATTGTTGAAGTAAGGTGCGATCGTAAAACAAAAATATCCAGCTGGGTGATTTGAGGAGTGATGTGGTTTTGACAAATGAAGTGTGACCTCCACAGCAGGACTCGAACTGAACTAATGAAGTAGGGCTTTCTTACTGATTGCCGCCATAACTTGGAAAAATTTCATCATCACATGTTGATAGCTCTATCTGTCAAAAGACAAAGAGCAGTGACAGCCAAATAACGTACCTCACTAACAGTATCGAATCGCACCAGGTGTATAATGAAGCTGATTAATAAAAATAGTTCCTTGAAAAGCGTCGAGATGAAATGGAACTTAATCACCGATACAACAGAAATGAGATAATTTAACTTCTTTTTTCTTAATTTTTTCCAGTTCAGCGTTTCATTTCATTTTCATTCCCTCAAATACGAACCGAATGAATTATTGATAAAACTACTAAACAAATGAGTTAATTAATCGAAAGGAAAATACACAGCCGTCGGGATTATACCGCAATCTTATCGGGCGGTTCGTGTTCAGAGCAAAATTTATATGTGATGGATTTTTTACCGTGTGCAATTTTTGCATACATTAAAAAGATGAATGTTAGATGTGGCTTAGATTACATCGTCGATACTATTTTAATCGAATATTCATCATTCAGATGCAAATATTATTAGCAGATTTTGTCTGGGTGAAAAAATTTATTTTTCTTATTTTTTATTAGGTATACTTTTTATAAGTAGTTGAAAAAGAACATCTTTTTTTATTTTCTAAATGCTATTAACTCTTAACTAGAAAGATATTAACCACTGTAAAAAATTTTACTATGTTTAATATTATTTATTTAGTATAATATTTAATATTGAACGGTACATTGCGGTTTATGGCAATATATTACCAGGCAACGTGAGTAAATTTATAGGCTATTGAACGCAGGTGATAGAACGAATTCTAAAAAAATTTATTGTAATTAAATTGTATAATTTTGTTTTTGGTTTCAATCCTGTTTCGAAATGGATTAAACATTAGTGCATATAATGATTATAATATAAATATAATTGTTGCTATTGATTTACTAGTTTTTGTACCCGGCGTCGCCCGGTTCACTTGATATCATTTAAAATCACTGTGGAATTACGGAAAAAAGTTCAATATAAAAACAATTAGGTTTTTTCGAAAGTTTTTAACGAACAGGACGATTTAGTTATCGAAGAAATTTTTCTAGCACGCGACAGATAGGTCTGGGGGTATAATACCCCCAAACTTCGACGTTGAATATATACGAATATAACGAAGAGCAAAGACTGTACTAAAAGGTATTCCATACCCCCCCTCCCCCCAGACTCCCTGAATGTATACCAATATTTTAGTTCAAACTCATTACTATACTTAATTTATGAACATATAGAATTTATAAAAATGCCTGCGGCTACCACCGATTTCTAATCGTAAAAAAGGGCGCCTAAGCATAAATAAATGAGACTGAAGAGTCATTGTTTATCTCGATAAAAGAAAGGATACGTAGCCAAGGGTTAAAAATCTCTATTTTAGGACTTTGAAAGTAAATTTTGGCTCGAACTATCCGTGACTTTGAAACTACCCCGGACTATTAATTATAACAGGGTTAAATAATTTATTTGTAGCTGACCGGTTTCGTGCATTTACATAGCACACATCAGAACAAGGTTAAAGTTTAAAAATAAATTATTTAACTCTACCGAAGAGTGCCTTAGTATTATTGATACCGCGGACTTCTCGAGACTACCCAGAACTATAGCCGAACATCAGATTACCAGGATGACTTACCTTCCTTGGTAATGGAAATGTTCCTTAAATTTTGCAATTGAGAGAAGCGTGTAGACTTCAGATTTTTAAACCAGGAGACCTGGGGGTTTAAATAACCCTCCAGCTACAAGTTGATTAATAAACAAAATAAACTTTTATCCAAGTAACTAAAACTGTCTTTTTTATTAAAGTTTCTTGTGTACTTAATTAAATTAAAATAAACAAACAAAACAAATATTAAAATACATACTTACATAGAAAAATAATATTTAAAAAACAATAAAAATGACAATAATTAACATATAATAGGTTTGAACTTAAAATATTTGAATAAACCAGAAAATGAATTTTGAAAAAATTACGTTATAAAAATGATTAAAATTTAAAATAATAACTATGTAATACGATATAAAGGCCTCTATTTCACAATTATTTTTGATCATCAGTCGTATACATCATAAGAAAAACGTAAAAATAATGAGAAGCAAGAAATATAGATACTAAAATAGAGATAGTACTTAAAAATTAATTTTTTAGAATATTTTCCATTAATTAAATTATATCCAGATAAACCTTCTTCTTGTTTGATACTCACCTTGAGTAGCAAACCCTCTTCCCCTATATCCCCCAGACTCCTTGGTCTAAAAATCCGTGGTTTACATTCTTGCCCGTCTTTTTTACTTGACTTTTAAGCATATTTTCATCCATATCAGTGGTTCTTAACCGAGATTTTGGATTTCAAAAAGTTTGAGAACCACTGGTTGGCTGAAAATACGGCGCTTAATTAAGCTTCAAGCTACCTTTTAAATTTCTGATATTGGAGTTTGAATAAATAACTTTTGAGTAACCAACGACAAATTTTTTGTTCTACAATAAGCAGTTATACTCAGAATAACTATTCAAGTGAAGTCTAGATAAAATCCTAGAGCACATTTGATCAGACCGGAACTGAACCGGTGTGCACATAAACTGTGATATACTGCGAGTCTTTCATTTTTATTGAACCCATCTAAGATTATTAAAAAAAAAATAGAATGATATTATATTTTATTGATTAGTAGTGACATTTAATCTTGGTCCACTTTAGATAAATTGTCTGTAGCCCACCCAAAATAAAAATTCAAATGACGCCGCTGGCTCTATAGTTAATAATAGTTAGCAGTGTAATTTTTTAATTAATTATTAATAGAGCGAATTTATGTGTAGTGAAACTACATATTAAATTTATTTTTTATATATTAAAATTATCTCAAGTAATTTTTTTGTATGCGGTCTTAGACAATAGTTTTCCGGGGGGGGGGGGTCAGTGCATCCAAGTGATGACTGGTTTATTTCGCTTTTCCACCTCTTTATAAAAAGAATTCGAACGATTCCCACAGTATAAAAGTGTATTATTCGTATATAGAATTTTAAATTATATTTAATTTTATATGTGGTAAAAACCGAAAATATTAAGTTATATTATGCGAAATATGTAAATACATATAAATCCGCCCTGTAATTATTCATCGATCCATTAGATCTGTAAACGAAAATTATCATCTTTTTGGAATTAGTGGTCATAGAACAGAAGTAAAATTGGAGAGGACGTGAAATTAGTATTGGTTCAAACCGGGGGGTCTGGGGGGTATGGAATACCCCCCAGCCTAACGTAAGTGATGTAATAAAAATATTTTAGTTTGTTTTGAACAAAAATCTTAGTAAATTCTAAGGACAACTACAAAAATAAGTACGAAAGTAAAGTAAATAAGCAGGAGAACTACGCACTAATGTGTGTTTGATGATGGTAAATCTCGTCAGAGCAATCCCGAAACCGGTAGCATTGTGAAGTTCTGGCTTGCCATTTGAAATGAACAACTTCTGCAGTAGCGTGGCGTTATACTCATGAATATCTATCTTTAAATAGATCACACGACCGAAAATTCACGTTCAGTCTGGGAGGTATTCCATACATAATATAATCGCTGAACTGAATCGCCAGTTCTCGCCTTTACCTTATCCTATCAGTTTTACTCTTAAGAGAGCGGGGGTTACTTTACGAATCCGTTTTGAGATCAACTTTTTTTTTACGAAATTCGCGCATTCTTTGGCGGACTACTTGATTGGCTGGACTACTTGTGCTCTTTGCCAATAACGCAATAGTGAATTATAACTGCAAATATTTATCTAAAATAGTAGTTTAATAATTGTTTTACTAATTACTTACGTGCTCATCGAGATATTAATCTAAATAATAATGATAATAAGACGACAGGTTCTCAACTGACACCTGGATAGTAACGAGCCATAACAACTTACGGTTGGTTAATTTCACGTAACTTATCATTTTGTACAAAGCTTACACTTTTGTATTTGTCACCTCAACGTAGTCATTACATCCACTTGTTATGGTCATTGTTTGTTTTAGGGTTTTATTTGAAAAGAACTTCACTTGTGGCAAAGTCTATTGAGTCTTGTTTTTGTGTGTTTGTATTCCGTCTTGACAGGAAAAAGAATCCTAGAGTTTGTGTCTGAGGGCTTCTCAAGTTTTAGATAAATAATAAAATTGCCTATCTAGTTCAGTTGGATGAAATTATTGATTTTTTAACAGTAACCGTTAAATTTACTGTTTTTTCTAAAAGAAGAAAAAAGATATTACCAACTTCTACATTTACAAACACAATATTATTGCAAGCCCAAGAACTTGATAAAGCCGGTGTAAAGGTGGAAGCTTAGCGTCGAATCAAAAAGCTCGTCTAGTTAAAACGTATCGGGTAGATGCAGAGCTTACGGAAAGCAGCGCTTTCAAACATCTCCGACGGCGGTGCCGGCAAAATATCTTGTTCGATTTTCAAAATTCTTCTCACCCCCGCTCTTCGACGTTGCACTCGCGACGTCTCGCCGCGAGCTTCCAAAATTTTAATTGGATTTGTTTGTTCGGAAACGATCCATCGGATGTACCGGTTGAGTACCTCTGATAGGAAACTCTGGATTGTGAAGTAAAAGCGGCAGTGAGAAAGCGTGTATCAAGAAGGCGAAAGGCGAGAACCCCCGTAGCCTGAGTAGTCGAACGAAAGGTTATCCCCTGCAGATTTCAATTCTCGCCTCTTTGATCCACACCAATCGACCTACTCCACCGGTATCACACTTTAATAACAACTTCTTAAACTTGCAAAAAATACAACATTTGCACTTGATATCAAAGTTAAAATACCATTTCTAATTAAGTTAAAGGCATTCGACGACGCAGTGAAGTAATTTTCGGCGGACCGTATTTTTTTTTTTTATAAATAATAAGTAATGCAAAGATGGCCGTCTCGAGACTGACAACCAATTAATCCGTTCCTCGAAAATCGGATTACACGTTCTCAATCCGATCGGAATTGTGTGGTATTTTGCTATCGATAAGGACTCGCCGTCTCTAATCACGGATTGTGAGGGTGTCCATTAACAGATGTAGGGTTTACGTAGCAGATTAACAAAACTTTATTGATTTTCTAACGCTCGGCTCGAAAAATAATTACACTTTCATTACGCTACATTATAATATACTTATAAACCGTGATAATTCAACTTTTTAATGAAAAAACAAGTGCGAAAGGACAAAAGATATAACTAACAGGAAACGGAGATATTATCGAACAACTTTTTTATCGTATCCGGTGGATTTTAGTCTTCCTTGTAATTTACTTCTTAAGTATCGCAGGTAACTTTTAATGTCGATTCGAGCCGAGATAAGGGCTCGAAAAAATGTGTAAGATAAATAAAGCATTCGTCGAAATGTTAAAATTTTGCGCATCGTCAAGATGAATGGGTAATCGGAACGAAAAATTGGAAATCGTTTTCTTTGTTGAAATAATTTGGTAGTAAAATCTCATTGAGAGTTGATATTCACGAAATACATTCAAAATCTGCTGAGCATGGGAAAGCATCCCTAACCTAATTACTGTAATCGCATATTATAGGGTTGTACAAAGCGGCACAATGCTCCCCTGTGGGGACAAGAATCACATTTAGGTGATACAATTTTCCAGCTAACACATAACTCGGGGCTATGCATATGACTCCTCGTGTCCGCAAGCCATACAACAGACAATCAATGATAACATTTTATAAACCTCCTGCAGTCGTTCCCGTTTCCACATTTTCCGTTTTTATTCGCGGCGGCCATCATTTTTTCTTATTCATAACTTTATATTAATGGAACTGTTGGTAATTTTAATTTTTTATCAAAATCAAACCCAGAAACTAATGCGTATATATTATTGGACGTAATTTATCAATTTTTACTTAGACACAATTACGGCACCGACACGCAAGTGTGTCATTTTGGTGGTGTAAAAAATTAATTAATCATGGGGCGACAAATTTGAATACTCGGAAAATTTTTACATTAATGGGGATACTGTAATGCTAAAGTCGCTATTACATGCATAAACAATACAAAATTAGTCATTCATAATACAGTCCGCTAATCTAACGTCAAATCAATGATTGAATGATTGAAAGTAAACAAGGTATCAAAATTTACTCCAAAGGTGTGAATATTGAAAAATTCCTTCCTAAGAGTTTTTGCTGGTTTTTTTTTATGTGCACCTCCCGAAGGTTCCGATAAGGACCTTTCGATTTTAATTATTATATCAACATAATCAAAATTTCTATTATCCACGTTAGGTGTTTACCGCGCACTATTCTGCAGTATCTTAGACACTGCCGCGGGGTGTGGATGTCTCCGCATTTGATTTACAACATTATTGTAATTAAATGTGAATTACTAGATCCCCAACATTAATATTTTCCGATGAGTAATTGTTTATTTTTGCAATTCCATAAGTAATCAAAGTGTTAATATGATATAGTACTTTACAGAGTGTTTTTTTTTTAATTTTACAGTAGTATATGAAATAGTAAAATGTCAAGTTTTTCTTTACTTTTAAAAAGTATAAACCCCCCCCGCCCCGCTTCACCCCGGTTTCAACCATGAGATAAAATTAGGGATGTCATAGAAAGCTTAGAAATGCAAAAAGAAGTTTTGAGAAAAAGAGGCTGGTTTTAATTTCCAAAATTTTTAAACTCACGAGTTCTTTTTAAAGTTTTTTTTTCAGTATTTAATTTCTTGTTTATTCAAATATTCTAAGTTCAATTATTGTCATTTTAGTGTTTTTAAATATATTATGTTTCTGTGTAGTATGTATTCTTTACTTAACAGTTAAAATTTATTATTTTAACATTTGTTAGGTTTGATTATTTTAACATCACATACTACTAAATACCACAAATTACTTAAAAATTCATTTTTTAAATTATTTTCTTTTTAAAGAACTCATCTTTTTTAATTTCATTTGTTTTAGTTTGGTTAAGACAGAAATAACTGCACAATTAATGTCTATTTTTATAAATTAAAGCTTGTGTGCATATTTAACGAAAAAACTAAAGCTTTAATTTTCAGCACTGTAAGATTTATATAAAATGAAATTTTGTCTAAAATAAAATGAATTTATATTTGGTAAAAATAAATAATTAGTATTAGAAATCAGAATTTTTTTCCTTGTCTACTTCATTCATTAATAATTAATTAACAAGTCTTTAAGTCATTAATTAATAAAGTTTTAATTTTTCAAATACTAGACTTGAAAACGGAGTGTGACGTCATACTACGCAACGAACGGTATTAGATTAAAATTTGTTTATTCTTTTCATGAATTTTCAGTATATTTTACAATTGGAACTAAGTAGTTGAACAAAAACTAAGAAAAATTCAGATGGCTAATGAGATCTCAGAGATTGTATTTTTTTTTTTAATTTTGCACGTAGTAATTTATTTTTTTTTGCTTGTAAGAACTCCATTATTGATGCTCCAAAAAAGATTTTCTTTCGTCATATTAAATAAATTCTATTTTTTATATTGAATTAAAATTCTGAACAAGGTTTTTTTTTCAAGTTTCTACAAAATCCTCAAAGACACCGAAGAACACAGTTTAGCAACTGCTGCCATAATAGTTAGTGTGATCAACTGATTCCTCGCATAAAAACTACGCAACAAAGTAAACCAATCATCGTAGATTTTAGAAAATTAAATTATTATTGTAGTTGTAAAATCACAAGGATTTCATTATTCAGTTAAAAGAATGGAAGATATGGAAGGTCATAATTGGATTATTCATTTAATATTAACATGAGAAGAGTATTCTGCTTGCCAGATAGACGAAACAATTACAATCGCTTATAATATTTCCCCCATCAATATTTTAATGCGAATCCGCCCGCCGCGCCGCATATACCCTAAATCGAAAACTATGTAAATCATTGAATCTAAACTAAATTTAGTGAAGCTTATTAGTAATTTTTTAAATATTAAAAAAAAATTGTAATCTTGCCATAACTCATAAATTATAATATAATATTAATAAACCATAGAGGGAAGGGGGGTGTCCTCCGTGACTCTTCAAAGACTAAAAAAACAGCGGTTAAATGCACTAAACTGCTTAAAATTTGAAAGGTAAACCTTTATTTTACCGAATAAATTGTGGAATTTTTACTATTTTTTCTTTTTTAGACTTGTGCTGGTGTATCCATTCCATTGTCAATCGTCAGTTGTACCTAATGTGTTCTTATTTAAATTTTGGGTAACTATTACATTCTATAACCGACCACTCTAAATAAGTGATCAAGAAAACAAAAACTACATTTAATTTAATTAATTAATTATAATAATAAATCATTAATCCCCCCCCCCTGAACCGTTTCCCAGAAGCCAAAAATAATTTACACTTTCAAAGCAAATTCATTTTATTTGGTATAAAAACCATACACAATCTCCAAAAACAAAAAATACAATTAACTCAAAAAAAAAACATATATTACAACAAAAACAACAACTTTGAACAGATTTAGAAAAATGCGAAGTTAAAAAACATTTCTCTGTTTTTTTATTTTTAAATTTAGATTTTCTAACTAAAAAAATTGTGATGTAAATCTCAAAATTAAATTTCCGAAGTTTAAATTTTTTTGAACCACACAGTGGCGGAACAGACGATCGACGAGAAAATCAAATTCATTCAAACAATCTGAGTTGCTTTAAAAATAAAATCGGACCTTTGACAGAACACTGGCAATAATTCAAATTAAAAAATGAATTCGTGAAAAAATACTTTTTGATCTAAACTGAGTGAAAGTGAGTGTTTTAGTACCGATTTCTAAATCGTGCTATTATATGTATGTTTTTTGATATTTTTTGCAGTTTATCTAACCACTCTAAAGATTCCTTTATGTTGTTATTGAAGTAAAAAATATTTTGTTCAAAAAAAACTTCAATTTCAAAAATTAAAAAATTGCAAAACTTTTGTTAATACTATAAAATGATATAAATTTGAACTCGAATATTGGGTATTGCGATTCAATCGCCAGGTTCGATATTTTTGTAAAAGGGTCCGAATTAGAGAAAATCAAAAATCAAAATGTTTAAAGAAAAACCTTTTGAAATTTTGTAAAGAAAAAATTTTATATTTGAACAAATGAACAAATGAAAATAGTAGAAAAAGAAGTAATTTGAGCGATAAATAAAATCTGACGTAAAATAATAGCATCGATAAATAATCCTTTGAAAACCACAGCAGAAACAGGTCCTTCAGAATTATATAATTTCGAGGACAGGATTAAAATAGAAACTATGATTAATGAAAGTAATAAAATAATAACAAGAAAATACATCTAATTTATCAGTCAAGTACGCCATAACATTTAAAAATGTTAAAAGGATACTTGGAGCATAGCTAATGGTTTCTGACCTGCTTTATCAGACAAAACAAGAAAAATTAGAGTTGCTAATTTGGCAAGAACAATTAATTAAGATGACCCTGCCGAACAAATGAAGCGAAAGAAGAATGAAAGCCGGTGTATAATAGGTAACATAAGAAAATAACCGCATCTTCTCGTGTTACCTCTAATACGGCAGCAACGATACGCTCCTTTACCCAATTTTGAGATTTATTATAATAAAGGATTGATTTCAGCCGAAACCAGGTGGCCCAGCATTGTCGAGCGCAGAGAATCGTTTTGTTTTGCACGGGGTGTCATTCGATATGTCTCGATTAACCCCACTGTTAAATATCGCGTCAACTTATCCTTCACCCTCAATTTGGGCCCGATTAAAATATAGTACAAAACCTGTTCGTAAGATTCCGAAACCGATTAGCAGGCCGCTGGTCTGTTGCTGGATTAAGTTCGTCGCCAGAAATTTATAAAAATGTGACATCCTCAGACAATATTTTGGGCGATGACCCACACGATCGTCAGAAATTTTAAAATCGACTCCCGTGGAATGCGTACCGTCGGGTGTGCTAATGAATGGTAAAATAAGCACCACCTAAACATGAAGGTAACAATTAAAGTAATAAAGAATTCCGGTAGTCTTATTCGATAGGTTATAAATCAAGGTGAAGTACCAATTATTCCAAATCCGATATGCTAAGGTAGCAACTATTTAGAAGAATGGCCTTTTTATTTATTACAACTCACTTACCGAAATAAACAAGTGGAATTTATATTTCCCCGTGAGAAAGTATGCAAAAACCGCCCTGCATCGAGTATTTACAACTTTCCAAGTCGACAACCCCTAATAATCCCTCAAATAAAAGTACAACCAAATGTTGGGTTTTCCAAAAACTTTATCATTATAAGACAACAATAAAATTCTGTTAACTCCGATGGTAGGTGAAAAAAAGCAGACATAATCTTTTTTGTGTTATTAGCGTTCGTTCGTTCTCTGATTGTAATTCTTTAATATTTTATATTGTGTTAAATTTTACCCCCTGTATTCGCCTGCGAGGGGACGTTAATTTTGTTAGTTTTAACGTTTGCTTTTTTATACACTTCAAGTGCTTTATATTGCATTCGCTTATTGAATTATTAAGATTTTTAGAATCTACGGGGAGCGCAAAAATTTACCTCGAATATTTTGGGTTTTCCCACAATTCTGACTAATTGTCTGTAAAAACTTGACAAGTATTGTCGTTTCAAAGTAGATTAGGCAAAGGCACCATAATCTCCTCCTAATTCTCTGTGAGTAACTTATACTCTTGCCTACGTAAGACCACATTGTTGGAAAATTTCGCAACGATAAAATCGAAAATCTTACCTATTTTTAGCGGCAGCGGCTCTATCCCGTTGTCTTCGATTTTTGAACCAATTTCCAACTTGGGTCGGTGTCAAGCCCGTCGCTTGCGCTAGCTCCCGTTTCTTCGTCGGATTGGGATAGGGATCTTGGAGATACCACTCTCTCAAGAGACTTCTAGTTCTTTCCTTAAAACAATGAGTTTTTTGTTCACCATCCCAAATAGTTCTAGGTAAAGGAAATTTTTTGCGCACCCTGTACTTATCTACGGGTCCTAGTGCTCTTCCTCGCAGTTTCTCGGCCTCTTGATAGTGAGCTTCCAACCACATCGCCTGCAGCTTCCCGTGCGAAGCTTTCGTGAACTTTTGATGCTCTAAAATGTGATACATTTCCCGAAAATTGCCACTGTGAAACGAAACTATTGCTCTTGCACGTAAAACTGATTCGTTCTTATTGAGTTCGCCTATGTTAGGATGCGCAACCGGTAGGGACCACAAAAACCTAGCTAATCGTTCTATATCTCCACTTTCTTCCAGAGTCTCACAAACAGCTGCCACTTGTTCTACTGTAAAATTGAGCGTTGGTAGCGCAAACATCGGGCTGGGTAAAAGAGGAGCCGGTGCAACGGGAATTGGAGCACTAACACCCGGCGACGAAGAAGTGTCCGAACGTCCACCCGAACCAGGCTCTGAGCTCCCGGAACAGAGTCCGGAGCTAAGCCCGAGAGCCATATGCGTTGCCAGCGTTTCAATATTACGATTTTCCTAAAACACTAATCGAACTAGTCGCATCGTAATTTAACAGCACTCATCACTTTCAGCGCGAATTTTTAAAAAAATATTCGTCGACTGCCCAAATGTTATCCGCAGTAATAAATAAATTTTTGTTATTGAGAAACAAAAGGATATCGCATTGCACAAAGCAGTTGCAAGTATGGAACACGGGATGAGACTGATATCGTAGGTTCTTGTACCGAGGTAGCTCTGCGGAAGGCTGAACGTCTATTGGTAAGTTGAAAGCTTGTTGCCACGGTTACTACATTGTAGAGCCGCCAATGGCAGCTTTATTTGGAAGGCCACAAAGCTTTAGTGGGTGTTACTTTTCTGGTGTCAGTTTGAAATGTCGCGTTTGGAATTGAGAACTTTGTGTCATATACCTAACTAAAGCTGATGGATAAAGTGGACCTCTTCACGACTGTTCATTCATGTACAAAACGAATTTCGTGATCGATGTGTATGGATTTTTTTCCATTTTTACACTTCCTCTTCTTCCGGACACATTTTTATCGTTCGTAAATTTTAAAATATTACTTTTTTGCATTTTCCAATTATTAAACTTTTGTGGGAAAAAAAGACAAGTTAATTAGGTTATGGAAACACAATTTTTTTTTTATTTCTCTAAGGAAAATAATACGAAATGAAAAGCTTCGAATTTAAATTTTTCTCAGGAAATTAACACACTTTTATCATTTTTTGGCACCGCTTAATTATTTAAGGTTACCAACCTTTTCTATTTAAACGGTTCTAGTGCGATCGCAACTTAAATTTTTCGTTTTCTATTACATCATACGTTGCAGTCAGGGGCGGACTGGCCCAAATGTGTGTGTTGGTATGCGGAAATTTTACGTAACCCGCTTTAATAATTATTATAAAATTGCAGAAATGATCCTATGTAAAATAAGCTTGGGGGGGGGGACTATAGAATTTCTACTGTTTAGATAATAATTATATTCATCTTTTGTTTTCTCAAAATTCATCTATTTTTCCCCTTAACATTTTATTAGTATCTAATAATAATTTTTATTGTGTTTTTTTCATTTCGATGATTTTTTTATGAAAATTTAATTACTTGTAAGTTATTATATTGTTTTGTTTTTCACAAAAACAGTTGCTTTAGGTACAGAAAAATATTCGAAAATTTTATTGAAAAACAATAAAATATAATTATATTATATTGCAATATGGCATCGTTTCTTGATTATTAAAAATCTTGTGTTGCATGTACTAACTACAAATAAATAGTAAATAAATTGCAAAAATTGATTTACAAGAAAATTTTTTCGAATAAAAATTTTTTTTTGTATACTTTGCAATTAAAGCGATATTTTTACATTTAATGCCACCAGTTCGGCAGTAAAGTAAAACAATCACTTTAATGAAAAAATGAATTTTTAAAATTTGACAATTGAATGACAATGTCAGGTTTTTTTGAACAGTAGTATATTGCTTTTTTTAGTAACTATGTTGAACTTTTTCTGGCTACTATAATATGTAGTATTGGTTGGAGCCACAAAAATTTTATTTGTTTCGAAACATTTTTATTTTTAATTTCATTATCATTCATTTTATTGCAGGCGACGAGCAGCACAAAAGTAAAGTAATTTCTTTTACAAAATTAAGATCACCTAGTTAGATTTTTTTTAAGTTTTTTTTTAATTTTTACTTAGCTAATTTGTTGTAAAAAATTTCTTGATGTTGTTTAGCATTTTAGCATATTACCTTAAAAAAACGGTGTAACACGGGTTGATTTTACATATTACAGTTTTTTTGAATATTTTCTAATGTTTGGAGATTTTCTGTACCCTATAGCCTCCATCTGATTGCTCTACTGATTTTATGAATATATTTCAAAAACAGATTGATTTTTAAAGAGCTGAGTTTTCTAAAGACAATGACTTCTGGTGTCTATCCTATGAGTTAGAAAAAAGATTTTTATTTAATTTCGTAAACAGCAGTAACGATCAAGATTTTTTTCTAAACACGATAATTACTGAGAGACTGGGGGGTATTACATACCTCCAGACCCCACGGTGATAACTCTGTACTGTATAAAATATAATATTTTTTGTTTTAAAATAAAGAAAAGTTTGGAATTATAAATGTTCGGTATTTAGAGTGTTCGGGAAAAAATTTTGTCATGGTAGTTAACTTCAAACTATGAACTGAAAGAGTAAGGTGGTAACTGATATTGTCAGGAGCGTTCAAAAATATATTTAAAGTGGACAATATTAATAATTATGTATTTAAAATTTAATAAGAGGTCGTCAAAACATGAGAAAGTGTGACTTAAAGGGGGGGGGGCTAACCAAATATTACGTCCGTAAAAAGCTCCATTGTAGATTTATTTTTAATCCGATTTTTTACGGTCTCCGAGTTTAGAAGGGACCCAATATTGTGACTGTGACAAAGAGGTGGGGGGGGGGGGTTAAAAATCTTTATGTATTTTATGGACGAAATTTCCTTAAATGATTTAATATTATTGTTACGAAAGGACGTCTTATATTTGATGACTAATGTATGACGTCGTGTATGATGAGTCAAACATGATGAGTCATATATGATGAGTCATGTGTGATGAGTCATGCATGATAACAGCATTAGTCATTCAAACATAGCTGAATGTACAATCTAGAAACGCACCGAAGTGAATAGAAATTCCTGGAGGGTTATGGAATTTTCTGGAAGGCTGCAAATAAATTCCAGTTTGAACGCGCAAGTGTTAACATAAATATGTGAAAATAAATAAAGTAAAGTGATAAACGATATACCGAGTGTTTAAATAAATGTGTTAAATAAATTGTAGTGTAATTTAGTTTAGTGTTAATCTTAGTGTAGTAATTGTTTTATTATTATTAACCGCATCTGTAAATATTTGTAATAGCCCTTTAGAATTAAATAAACGTTTTAATTTTCTTTACATTATATTTAAGTTCTAAAGCAATGACTAAATTTAATCAATAATTCAACCTAAAGCCCAAATACAACTTTTAGTGTAAACTTTTATAATAAGACTTATCTTGGATCAAAATATAGGTTAAGTTAGCTCTATAGTTCAATTGTTACTTTTTTATTACATTTGTTTTAAAAATATATATTTTTAAAATTTTTTAAATTTGAAATTGTAAAATTGGTTAACCTTAAAAAATACTTTTATTTTTCTAAATTGAATAATATTTTTTTCAAATTTGATTGAAAATATACATTACTTAAATATCACCATTTCCGATCAGAAATCTTGCATCTGGCGTGTTTTGTAAAAGAATTAAAAATAATTTGTTTGGTACATACATAAATTCCGCGTCCCCACCAGATCTATTCTTAAATGTCCCCCCCAATGTCCGTGTGAAATTTCAGGTTTCCAGGTGGTCTAGAAGTGCCCGAATATTTTCCGGCCAATTTCTATAGATAATATCAAACTTTCTTTAAGTTGCATTGTTTTAAATTGCAGTCTTTTTTCTTAAAAAAATAAATAATTAACTTTTTACTTCCTTATTTTTGTAAGTAATTTTATTACTGAAACATAAAAAGTTTTTTTTTTATTTTTTATAAAATACCAAGCGCTACTTTAGAATTTTTATAAATTTTTCAGTTTTACAAGTGCGATGGTGGTAAAATATTGGGCGATGCATTATAATTTGTACTGTGATGTTTTAAAATGGTTAGCATGTTTCAAGTTATCCTTCCCGCAGGCAAAGCACTGATTGAAATGAAGGAACGTGTTTTTAATCGACACCAAAAAATATGTAAATCCATTGAAACAAAAATAAAGTTGTCAAAACAACATGGTGACTTAATGAAGACACTCTAGTAAATTGTATATTATTAGTCTTGATGAGTGTGACAGAAAACACCGGTTTGTCACATGTCATCTTCATCTTGAGACTGTCACCACACTATTTAAACTCGAGCATGGCGCCATCATCAAAATTCCTCTCGCGTGTTAGCTTTAGGTATGTAAATAAAAAATTGGGAATAAAAAAGAAAAAGTGTTTTTAAATTTTGATGTAATCCTCTCTCGTACACAAGTCGAGACTAATTTGATTAGCAAACCGGAAGAATTTCTAAAATATTTATTTTTTGCGAGTTAACGTTAATTTAGACGACGAAACGTAATGACTGGATTCGAACAAAAACTCTACATTTCAAAGTTTCATTTATGGAAACAATGAAAACGTAAATAACGAGCCAACCTAAAGTCGAGTCGAGAACTCGAAATGAAATCAAATCTGTGCCGAGGAAAATAAGTGTAAGAGATTGACGTCGGATGAAAATTGAAAAAGGAAATTTCTTTTTAGACTCAATTGTTACGCTTAGCTGGTCTGTACGGTCACTGGACAGTATATGCGGAGTTCGTTACAATTTTATTATTTCATAACTTTCCTTCCCTATTTTCTCTCTTTATTTTTACCTTAATTTGCTGCACAAAGAAAAATGTTGGAGGGGAATAACGTGTTGAAAAATTGTATCGAAAAGGGGTGTGCATACAACTAGATTATGGTGCTATTGTATCTCGGCCTGCGATGCAAACTAAACTAGAGGGATTTTGTTATTGGATAACTTGAATGTTAATGCCGACTAGACTGCCTGTTTTATATTTCTCATTTTAAGTAATTTACTTTTTTATTGTCCAATCAGAGCGCTATAGTGTCGTGCAAACATTATTGAACAATCAAACAATGTTGAATTCGAATCTCACATCCGCCTGTATAGTCGGTCATTAATCATCAGGTTAAAATAAAATATGTATAACCTATACACTAACGAACCAAAACCGCCATGATAATCGACAGTCAAGTGTCAATAAATTTAAAGAAGTGTTCGTATTTTTCATATTTCAAAAGCATGACCATGTAGCGTTCTAGAGAACGCTTATATTTTAATCGCTCTCTCTGCACAATACCATAATCGGTATACCACCAAGTTCCATGCAAGATTAACATAAATACATATTACAAATTTTTAATAATAATTATTAATATCTCTCCAGTTTTAAAGGAACGAAAGGTTTCTAAATACCGAAATTAAACACAGAGCATCTACGTAAACTTTCAAAAACCGGGTGTCTGAGGGTGTGCTGAAAGTTATATCATACTTCCCCCCCCCCCCCCCGTACACCAGAAATTGTGATCAAAAAGAAAACTCTTAAGGCTAATATTTTAGTTTAACTAAAGCTATGTTTATAATCGCAAACATCGTAATTTAATCTCGGATTTAAATTGACATTGCATTAGAAGCTTTAAACCAAGTAGTCGTGATTAGTAGGCAAAATCACTTTCTTTGGAAATGAGAAATATAAAATATACACCAAGGTTTCCGAGTGAAAAATCCCACGAGTAATATTTCCGATCTCGGAGATAAAAAAAGTCTTCCTTTATTGCTTTGGTGTACAACATACTAATATACTATTTTTCTGTTACTTGAGAGATTGTTTTCTTTTTTTTTTCTCTTTCGAGTTGCGAAGCAAGGATTTAAGTTGATCAATATACTCCCGAAAATAGGAATTATATTTTAATTTACTACACTGTAAAAAAAGGGTGTTATTTTACCCATGAAAATCATCTACTTAATAAATTTACACTGTAAAATACAGGTTTCATTTTACCTGCAAAAATTAAGTAAATTTAAACTAAAAATGATGTAATTTCCTGTTTTACCCAAAAAATGTAAAGAACTGAGAAAATCTGGGTATTAAGTTTATCTTAGAGCAGGGCCGTCCTAAGATATACGACGCCTCTAGGCTACTAAAATCAATGAGCTCCTCTTCATAAGAAAACACACAAATGCAAAATAGTAAAAGCTAATTTATTACTATTACAATAAACAAAACATTAAATTCATTAATTTTGAATTAAACTTTTAAGATAACATTTTTGTCAAAGTCTAAACTCTTGGGGGGGGGGGGGGGGGGAAGTACCTCCCTTTAAAGCAATTTTTTTAGGTTTTTATATTTTTTAATTTTAATTGATTAGAACTTTTTTAAATATCATTTGCCTATCTACAAATTAGGTGAACCCCTTATTGTCTAGAATCAATGAATTTCGAGTTATAAATTAAATTAAGGGAAAAAAATGTTAAAAAAATTCAGCTTTTTATTTTTTTTACTTTTCTTGCGAACCTTCTATCTCTTAAACGAAATGTCCTAGGAAAAATCTCACCGCTCAAATCGATAGGGAATTTAACGGACTTCAACTTTGGTCAAATAAATTTTTTTGGAAAATCAACCGTTTTTACATAAATTCTGAAAATAATGAACAAAGTGTAGGTAAAAAAAATTTTTTTAAATATAAAGTGTTTTTTATCACCACCTCAAAGGTTCTCCGCGGTAACGGGGACACCCGGTATAAAATGCTCATATAATTTAATTTGCTCTGTCCCAAAGAAGATCATAAATAAGTTTTTATCTTTTTTAGGACTCATAAAGATCAAAATAAAAATTGCCTCCCCGAAAAGGCTTGCGTCCTAGGGCCATTTAGCCCTGTGGTTAAGGTGGCCTTGTCTTAGAGTAAATTTACCTATGATTTTATTACAGTGTACACAAATGAGATCAAATGCTGTAATAACGTACAAAATTTCTTTCGGTACGAAATTAAAGTGATTACCTACCTTTTTTTCACATGAACTTAAATTTAATATTTGTACAAGTTAGATTCTATAAAGTTTATTTAAAAGGTCAAAAAACACAAGGAACGTTAGAGAGATAAGGTAGATTAAACTGTCACAAACCGGGGGGTCTGGGGGGTATGGAATACCCCCCAGCCTAATCTAAGCAATGTATAAGTAGTAGAATTCTTATTTATTTATTCTTGGGGATTATTCAAAATTCTTAATAAATTTTAAGAGAAACTATAAATAAGGTAGAGGCTATTTTGTTATGTGCTTCTTCTTCTTCATGTGCCATATCCGGTTCCCCGGACGTTTGCGACCTCTCTCCTATGTCTGTGTTGTGCGTTTGAAGTATTATCACTTAGCTTAACGCGGGTTCTGAACCGCGGGAAGTGTATACACTTCATCTCCAGAGAGGATGTACCAGGCAGATTACACCTCGGTGGTTTGCCATTGCCTTCCGAGGGGAGACGGTCAGAATACAGTTTTACTAAGCCCGGAGTCGAACCAGGCATTCAGCATTAGCAGCAACGCACTTAACCGCTCTAGCTGACGACCGTTATGTGATTAAGAAATTTTAAACTCAAATATTACCCTAGAAGTATTTCCTGTCGATCAAGAATTAATTAAAATTTAAATGATTTAAAATTTAACATTGGAGCTTTTTGAAATTTTTTAAACCCTTTAATTAAACTTTATATAATAAAACTGTTACAAATTATCCCCCCCCCTCTCTCCACTCCCAAATTCTACAAAAGTATGAACTTATGTGCTTATTTTAGTTTTAAATTTACTTGATGATTATTTGCAGATGATGCTTAAAATGTTGCCACGACCGGGTGGCACGAAAAGTTTTAGTTTTTTTTAGCTGATGAATTCAGTTTTAAATTCACATTTAACCAAAAAGTATATGTAACTTTGAATGCAAACAAAGTAAAATGATCATTTATTGCTTTTACAAAAAAGTGAATCTTGAAGTTTAACAATTGAATAATTTTTACAATACCAAGCGAGTACGCGAAAATTCCACAAGTTTGGTAGCTTTTTTTGTATGTATTGTATAAATTTAGACAATCTAAGGAAGCCAAAGTAATGCAGCATACAAGTGAAGAGAAATCTAAAGAAATCCAAAAAATCTTTTAGGAAATTTAGGGGAATCCCATAAAAATTGAGACAAAGGAGTGAACCTGGACGTAGTAAATAAAAAGTGCCCTAATAAAACAAAAGCTCTAAAGTACTTTGATTTAAATCGTCGCCGGCAGTAAAGTGAAACAATTGCTTTCACAAAAAACTGAAGATAATATGACAATTGAATTATCCTCTTTTTTGACGTTTGGAGTACTACGTTTTCGAGCTGAATTTGATGGGAAAAATTTCTGCCGAAAGTTTTTCAAGTTTCCTATATTATAAGTGTGGACTAATTGGACAGGAACTGATTAAGTGTGCGACAAGTTATCACAATATAATTTAAAATTTTGTGTTCCGTTAAGCAATTTCCGTTAAATTATATAGTGAAAAAAGTTCGCACAGTTGTAAACGAAACGGAATAAGAGGTGTTAAAACAGATGTGATTTTGTTGGTCCCGTGTGCTCAGAGATGCGTGATATGATTGTTGAGTGTCATTATCACCGTCATTTAATGTCCATTGTCGTACGAAGCGTGTTTTAATTGATGTCAAAATGAATGCTTCTAACGCGAACCGGTCATATCTTTGGGTTCATCATCGGTGTTAAATGAGGGGACCATATAGGAGATTAGGAAACGCTTCGTTCCTAGGGAAGCGCCTTCATTGTTGTTTGACTAGGTTCTTATTATTTGTCCAACTTATTTTCGGAGAACAAAAGAAAATTGATAATCGTAGATCTTATCCGTTCGTGTAGTGACAAATTTGACGCTTTTGTTACACGAGAAACATTACGAACAAATTATTATTAGTATTTTTTTTTTCCTATTATGTATTTTAATTATTGAAGTAAATTTTGTCGTATCGTTTAAGAAATGGCTTTTCTTTTGGCGCAGTTACGAGCAGGGCTAGGGGAAGGAGCGGGGGCATTCATCGAGAGACAATTTTCCAGTTGACAGAAAGTCCCGCAGGGGAAATTACAATATTTATGATGTCATTTAGATAGTCGATCGTCCTTTCTGTCGAGAGCTGCAGCTCGTTGAAACCATTGTAACTCTTTAGAAAGTCATCAATAATACATCGTAGCAATTAGAGATTATTCAATAGGCCAACGTTGGCAGGCGATATTTTAATACGTCTCTTCTTAACTCTTCATGACACCCCATTTTCTCGGATATTGCACCCTTTTAACGAAATCATTCGTGTTCATTTTTTGCGCTTGATCAAGCAACTTGAAAAATAATTAACTGGAAGAAACACAAAACAAAATAATCAAACGTGTTCGTTTGCTGCACGTAGCTCTTAAATATGTCAAAATGTATGAAGGTAATGAGCTTTACTGGGATCATTTTAACCACATCACAAGATTCGACAACACTTAACCAAACCACATTAAGTTCTTTTACACAAATTGTCGCAACAATCGCTTCTCACGTCGATAATTTATAATAATTATTAAATTCTATTCAAAACTTACAGTGTCTAACTATACTGAAGTATTTTGTTTTTTTATTTTTTAAAAATCGACTTATTGATACTACTGACTAATATAGCAAATATTCCGGTGTTAAAATTTGTGATTCATTAGAAGAAAAGTAAATAAAAGAAACAAAAGAATGGTAGATGATCACAAATGTAACTAACGTGAAGAGATTATATCGCCTGTCAAGTGTTGACATTTGAAGCGCCGTAGGAGTTGGATTATAGAGCAGAGCTATGGAAAGCTCATATTTCAGGAGCACCCCATATATCGATACAATGTGTTCTAGGGCTTTCAATGCTGTGTTTATTATTAATGCTCTGATTATTCCGTAACGAGCGAACAATTTAATAGCCCGTCATATGCTACTCAAAAAAATTATTTCGACTAAGATTGCGCTCCCTAAGCTGGTGCGTTAGCCACACCATTATATGGCATAGTAATATTAGGTATTCGGAGTGGTTGGTTAGTCATTAAAAGTTATTAGCGATGTAATCCAACGTGCAGGTAGTATAATCTTTCTTACCACTCTTGCATAGTTGATGCTTTTAATGGTACACTACCACCGAAGTATTAGCACTGCCCTTAATCTATAGGGAATTTCTTCGCCGTTCGTATTATTTCCAGAAACATTACCCAAATGAGAGCTCACACCGGATTACAAAATTAATATTGTTTTCAAATTGAAACCTTTTTGATAATTTTCAATAAAGCTCGACGGTGTAGTCAAACTTGAGGTCATTCGTTTCAAATGCAAATGGTACAATAGTAAACGATTACCGATCCACCCTTCTTCATTGTATTTTTCTGCATCATCAAATTTTGCCTATGCACACAATGCTCAACGGAGCGAAACATAATTGATAACAGTTCTATTTAAATTTTTTATGCGATGATTTAAATTTCAAAAAAATTTTTACTTTTATAAACAAAAAAATTATATAGTAGGTACTATTTTTTTGGTTTTGAAATTCTAAAATCATACAATATTTAAATTAAATATAAAAAGTTTATATTCTGGACAAACAACAAAAAAGAAACAAAATTAAAAACTATTGCTCTGAAATCTATGTTAAAAAAAGGTGTTTTTTGTTGTTCGTCTGTAAAGTTACTTTAAAAGGCCGGTCGCCGCTAGGAATAATTTTCTTATTAAAATGAGATTTTTTTAACATATTTGAAAACTTGACGATACTGACATTTTCAACCCCCCCCCCCCGGTTCATTAGAAATAAAAAAATATATCTAAATTCTTATCAAAATATATTTATTTACCTACCCCCCCCCCCTTCCTCTAGCAATAATATGAGATTTAATTTGTTACTGTAATAGACGTAAAGAGCTAAATAAAAGACAAACTAAACTTACCAGGGCCGTATTTAGACTAAATTTTCGGAGGGGGTTTTAAAAAAAATACAAAATAAATAGCTAATTTATTAAAATACAAAAGAAATTTTTTTTAATTTAAATTTTATATTAATTTTTGAAATGTAATGTTTGGAGAAAAGTGAGTAAAAGGGGTTTTTTTTGCCAAGATGGCGGAAACGACGGAGGCCTAGATTTTGCTCCGCTGATTTTTTGAGTATAATTTTGTGCAAGTATTTTTGCAATTAAGATTTAATTTTTGAGTATTGTTATTGGAAAATTTTGTTTGAAAGTATTTTGTCGAAAGTTACCGCAATAAAATAGAAATTTTGTGAAAAGATTGTTTTTATTTAATTAAAATAATTATTTTTTTGATCGATTTTTCCTTATTTGAGTTCGATATTCAGAGAAAATTTCGATTTTTGTAAACTTTATTAATTTAATGGTTGAAAATAATTTGTCGAAGGAACGCCAAATTTTGATTACAGGTTGACTTCTGGGGGGGGGGGGGGGCGTTATCGCCCGTCTGTGCTATTTTAAAAGTTTTGTTTACGATATTTTTAATAAATTTAAACTTATTCATATTTTAATTTTAAAATTTGAATAAAAATCACAAACTAAATTCTTATTTTAGCGATGGCGATAGTAAAATAATTTTGCCAAAACGAAGAACTAAATTAGATTATCTTAAGCAAATGTACGCTTACATACAAATGTACAAAATATAAAACAATTTATGGGTTTACAATGCCCACTCTAATTTATTGCGGAAGTGTTATTTTAAGCTATGGTCATAAATAAATTTTTGGTTCAAACAATTTATTGCAATTTAAAATTTTTACCATAATAGTAAGAATTAAGCTAAAATACCTATTTCATTAATTTCAATATAATTATTTTTCAAAAATTCGAAAATCAATTAATAGGAATAATAACTAACGATTAATTAAGTGGTCGCAGACTTTTACACAGTACTGTAAATATTTAAGGCATTTTTATATTCTTCATCTTCGGTTTTTATATTTTTGCAATTTAGTTATTTAGTAGTAGATGTATTCAATCCAGTGTCGCCAATCGCCGGATTATAATACCAATTTCCGATTTTTTAATTTTGGATTTAATTTATTAGAAATATCTCTTTAGTTTTAACCCCTAGTGATTAAAACCCCTGGGGTTGTAAAACTCCTGGGGTTGTAAACCCCCCCCTCTCCTTAAATACGGCCCTGAAATTTACTGTAACTCTTAGGGGTACCTGGGTCGGCCTATAATTTCAACATTTTTTTCAAATGATTTTAAACTAAAAAAACACGCAAGTTATACTGTTCCAGACTTAGCAGTCTGATGGGGATTTGTACCCCTCTCCCACCCTGCGTAATCCATATTTTTAAAAATTAAATTTTTATTTGGAGATTGGAGAGCCACTTATACTCCACAGTCTAATGTTGTAGACCGCTGATTCATTAATCTTAATTGAAAATAATTTTTAATTGATGATTGTATAATTCGCGTGTAATTTTCGAATTAAACAATAAAAAAAAGGCATCTTTACTTTATTTGTAGTTGTTCTTAAAAATCCAATAAGAATATTGTTGAAATTCAAACTGTATAATTGTAATAGATTAATTAGATCGGGCTGGGGGGTATTCCATACCCCCCAGACTCCCCGGTTTATAACAGTTCAACCTAAATGATCTTTATACTTTTATTCTTTCTTTAGATCTTCTCAAATTAATTGCGCAAAATATTCTTCAGCAAATTGAAAATATTTTTTTAGGCTGAATGTTGACCAAATCAAAAATGTGTTATATTCGCTATGAAATTAATTTTCTCAGATCCATATTAAAATAGAAAATTAATGATAGGAAGAACACAGAAATTTTGTGAGGTCGCGAAAACTTAGTTATAGGGTTGAAGTAAGGTACATTTATCGTAACCGTATCAGAAACCTAATTTTTGATCAAGTACGCGTTATCATTTGTGTAGCGTTCCATGACTATCTACTAATTGCAATAATGCAGAAGTGGTATTTTTAGTGTCGCCAACCAATACATCGACAAATTAATAATTAATTTAAAAAATAGAATTTTAAGAAACTTAAGCACTTACAACACAAAACACAGAAGTACTTTTAACAGGGCCACCCTAATCACAGGGCTAAATGGGCTATAGCCCCGGGGCGCAAGCCTTTCGGGGGCGGCAATTTTTATTTTGATCTTTATCGGTTCTAAAGAGGATAAAAGGATCTTTTTTGGAAACGATCTTTAAAATGGTTGTAATCCATTAAGCCTAAAAAAATCAATAATATCGGAGCTATGGCCGTTTGAAGTCAGAAATTCAAAAAATTGCTTTACAGGGAGATACCACCCAAGGGTTTGGACTTGGACAAAAATTTTACTTGAAAATTTGTCTTAGGAAAGTGTCTTTTATCACCACCTCAAAGGTTCCTGTATACAGAGAATGGCTTATTTAACAACTTTTGTTTTTTGTTTACTCTAAAGTTTGTTTGAATTTTGTATGAATTTAATGTTTTGTTTCGAGTAATAGTAATAAATTAACTTTTACTATTTTGTATTTTTTGTGTGTTTTCTTAGCGCACAGTGCGGAGCACATTAATTTTAGCTGCCCAGGGGCGCCGTATATCTTAGGACGGCTCTGGAGGATAATAGCGACCAAAAATTTTTGTACATCAGATTTCTATTTACAGAATTTCTTTGCGTTTCCTTAGTTTTTCAATTATTAAAAAAGTTGAACACAAAAAATTTTTATTCTATTTGTGCACCAGATTTCCCGCCAGGGGGAATCCCCTCAATTTATATTAAAATTTGCGAGTAGATAAACTACTGTGGAGCTACCCCACTTCTGATTAAAACTTCTAAAATTAATTAATTAAATGACGATTTCTATCCAGTATATTTCATTAGCAGTTTAATTCGCAGTTTCATCTGCGGATATAATATACTACTTTAAGTATTATAATGCAAAATATGAAGTGTTTTATTAAAAAACCCTCTTTATTAAAGAAAATATTTGCAATTATTTATTCATAAGCATATAAATTGAACTAAAGATTTTGGGTTTGATTTGGTTACGTAATTTTGTTGAAACGAAAGTCTTTGTTTACTAGAAGCAAAGTTTATTTACTACAAACGTTAAAATCATATTTAAGCTGCTTGTGTAGAAGCTTTTAGATTCAAATGTAGTAAAATCCTGGGGATAGATAAAATAGTCCACGGTGCAGCAGTGGTGTCAATCATCGCCACTAAATCGGCTTTCGTCATTGTGGCTTGTCAGATTAGTTTCTAACCACCCTTCCAAATGTATAGGTAAAATAAGCATGTACACCAAATTTTTAAGTTACACCATCGTCGTGTTGTTGTTTGCGTTTTAGGTTTGCAAATCTTCTTAGAAGCCCGATTAAAGAGGTAAAAGTGAGTCGTTAAACGGCCACACATTTTTGCTTATTAAAAATGTTACCACCGGATCATAAAAGAAGCAACGTGATACGTTTGCCCACATTTATCGAAAAATCTGAAAGATAAAATTTTATATTCATAACTCTCGTTGTATTGTGAGAGCATCTGCTCTACGAACGCATCATAAAAGGGTTTTAGATGCGAGATAAAATTCATATTTTCGCAAAACCTGAAATGTAACACCCGCATCTTAACATTTTTCGGTATTTAATAACACGATACTGAAAATTTTACGGCGAAGGCCTCCCGCCACGGTCCACCGCCTATCGGTTAATTAAGTTTAATTTCCAAATTAATACGTCGACATGTGGACATGTCGCGTCGCCAAACCCGAAAACGGATTATCATTTAGAGAGCTGGCACAAAACGAATAATATTAAAAAAAATATGTACAATATTATAATAGAAAACAAACATTTGCGCACCCCACCCCCAGTTTGATTTAACTAACGATTATAGTTAGCTGATGGGATTTAAACCAATGTATGTTTTGTTACAATTATCAACATAACAAAATGTAAATAGATGGTCGTTGAAATAGTGTGCATGGCAGGGGATTACATTAGTAATCCTTCTTCAATAAAACATGCATTAGCAGCAGCTCGAAATGCTGTAAAATGCTATTATCCTTTATACCCGAATTACACAATTTGCACGCATCGCCGGCTTTAAAGTTAATTTTCCATTCTAACATTTTCAAAAATTGTATTTAAAATTTCTAGCGTTATTTCTAATTCCTAGGGATTATTTCGCGCATTAGCCGCGCACCGCACAACAAAATCAAACAATTAACGTTGAAAGTTTTATCGCTTGAATAATTTAATAATTTTGTTATTCTTTTATCATAAAGCGTAACACGAAACGGACGATATGCGAGTTGGTAATTTTACAGTAAACAAAATTGCCACAAAAATTAGAACGGTATTTTGGGCTCACTTTGTTTGTACGCCCGAATGTTGCAATAGGGATATCGGATTTCCCACAATAATTTGCTAACAAAAGGAGTATCGCAAATGAAGGCCGATGCGCTCAGACAGGCGCGTCTGAAATACGAGAAGAACCTGGAAAATGAACCACCCGCTAATAAGGTGGCCGATTACAGGCTAAATTTGATCTCCGATGCGAATGCTACCTTCTTGCTCATTTCATTACACAATAAAAATAATTGGGCGAATATTTTATTTAAAAAAAATGTATAATATTAAAATAAATTTTCGGCGCGAACAGGATTGATTCCGACCGAGTTCGGTTGGTAAGGCGATTGCGGTCCAATTCCTCTATATTGGTTGCTGGTATTGAACGGTCCTAAGTAGAACAGGTAAATAATCAAACCTGTCAGAAGGACTATCAGTAAGGACAATACGGTTATTATTATTTTTTGAGTCTTTCTTCTGCTTTCGGAACAGTCCGGTACGTCTGTTTCGGTTATTTCCAGCACCAATTTATTTTTTAGTTTGTAAGGAGTCCAGCACCTAAAAATGAAAAGAATTTAGAATATAATCAACGTTGGAACCTAAATATTTTTAATTTTATCAAAATATAACAAAACAAATAATTTCGCGATGCCAGCAGCTCCTAAACAAATCTACATTATTTTGCTTATAAACCAAAATATTTTTAAATACTGAAAAAATAAACAAAAGTTTTGGTAAATATCAATTTGATATTATAAGTTAGCGTAATGCTGATACAATCAAATTAATATAAAGTAAAACAAAAGTAAATATTTATGCTGCTACTAATTACTGCGCTATAAAAATAAATAGTAATAGTAATAAAAATAAAATAAAATAAAGCTAACCTAACCTAATCATCAATAGCAAAAAATAAAACAAATAAAGGATTAAATAGAGTTCTATTGTTTTCATCAGTTTTGTGCGAAGGTTTTTCACTAAATTTCCTAAAACAAATTCTCTAGTTTTTTCAGGTTTTTCCTGATTACTACTGAAATATTGCAAATTTAATTAATTCGCGTGGCGTGGTTTCTTTAGTTGAAAGTTTTAATTTCCTCGAATTTCAGTTAAAAATCGAAAATTTCCTGTTTTTGAAATTTCTGAAATTTTTAATCTAACTTTTTTAGGTATTTTCACATCACTAAGTCCACATCGTATTGACATATTCAGTACGGGAGACTGATGAGACGTCGCTCCTCCAAAACAAAAGTATTATATTATCTCCCTCGCAATCTGATGCTCAAGATTGTTTGCTTTTGTTTTAATGAGCGGGGGGGGGGGGGGGGGGATTTTACGAATTAATTTCTTTCCACATTTTTTTCACTTTTTATTCCTTTTGAAACTCTATCTTTCAGCCATTTTGCTTTTTACTTGAAATAAATGATATATTTTATAAGTTATTAAGTTCCTACTTTACTCTTTCAGTTCATAGTTTAAGGCAGCGGTTCCCAAATAGGGTTCCGCGGAACCCTTGAGGTTCCACAATAAAATCCAAGGGTTCCGCCAAAAAGAATTTCAAAATGGCGTAAAAATAAATTTTGCCGCTTAAAATATATTTTTAACTTTTTTTTCCTAACTGCGCTAGGAATATCCGGAGTTGTCCAAAAGTGCAAACCGTATTTTGCTACCATTTGCGAGCACAAACAAGTGTGAGACTGGATTCTCATTATATTCAGGAACAAAAATTAAGTATTGAAAACAACTTGACGCAGTTCCTGATATGAGAATCTAGCTTTCAGAAATCAATCCAAATATTAATAGAATTTATTAGGAGAAAACAAAATGTCATACTTCTCACTAATAATAATTGTAATAATTTATAATTCTATAATAAATAACTTTTATACTTGTATTTACTGGTCACGGGGGGGCGGGGTTAGTGTGCGTACACAACCTTGTATGCAATAAACAAATCGGCTTGGGGTTCCGCCAAATTTTTTACATTGCCCAAGGGTTCCGCGGCCAAAACTAATTGGGAACCGCTGGTTTAAGGTAAACGATTATCTACTACAATCAGTGGCGTAGCTAGGAATTTAATTTGGGGGGGGGGGCTGCGAGCGCAGCGACCCGTTTTTAATAGCGCCGCAGACAAAAATTTTTCAAATTTTCAAGGTCATGCTCTCAATAGAAAGTTCAAAAATTACAATAAAAAATAATTTGTCCGAAAAAAGGGTTTCGTCAATAATAAAAGTTTCCAACTAATAAATAAACACTAAAAATTAAGTCATAGAAATTATTATTATTATAATATAATTACAATTGTAAAATCATTACGTTTTTTTTTTTAAACTCTTGGCTACGTCACTGACTACAATGACACAATGACTGAGGCACTGGGGGGTATTCCATACCCCCCAGACCCCCCGGTTTTACAGACCGGAACAACAATGTGAACTTTGAAAATTAAAAAACTACAGAAGCGATTTTATTTATTTTTATGTAGTTACTTATTTATTAACATAAATTTTTATAAATAATAATATAAAATTATATTTAAAAAAAGAATATTTTTAAAGCAGCTACCGAAGCTTCTCGTACAGCGTTGCTCAGCCACATTTTTAAACGGTGTACATGATTTTTCGGCCCACAACCAATGAATTGACTTGAAATTTGAAAGATATGTTCAAAAAACTATAAGTTTTCTAGTTGCGTTTTTTTCCCTTTCCGATGATAAAAAATTTCTAAAAAAAATTTAATTGCACTAAAATTTGCATAATTTTTTTATGTGAATTTCTTAAACAAAAAATTAACAAAACCATATTTCAAAAAAATCTTTTGTCAAAAATGCAGTTGAGCTATATTACTTTAGCTATATATAACTAAAAATAATTAAAATATCATTATGTAATTTTTCTGAAATTAATTCTTACAGTTCACCCTCTCTTAAGGTTGGTCACAGTAACGAAACCCCTTAACCATCAAAAGTAAAAAATAAACCAATAAAATAAAAATTATTCAATAATAAATAGAAAATAAAATTGATGTTCTATTGTTAACTGTATTACCATTTTCACAATTAAAAAATTTTAAATTTTCTAATTTTTCCAAACTCTCCCTGATTAAATTTCAAATATTATAAATTTAGCTTCAAGCTCTCAATTTCGCTTAAGAATCGAAAATTTCCGGATTTCAAAATGTTTATTTTAGGTTTTCCAAACTCGTAGGATCCCTGGTTAATGATCATTTAAAATAATTAAAATTCAGTAGCAGCTAGTACGGGGGAGCGACGAGGTGTCGTTCTCTCAAAACAAAATATTAAGTTATCTCCCTTCCAATTACGCGAGCTATAATTGCTTACTTTAAAATTTTTTGTTTTAACCTCAGTTACTGGTGTTCTGGGGGGGGGGGGGTAATATTCCATAACCCCTAGCCCTCCGGTTTTGCAGACCGAAAGTTCGAGTAATTAATTTGATTAAATAAGAAACTTGCGCTCTTGCCAGACTCCTGATATTGTAAAGAATACTATTGTATGAGACGACAATAAAAAAAAACAATGCAGGTTGTAGGGAAAAATTAAAAGATTGTTCAGGTGCCCCAATATCTTCGGCAGTTAGCAAATTCACCAAAAATTTTGTAGTACCGTCAGTTTTCCAGCCAAAGTGGCCAGCCGTCGTTGCATTTGTTTGAAAACCGACAGTAGTGGAGCTATAGTTATCCTGCGGCACTTTACTCATAAAAACACATGGGGAAATTTAACCTCATTAATTCGATGATTATTTTAATTTTTTATTTATTTAAAAATGCTTTTACGAAGTTAACACTCCATCCATCATCATAATAATTGTAGATTTTAGTAGGATTAATTCAAACTAGGTACAGAACTAAGTACCTAACTAAAATAATTTAGCAAGATTCTAATTTGAAAGTCGTTTGAGACGACGCAGCTTTATAACATCATAATGTGCCAATAAAAGCAATTTTCTAATTTAGCCGGTGTTATATTTACCCTTTCACAATCTCACTTTATATTTCTTATTAGCAAAATTGGAAATGCGAGCCAAACTTACAGCTGTTACCCTATTTCCTATCTTTGAAGCTTTTTTTTTACAAAACTTAGCAAGAGCTTCAAAGAGATCCGTTATTAATATTCGCAATTATCATTTTTAGACAAAGAGATTTTTAAAATTCTAATTTTACAGCGGGATTATAAAACGTTAATGGAGAAATGGAATTAAAAAAAAGAGAAAATGCAGACGGAGTAGGTATTAGAGTTTTGGGAAAACACTTACCTTATGTTATAATCCTTGTGCAACAACCCTTCCAGTTGTTTTACCCACAAAAAGTTGCAATCGCAATTCCAAGGATTACTTTGTAAGTCGACGTGTTCCATTTTATTAAGTAAACGTAAATAAGAGGCATTTAAATTTGTCAAAGCGTTTCCAGCCAAAAATATTTTTTTCAATTTTAAGTCCAAATCTTTATCGATCACACCGAAAGCTAAGTCGCTGAAGCTTTGTAAATTGCAATTACTCAGATGCAATTCTTCCATTGCTATCAGATTATAGAAAACGTAGTGGCCCACGCTTTTAAGTTTCGTCAATCCGTTTAATTTTAAGATTTTCAATAACGGATAATTCAAATGTCCCGCTGTAATATTGACGATCGGATTTCTCGATATGTCGAAGTAATTCAAACTGTAAGGAACTATTGGAATTACCGTGAACAAATTGTCGGCCAAATATAACTCTCGCAAGTTGTCGGCCCTCTCGAAGTACGTGAAATGCAATTCGCTGATTTCGAGTCCGTTGAGCCGCAGACTTGATATTTGCCGAGGCATCCGGATGGGCAGTTTGAAGAGATCGTTGGAACTCATTAGTAGCGCTCCAAAATAATTATAACTTAAATCCAATTCTTTCAAATTGGACAAAGGAGAAAATATATCATCTGGTAGAGTGGGAAGACTGTTGTGACTCAAATCTAAACTTGTCAGATTTCTTAAGCCTCTGAAAATGTTGGAATTGACAAACCTCTCAATTTTATTATTGTTCAACTTTAGTTTCCGCAAATTGGTGACCCCAAGAAAAAAGTCTGGAGAAATATGCGTAATCAAGTTGTTCGATAACTTTAACGTAATCAACGCCTCACTGTGGAATGTATTGGCCTCCGATTCTAAGGTGTCGATTAAATTATACGATAGATCCAAATCTTCCACATTTAACAGTTGGTTATCCCGAGGATAATCTTTTATGTTAAGTCTCGAACAATCGGCAGTAAAAGTTGAAGTATTTCCGTCTAATGTGTAACCACACGAACAAAAACTTGCAGACTTTCTGAACGAACATAGATTTTGTCCGGCACAGTTTTTAAACACAGTAAAACACACAAGAAAAGTCACCAATAACCTCATTTCGGTATTTTACCGTCACGGTATTCACGCTCCCTTCGCACTTCATATAATAGTAATTAAATTATTTTGTTGATAAGACGATAAAAAATAAAATTAATCATTTCTGTTTGATATTTGTACGGTTATCGTAAAGAGATAAGTTTGTAAATATTGAACAATTAATTATTGAATTAATCAGAAGCCGATTTGTAAAAAGGAAAGATTTTAACAATTTTAAATTATCACACGAGTGTTGACCGTAGCGTAGCGTAAAATTTACCATTTCTCATCTGTTTTACTTCATATCTCGAAATCGGTTACTTTAATGATAAAGGTAAATTAGAATTAATTTGTAGAGATTTAAATTTGCTATCAAAAATGTTCTAAGTATTTTTTTGTAACTACCATGCTTGGACAGATATTGAAGTTCGAAGTTGTGTTTCTTCAATCAAGAAATTCGAACGCCACTCAAATTGAGATATTTTTAAATCAATATCGCTTGCAAATATCAAAATAATCAAAAATCTGAGTAGGTACTTATTAAAGTCATTAAAAAATATCGCGAATTTAATACAAAAATTTTCATATTCGTAGTATTCAAAAAACTGGTTAAATCTTATTTTTTGTGATTTGAAGATTACATGAAAAATTTTAAATTTCGAAAAATTACACATAGATAAAATTAAATATATCATTTTAAAAAATACGATGCATTTGAATTTTAACGCCGTTTTCCCTCTGGTGAAAAATAGCCAAACCGTTCTGTTCCTCTTGCATCTCAGAGAGGACACCCGACTACAAAATTTGAAATTTTAAAGATTTTCGTACAAACAAAAGGAATCCCGCGAAAAATTGAAATCGATTGTAAAAATTACGAAAACAATGTCGATCGATTCAGAACAGAAGTTTTACATTGATAAATATTTAATATTATCTGTTCACTTTCAGATGAAAATAAATAATCAGCATTCTCTTTACTATCTCTGAATTAACTTGAAACAAATTTTAATTATAATATAAATATATTAATATATTAATTATACAAAAATGTACACAAAACAGAGTTTGACTTTTTGATGATATCTAAATTTTATCGCTGAACTCAACCTAAGCGCTATTATGACAGCTTATAGCTGCGCAACCTAAAATAACTGAACGCGTTCAGTGCATGGAAGATGTCTGACAGGTGAAATAATGGCAGAGATTGAATCGGAACGAATAAATAACAGGGTTGAAAATATGAAAGTGATAGCTGGTGGTCCGCGGGTAGTTACAATTAAAAAGACCGAAACTGGCTTTGGTTTTAATGTGCGGGGTCAAGTTAGTGAGGGTGGACAATTGAGAAGTATAAATGGGGAACTGTACGCCCCTTTGCAGCACGTAAGTGCCGTTTTGGACCGTGGAGCAGCCGAACAAGCAGGAATTCGTAAAGGAGATCGAATCTTAGAAGTGTAAGTTTTCATTTTAATTTTCAATTTTTTAAGATTGTGATTACCTTAATTACCTTCTCTATTGATTTTTGTTACCCCTTGACAGTTGACAACGATCACAACAGAACCCCCCAATGCCCTAACATACCTACTGGAATTTGCATAGTCTATGGGTTTTCAGAAAATTCCAGCATCCCATTTCATTCAGATAAAAAAGTTTTATAATAATTATTTTGTTATTATTTGTTTACTTGATTGATAAATGTAATGTTAAACGTTTTGTTATCTCAAGTACAGTAGTCGACACATTACGTTTACCAGTACCAGCACCGAAGTTGGAACTATTGATAAATTAAATTAATCTTTGTTTTCATTTGTTTAAAATTATCTCGATAAGTGGAAACCGCAACGGGCTAAAGAAGAACAAGATTAAGACGAGAATCCACCTTGACCTTTTCTATAAAAAGGAAAACTATTGCAGCCTTCGTAAATAATCAAATAGAAATTATTGAATTAATTACAATGATTCATGTGATCTTTATAATTGGCAATAAAAATCTAAATTAATTTTCCACCGGACAGCCCACTGAAATGCTTGATCGTTTTTTGTTTTGTTGTTTTCTCTCCAAAACTTTTTGTTTTTGTTCCATCTCTAGAAGGGGCCAATGCACTTTTAGCTCTATATAATCCAAGCTTAGAAAAAGTTCTGCCAAGTGTTCAGAGTTTATCAATCTCAACGATTAATTAATTGGAATTTGATCTTCAGAACTGGTACGTGTCTTTTATTTGATTGGAGTCTCATTTCTGAAGGACAAATTTAACTCGGGAAAATATATAAATGTAAAATAAAACGGAAGATATAGTTAGTTTCATCGGTGTCACCAATTTTTCTGCGATCACTCGGAAATATATTTCAAGGGATGCTCATTAAATTGCTGGCCGTGATTAAAAAATAAGTTTTTGTTTGATCTCGATGCAGTTTATTGTAACCTTTTTTGAAGAGTTTCTCCATCTTTTATACACTACATACTTTCCCCAAGGGAAATAATGAGGGTAATTATTCCCTCATGACTCTTAAAAACCTGAACAAACTTAGTTAAATGCACCGAGTATGCTCAAATAAAGAAAACATCACAATATAGACAATTTCGTAAAGAATTAAAAAAAACTAGGAGCTTTTTATTTGTCTTCAAAAGTTGACGCGCGAGAGGTATTCAAGGGCGCACGTTCTAACTTTTTAATTGTTATCCCGGACTTGGAATGACTTTCACGCCCAATCTATTGAAGATAACAAAAAAATTCTGGAAATAAATAACATAAAACGTGAGTTTACACTGTAGAACAACCATTTTAGTAAAAAAAATTATTAAAATACGGAACGAATTTAAAATTATTTGAATATTGGCGTCGATAACTGCAAAGTTTATTGAATATTCATGTTTGCAGTTTCCCAACTCATAACACTCAATTATTTTTAGTTCACCATAATATATTTAAATCACTCTTCTTTTGCTATTAATATACCCTTTTTATTTTAACGTGGCTTTTTTGTATATATTTTTATTCCATGAAATTGTATAATTATAATTACAGTCACCTAAATTTTTAGAAGATTTTATTTTAATAATTTTTATTTGATACTATAAATTATGCGAGGAAAGTTGTTTTGTGATTTAAATATTGTTATTTCCTGTTTGCTATCCAAATCTTAAGAGTAGTTAAAATTGGCAGGAGAAGTTGTTTACTTTATTTCTCTCCAGTCATCGACTAATCGAAAATGGTTTCAAATTGTGTACATTTTCTTGTTATATTTAAGGTATTTTTAGTTTTTTGCAATATATCGCTGGTTTTAGCTCATACTCTGTAGCATAAGTTGCTCGAGTTACTTGTTTAAAATTAGATGACATTATATGCGTTAGGATCTAACCCACAATTCCTAGGCTTTTGAAAATTGTGAAAGCAATAGTTAGCAGACGGATAGACAGAACACAAAAATGAAACAAAACAAGTAACATTAACCTACAACTGAAGGCTTTGAGAAATAATAACGCGAAGTTTACAACGAGTGATTCACTTGATTAAAATCTCTAAGACAAGTAAAATTCGGTAAACCCGAAGGCGATGTGCCTCAATTTTGTCTTTATACGATATAGCTATTATATCTATACACTGGTTGTGCAATATACTATTTTATAATAACGCCTGAAAATTAATTAGAATTTTGATAAATTGACAATTTTTAGAAAACGAAAGGAGTTACTAATTAAACAAAAAAGATCGGATTATTCTCATGGGCTTTTATTAGCACTGGGCTTTGCTATTATCTTTTTATAGTTAGTAAACAAGTTTAACATGTAGTAAACAAGTATATAGTATGTTGTAGTATGTGCAAACAGATTTTAAATATATTGTCATTTAATACGATCTATAAATAAATACTTAATTTTTACAAATACTCAGATAATCGCGAGTTTAGGAATCATTTAATTTAAATTTTCACCAACGTAAAAAACACATGTGTACTGATACATTTTTATTATTTTTTGTATAAGCCCCCACCTCTGCTTTGCTGAAACAAAGGTCACCGTTTGGTACTCTAAGTCTTTTCTACAACCACGAGTTACTCACGGCTAAGAGATTACTAGAAATTATTATTATTACAATGATTTAATTTATGTTTCAGAAATGGAGTAAATGTTGAAGGTTCAACCCACAAGCAAGTTGTGGATTTAATCAAGTCAGGAGGAGACGTTTTAACCTTGACCGTGATATCCGTCACGCAGCAGGTAATGAATCAAATTTGGAAAGTTGGATTTTATAAGTGTGATTTTAGGAAGCCGAAAGGTTGGAACCATCAGACGACAGTCAAAGTTATCCATATTTTGATTACAGTGAAAAGAGATCGCTTCCCATTAGTATACCTGATTATCACTACAACGAAAGGGGCGGTGAACGTTACGTGTCGTTTAATATTTACATGGCTGGTAGACATCTTTGCTCAAGACGCTATAGAGAATTTGCTCAGTTGCACAACAACCTCAAAAAGGAGTTCATAGGCTTTAATTTTCCAAAATTGCCTGGAAAATGGCCTTTTACGTTAAGCGAGCAACAGTTGGATTCAAGGAGGCGCGGATTAGAGCAATACTTGGAGAAAGTTTGTGCTGTTCGTGTCATTGCCGAGTCCGACGTAGTACAAGAGTTCCTCACCGACCAGGATGACGATAACAATACTAGTCCGGTTGACTTAAAAGTATTATTACCTGATAGAGAAGTGATAACGGTTTCCTTACGGAAAAGTTCCAATGCTGACGAAGTTTACTCGGCTGTTTGTAAAAAAATTGATATGAATAAGGAAACATCGCAATACTTTTATTTATTTGAAATCGTCGAATATAACTTTGGTAAGCTTTAAATTTTATAAATTAAATCTTACTATTTATTTATTTATTATTGACGACAGCGGATTTTTTTCGATGGTTACAATAATATCGTTTTTAGAAATGTGTATTGCGATTAGTAATCGTTTTCTTAACATTCTATATTCATTTAAAAATATTCACAATATATTGTATAATTGTTTTATATTTTAAGTAAATTTAAAGCTAAAAAGCAAATTATAAGTACGTACAAATTTGTAAATCACCCTAATAATAACAAATCTGTAAAAATGGATTTGCTATCTTTGTTGGCTACTAATTGTTGGTTTTCAGAACGCAAATTGCAACCGACTGAATATCCGCACAATTTGTACATACAAAATTATAGCACTGCCACCAGCACCTGCTTGTGTATAAGAAAATGGCTTTTTTCGATATCTAGGGAAATTAGCCTGCTTAAGGACACCCAAGTCACTTCTTATATTTTTTGGCAGGTAAATTTAACCCCTTTTTGTTCCACTGAAAAGAGATTTGTTAATTTTGATTTTTGCAGGCAGTGGATGAAGTAAATAGAGGTTACATTCATGCAGGCGAGAGACTTTATCAATTAAAAGCTTTGCAAGATAGCACAAGAGCTGCCGAATATCTTAGACTTGCAAGGGAATTACCAGGGTATGGAGATGTGGTGTTTCCACACTGCGCATGCGACTCTAGAAAAGAAGGTCACGTAATTGTCGCTGTTGGAAGTTCGGGGATCAAATTACACGCTTGTAGTGAAGACGGTGCTCCAGAGAGTCAGGTCGTACACCTCCAGTGGGACTGCATACGACAGTGGGAAGCTGATGACGAAGGGATGGCATTTTGTGTTAGGTATAATAGGCCAGATAAAACTCCAAGATGGCTCAAAATTTTTTCACCTTATGTAAGTATTGAAATTTGTGGAAATTAAATGTGAATTAGTTTTGGAATTTAAATTTTTTAATTTTTAGTTTATGTTTATGCTGGACTGTTTCGAAAGAATCTTGGAAGAAAGCAAATGGTTAAATACTACAGAATAAAAACGTATCTATGAATGTGTGTTAACAAAAACAAAGTAATATCACTTAAGCATCATTTTTTCTCTGCACATACACAAAGGATTAAGCCACGGATGATAATTTTCTCTCTAAATAATTAATTGATAGGCAAATATCTTACTTGTTCGATAGTCTGACTTAGGCGAATAGTTTCTGTTATATGTTGTAAATAGTACTCATTTTGTCCGACCTTTTTTTTTGTATAAATGTGTATCAAATTTATCTGCAAATAACTTTATATTTATTGTTGATTCAATATTAAAATTTTAAACAAATTTAGATGAAATTCGATTATTTTATTGTGATAGCGCATTAGGAAATGTTATTAAAATTAGTAAATTATTAATTATTATTGAGTAGTCGCTTTAAAATTAAAGAAATTAATTACTGTTTCTTTTATTTTTCCTCGTATAATTTTATATTTGATGTTTTAAAAATATATAATTTTTTATTTATTGTTTTTATTGATGTATCCTATAGTCCATGATTCCTGGAAATCTGGGGATTGATCACTGGGCATGTAAAACTGTCGATGATTACCATTGTTAACAATACGAAGCAAACCTGTGAAACAATTAATATGCATACAGGACTAATGTCGCTGAGGTTACCGTTAGTAAAAAACCGGCACTAGGACTAACATTGGAAGAAAAGTGTTCAGCATTGAGCCCATTTTATATATAAAGCTTTTTGAGCAGTAATTTTCTACTTAACACAAAAACAAAAAAGTTCATCTAATTTCAGTGCTAACAAAAAGCAAATTTAATTTTGCCATCAACAAAGAAAGCTGGACCTGGCATCAGTGGGTTTGCTTCAATAAGAATGACAGATATCAGTACCAGAGAGCTTATTAAATTAATGTGGCTGCAGAAAAGCTGGGTTGAAGTGCTTTATTGGGTGTGGATTCTGCAAATATAAAACAAAACATGTCAATTGCATAACTGGACTACGCCTACTGGGTATACCACAATAAAGAAATCAGAACACATAATACTCAACTTCATGGTGGTGTGGAAATGAGTTCATACAATTATTAATAGTCAGTGATAATAAAACATAGTCATTAGCTTAGTAAGTTAGCTGACTTTAAGATATCGGAGAAGAATCCAAAACTTACGTGCAACAATCTCTGTGCTTCGGAGGGCACATAAAGCCGGCGGTCCCCCTGAGTTGATGATTGCCACCATCAACTATTAAAAACAGGGTCACAGGCATTCCCCAATCTGGTTTAAGCAGCTATGGAGTCTTGAAACCTTTCTCGAAAGAGTAAAAGGCCAATGATCCAGATTTGGACTGAATAAAAGAAATAGCAAAAATGAAGAGTTTTTCCATTTTTTGAGACGTGATTCCAAAGTGAAAAACTTGGATTTTTCAGCAGGGTCCAGGATCGGGGCTAAACAATTTATTTGAAGATGATTTCTTCCTATCTTTTGTGGGGCAAAAATTAAATTTTTAATTAGGTAAAAATGTGATAAGGAAAAGGAAGCCCTTATGCATATAAATTATTAAAGTATAAGTAGGTATAATAAGTTTCTAATTTCATTTTTACGTAATCTCTAACATATACCATTTCAGATTTGGGGTTATTTCGTAGTCGATGCCGATGGTTTGTACTCTGTGTCTGCAAAACGTCTTGAATTGACATATTATCTATATTTTATATGTAACTCCACAACGTCTTTGAAACAAGTAAGTGTGCACAGACTGGATATCTACGTCTTCCCACAAACCATGTGATACCAGATATTTGCAATCAGCAACCTCGAGTTTTGAATAAAATCATGGAAATAACAAAAAACAGATTTATTACAGAAAAGTCGCAACATAATTATGATATAATAGGTAAATAGAAGCAGCTACCAATATATAACAATAAAAGTTACGTAGTAAAACCTATTTTGTAAACTTAAATATTATGAAAAATATAAATAAAAAAATATTGCCATAAAAATAAATTGCTTATATTATGACCACTTTTATAAATATTTGTAAATGATTGGTACGTGTCAAATTCCACATAACTGACCATTATTATCACTTTATTATCCCAAATCAATTTCTTATTCGTCGGTTAAGTATTCTGACAATTCCAGTGCACTTGAACTAAAATCTGTTGTTATAAATAAGCTCGGTACTCGCCAAAGCTGGAACACATCGGCCTCCACACTTTTTTCCATATTTTGCATGTTAAGTATTTCTTCTTTCAATTTCGTTTGTCTCTCGTTTAAAGAATGCAATTGTCGTTGTAATGCAAGATTGGATGCTTTCGACACTTGCGTTTTAACTTTTAACATTTTAATCTCTCTTTCTCGCTCTAAAAATTAAACAAATAAGTATTTATAAATCACGGAATCTTGTAGTAAAAAACTAACTTGAGACTGATGAAATTAAATTAGCTATTGATTCTGCTACGCTCGGTGATTCTTTAATATCACTAAAATCTGAAACTTCTTCCAAATTCACTTCTTTCACCGGGCCAGCCGGTAATAATGGTTCAAATTGTGTAAAGTGTTTCGACCCCAATTCGCTTCTCATATCACCCATAACAGCCTGAATGTGTTGACGACCTTGTAAATGTTCCCGCTTGTTGTGTAAATTATGGAACCATTGATCACACGTGCGACAATACAATTCTTCGTTGTCTTCGTCCTGTAAACCATAAATAAATTTAAATCCCCTCACAAAAATAAAAGAAGTTTTTTTATATTCTTGCAAAAATTTGTTTTCTGTATATCAGATCTCGGTGAATGAAATTTTAGTGCTATTAATTATTTTTTTTATTGATATTCTCAACAACAGCAAAAAACCTCACTTGATGAGGACGGAATGACATTTGTTCAATATTATTTTGAGGGTTTTTTTCCTTTTAATAAAAACTGATTATTTTTTTTTAAACCTCTGTGTGCCAGTCCCATTCTAAACTAATCGTTTTTACATATTTGAGCTACTATTATCACAAACGTACTGAAGTACGGGAAGATATTTATTGAAAAAAAAACTAAAGATCTTCCATCCTGCTAAAGTTCTATAAACAGTGTGTAACTTGATGTAAATCGGACAAAGTTTGAAATTTGTCTAGAATAATAAGTTAGATTAGATATTCTCTTAAAGAATGTAATGCTGGTAAGGCATTGGACAATCTAATTTTGTTAAATTTAAAAATAAATTATAAACATTATGCTTACATCTATATCGTCCGTTGCATCCATATCACTCTCGGATAAAACGTTATTCTGTACCCTCTTCTTCCTCTTTTTAGCTAAATACAATTGATATGCACCAGATTCACGATAAACCTTCAACTCGTCCCGGTACCTCCGTTTGTCTTCTTCGGCACGTTTCAAATAAGGTTCCTTCTCCTCCAAACTCAAACTCGACCATTTGTTACCAATTATTTTAGTAATTTCATGAAAAACCAGTTGACTTCCTTTAAATTGCTTTCTCATGTCATTCAAGTAGAGATTATAACCCGTAGCCGGTGCTTTTGGTGGTAAATGTAACAACTCGGGCTTCCTCTTCCGACCTTTAGGCCACCCACCCCTCCTCTTGGTTGGCTGTTTCGCCCCATCCAATAGATCTTTTTTTCCATTCTTTAGCACTCCACTATTATCCGAATCGGACTTACTCGATCCGACTTTGTCATACACCAACGGTTCGATAAACTTTTTTTGTTCTAAAATTAATTGAGGATTGGTCATCAACGCACTGCAATCGCTAGTCGGATCATCGCTATCGATTGGGGTGTCTGACGAGAAAGGTGGCTGTGAAAACAAAAAGAAGTCCTCATCGCTGTCCTTACACAACTGTTGATTTACGATCAACTGCTCGGCTACCGATTCGAAATCTTCATCCGATAAGTTTATATTAGGAGGAAGCGAATCCCAATTTATGCAAAAAACCCTGAAGAGAAAATGTTTACTTTAGGAGAAACAAACCGTAAAATACGAACCCTTTATTTGTAGATACCAGCAGGTCGTCGGATAAATACTCTTCTTTTTTAAGTATGTGTTCGATATTCATATTAAAGTTAGTAAAAATAATAAACTAGAAATTATAATTTATTACATATTTTCAAAAATAAAAATTGTTATCTAACCAAGTGTTTCAAGGCTTAAGCAATCACATAATTTTTTAACACGTCGCGATTGACTCGTAGGTGGGTTTTAAATTAGAATAATGGTCAAGTTTTAATAATTATACAACAATTAAGTTAGTGGAAATTAAACAATAAGAAAATTGACACTTCGATTTTAGGTTAAGTTGCAAACATGAAGTAAAGTTGCGTTTACGTTAGGGAGAATCAAAATAAGGTGCGATCATAACATTGATGTGGTTTGCGGTGCGATGTCTGAAGTGCGAAAAAGTGATGATTTTTTTATGGTTCTATGATTGAAAAAGTTATTAAAAATATGACGAAAAAATTCTTTAGATTGTTCTAACTTTTTAGTTCATGATAGCGTAATTCGGTCATGAGTTCAACTTCCACGAGATGATGGCGCCACCGCTTGTTTTCAAATTTGAAATAATTAAAGCGCATAAAACAGAAATTCAGTTGTTTTCGTGATAATTCTGAAGTTTAACTTTCAAAGTAGCAAAAGGTAGAATGAACGAAATAAACGTGGAAGCAAGTATTTTAAGGCGAGGTATGGAAGTGGACATCAACTACTTTCGAAATGTCCTTTTGTCGTGTAACGAAAATGGAGGTGAAAATCTGGAAACTGTAATACATGATCAAACGCACGCCTTGACAAATAAACTCAATTTTCAAGTTGGAAACTTCAACGAACGAGTTAACATCTTGTTCGAGCAAAAGTTAGTATATCGGTTAATTTTTTTGCAGTTTGTTGTAAATCTTGCATATTGCAGCGATGCTCTGTTACAAAAAACGAAGTGCATTATGAGGTTGCATAATTTGTCTACGATGACGAAAATTAACATCAAGAAGATGATAGATGCAACCGAATCCTCTTAAAATAAAAAATATGTATTTAAATCATAGTTTTATAAGTGCTCGATGTGCTATAAAATATTTAAACTGAAAACGAACGATTGGTTTTATTCTACGGTGTCAGAATAAACGAATCGGTCACTGCAAAAAGTGAAAATATTCACTTGTCCACTTGTGATTACATTAATTCGAGGTAGCTTTGGTAGATACGCAGCGATCTAAACATGTAATTTATTCATTTATTTAAGATAATATAAAAAATTTAAAATTTTATTACTATTAAAAACAATAGTAAAAATGTAACAATTTATGCAGCAGAGTTCCAACAGGAAAGAAAGCTCCGGGGGGGAAATCGGGTGTACAAGTGAAGGGAAATTTTAGGAATTGCTATAAGTAGTAGATTTTTTTTGTACTCTTTCAACTTTTTTAAAGAAGAATTTCAAAAATCTCATAAAAGAAAATTCGCCTCTCGGTTGCAACAAATTCCCCAATCTGGTTTAAGGTTTAAGTCGATTCGGAGGAACATTTTTTAAAATTTTCTGTAGATGTGGTTACATTAGATATTTCGATAGTTATTCTAGATTATTTTGGAAATAATATTTCGTAAAAATAAAATAAAAAATGGGAAAAATCGACCGTTTATACTAATTAATTTGATAAAATTTCAAATATTTATAAAAATTCATATGAAAAGCCGAAGAATTTAATTTTTAAAAGTAATATAATATTAAGAAAATATATTATTTCGTTCAATTGTTTTTTTTTTTATCTTTTTGATAAAAAAAACAAAGCGATTTAAAAAATTCAAATCGAGTTTAATGACGACGACGACGTTAAGCATGCGTCGGAATTCAACTTGCGCGTTTATTCAAATGTGGCGGGAATGACCCCTCTACTGTTACCAAAATAATCACATCATTGTTGCAAAGCTCTTGGCGAAGGGAACGTAGAATTGCATTTTAAAGACTTAATTAATCGGTGTTGCGGAAGTTTTAAATATTTGGTTTGTGATTTTTGGAGGGCGTGCTTACTTTTTGGATATTATATATTTTACCCAACCAAAGATTGGATTCTATTTAATGGACAGCAGTGGCGAAAATTGCATCGCAACCGACAAGATTAAGAAAGAAAATCCCGATGAAGACATTCACGTGAGTTTATTTGAATATTTTAAATTATTGGGGCCGCTGTAGGTGGCGAGGGGTACGAAAAACGTATCGGGTGTTTGCAAAATACAAAAAATGTACATCAGAATTCTTCGTACTGGGTGTGTGTTTTATATTAAGCGCGGATCTAAACAGAAATGCGAAATTTAAAACTGTAACTGGATATGGAGTATCATATCGCAGATGGCTGAAAACTGATATCCATCAGGAGGCATGTAAATACACGTTATGTATACTGCGCAGAGAACTTGGGTTAATTTCGTCAGATGCTATATTTGAGCATTTCGATGTAAATAAACTTTGCAATACGAATTTCAGTAAATCACAAAGAATTGACATGGAAAAAATTGCTTCGAGTGTCAAGGTTTCCAATTTTAAGCTCCATTCGCAGGAATTTCGATAGGGGTTGAGGTGAGTGCACGTGCATGGAAACTCTTCGGCTCTTGAAAATAATTTGAAGTTGATATATTTGTGGACTTGCTTCCATTAGGTCAAAAATTAATTATCGAGTAGTTTCTATATACCTACACCGACTCATTTACTTCCAATATCTTCGGTAAATAAAGATATCGAATGACTTTTCTGATTATTTGCGGATGTTTTTTAAACGAAAAGTTTCTCGTAACAAGAAACGTAGGTACTGGGGGTATTTTGAAATTAAAATATTGTACCTATGCAGACATACCGGTGTCACCTTGGCCACCCTCCTAAATTTGAGCTCGTTGTAAATATTCATTACATAGGTCGGGATGAACAAAGTAAACAGACACTAAACGGTGTTCATTTTCAAAACGTTTCTAATTATATACACAAGCTTTTGCTTTCAGAAATTTATCAATGCAGATAATAGCGAACGGCATTATCAAAAAACCTCTTGGTGGGATATAAATAGGGGCACCTATTGCGTTTCCTGTCTTGGTGATAATTAAAACTGAAAGGATATCGAATGCTGCAGTTGCAAACTTTTCCACTTGGGACACTCCTCGTACGCACCACCATGTACAACTCCATCAATTAGTAAATTAACTTGACTAGAAAAACACATTCATAATAAATTTATTTTGTAATTTAATATCGAGCCGGTATAAAATTTGCGAATATTGTTTTACTGGGGATAAAATGGTTACGTAATGCGATATTCCGCATAAGAAATTATGAAATATGAAAAGTGAAGGAAGGCTTAATAATATATGTGTTGTTTAGCTTATGGAGATGCTATCGGTTACAGAAACTGCAAAGCCAGCGAAGAGTTGATCATAAAATATACCCGATACACGATCTCTCGACTCCGGTTACTTCAGCCTTCATGTTCCGAATTAAAGCTCGTATAACTACCCTATTAATAACTTCATAATTAAAATCTCATTTGAACTTTCTAAATAAACGTATCGACAAATTTACCCAACCGAACCTTTCATTTTTTCTTTGATTTCAAAATTACTTCTCGTCGGCCAGCTGCCCCACAACCCATTTCTCCAGTTCGTTTTGCAGAAAAATCGATTTAGTATCTGAAAACGAGGAAGTCGACTTTTTGCATCGTAATCTGACTAAGCAAACGACGTAATCGCTTTCCAGTAATACGGAGAAATTCCTCATTCCATGATTATTACTCATAAAATATCTTATGGTTTAATTTGTAATCTTGAACACCTGATCTTTTAGGAATTCGCTGAGACCGCTATGAATGAGCTTCTGGGATGGTATGGTTACGGTGGAACAAGAGACGAATCGAAAATGCCCCGTTCCTGTCAATCGCACCACGAAAGCAATAGTTCGGAGCCGGAATCTCCAAAATCTTCAGGTGAAAAATTTCTTTTTTTTTATAAAATTTTAAATTACATAACAGCAGCGTAAACGGAATTAAATTTCAAAACAACTAGGAAAAAAATATGCGTTGTATTTTTTAGCTATCTATTCAAGTTTAGTCGAAAACGATACCCAAGCTGTAAATTTTAGGAAATTCTGTATTGTAGATTTTACCGGGGATTTGGCCGAATGTAAGATAATCTCGCCAGCTATTTTTGGATGTGTAATATTAGCTCACGCGTGGCCAATAGGACCTACCTCGTTTCACTTTACATATTAACTTTTAACCTTACAACATCACAAAAACATACCAAATATTATAATTTTTGCGCGTCTATTTTTAATGCTGCGAATTTAGAAAATTTTACCAAAAATAAAACTTTAAGGAAATTAAAAATTTTAGTAAATTGTAGTTTCGTTTTAAGTTGAACGTAAAATTAGTAGCCCGTTGACGTCATCTAATGTATAAATCTATTGACCTGAAAACACTATTTTATATTGTGCAGTAATCAGAAATTAAAATCGAATTAGGTTATTTTTGCATATTTTTTTTTGAGTTGAAAAATTGCTAATTGCACATTTTTACTATGACGTAAAAAATTATCGAATTATCCATCGAAATTCCAAGTGACCTTGAAGTCTGAAATCTTCGTCTGAAGTTCTAATCAACGCCCGGGAGCTATCAATGGATTACGATTTCAATCCTGAATGGCTCCAACGCAACATATTGGTGCGCAGAAATTCCTAAGCGTCGACCCTCGATGACGGTTGCCCAATTTAATTTGTAGGAAAACTCAATTTTTCTATAAAAATATCTCCAATAATATTCGTAAACGATTCTTTACGGGGAGCAAGAGGAATTTAAAAATTCGAACTGGTTTTTAAATATTAGTTATGTACAGGGCTTTAATATGCGCTTTAATATGCACTAAAAAACACCAGAATTAGCGCTATAAATTGAAAATATGCAAAATAAAATAATTGTCAACCAATTTTTTTATTTTTATTTTATAAATGAACTAAATGCCGCGAATCTGCTAATTACATTACGATGTGTCTGACATAATTTTAAACCTGATCTTAATATTAAAATACTTAATTTGTTTTCGTTCGCCATTTGGTACAAAATTTAATTTTTTCCCATAAAATTTTTTTTTAATATTAATTTTTCTACTTGTTTGGTATATAGTATTTTCTTGCTTTTCATTATTTTTACGTGTTTCTGTAGTTTTATGATGATTTGAAATAATCGTGAAATAAAGGCCTTTATATCGTATTACAAAATTTTGTATTTTAAATTTTTATATTTTTTTATAACGTAATTTATTTTTAAAAATTATTGCTCAATATTTAAAGATTTTTTATCAATTTTCATTTTTATTTTTCTTGCTTTTTCAAATATTCAAAGTCTAACCCTGTTAAATGTTTAATTTATGTATTTTTTATTGTTTTTTAAATATTATTTTTCTATGTAAGTATGTTTTATTATTTTAAAATTTTGTTTAGTTTGTTTATTTCAATAACATTTTGTTTATTTCATTTATTATATCAAAATATGCGTAAATAGCACTAGAAAAAGTAAATATGCAAAAATTAGCATTATAAAATTTCGTATACGACATCGGGGAAGTGTGAAACAAATTTGTATTTTACTTTGAATATTCTAAGACTAACCAGAAAATATATGCATTTGCTAGAACTTCCGAGCCCTGGTTTCCTTTCCTATTTTTTCTTTCTTTCCTTTCTATTAATTAGCGCGGGGGAGGGGGGGACTTTTTTTGTAAATAAAAGGATCGCATTTCTCTTGTGCATAATATTCATTAGTTTGAGATTTCTTCGAGAGGAATTTGGTATTATATCAGATGTCGGTCTAGGACGTTTTGGCGCAGCCGTTTTGGCGCGACAGTTGTGGTGCAGCCGGTTTGGCGCAAGTCCGTTTTGGCGCAAGCTTGTTTTGCCTTAATTTCGAAAAAGTTGTAAAAGCAACAAATAGCTACTAAGATTTTCTCAAATTTTCCTTCACTTGTACGTCAAGCAGTTTTCTCCTCACTCTTTGTATTTTTTGCTCGTCGACTTCGACCACCAATGATTTGATCACCCTTTTTTTACTGTTTTGATTGTAAACCTATAAATTGTCTTATATTTTGGTGTGAATTTTATTTGAAAATATGTACTATTACTTAATATTTGTGAAATTTTTTTTAGTTTAATTTAGTTCTTCGTTTTGACAACATTTTACCATCGCCATCGGTAAAATAAGAATTTAGTTTGTGATTTTTATTCAAATTTTAAAATTAAAAAATTTTATTTAAAGACGGTTTTTTACAAGAGAGTTTAAAATTAAAATATAAATAAGTTTAAACTTATTAAAAATATCGAAATAGTTAAACAAAACTTTTAAAACGGCACCAACAAAATTTTATCCGCGATAACGCCCTCCAGAAGTTAACCTGTAGTCAAAATTTGTCACTCCCTCGACAAATTATTTTCAGCCATTAATAATAAAGTTCATAAAAATCGAAATTTTCTCTGAATATCGAACTCAAATAAAGAACTCAAATTTGTATTTTAATAAATTAGCTATTTATCTTTTAGTATTTTTAAAACCCTCTATGAAAATCTAGTCTAAATACGGCCTTGCGATTGACTATGTGCTGCGGCCTAAAGGCTGCACTAACGTGTCATATCTTTGTAACTTAAAACGAACCACTCGGAGATGTATTACGTAAGATGATTTTTTTATCATACAGTATTTTTTCAATTTTGGTATTTACACCCTACAGAGTGTTCCATATAATTAGTGACGTACTGGGGGGTATTCCATACCCTCCAGACCCCCCGGTTTGACATAAGAATGATTTGAGTGTATTGATTAATCAAGAAGTTATTTAATTTCTTCTTCTCAGATAAGCTTATGACCCAACTCTGTGTCTGTCTATATGATTTGGTCTGATCTTTAATGTTTGTGATTTACCATCTGGAAAATGGCTTCTGCTTAGAATTATAAAATGGAAAATTGAATGTAAAATGTTTTGCTGTAAAAACATGGCAAGCGGTAGCCGAGCGGTTAATGTTTTTGAACTACCGTCAGTGCATCTTTTTTTTTTCTTTCATTTATTTTTCATTCCCTTCGAATTTTTATAGCACTGACTGTATACCTCCCAGACTCACGGTGCGTACTGATGTAAAACTATATAATTATGTTTAGAAAACATATACTATGGAACATACACAAAAATCTAGGGTTGTTGAAACCGAGGGTATATAATTTAAAATTTAATATTTTTGTTTAGGGATAAAAATTAATAATATTCAATATTTATTATTGAGCTTATTGCTTAATTAACGTTTTTTTTAAATTAATTTTTAATTAACTTGTTTAATTTAAAACTTTTTTTTATGTAATAATTATAATTTTTAGTATTTCCTATACATTTAATTAAATTGTCGAACTTATTCCTTGAAAATGGATCAATAAAACATCATGAAACGTCGGACAACTTAAATTATTATTTTATTTTTTTTGTTCGATTTCGAAATTTTAATGTCATTTACACGGAGGAAATCAAAACCAAGTCTCGTGCGATACCATCGAAGCTTTACTAGTTCTTGGTTTACGATAAACTTCAAATAGCTTAGTGTACAGGGAAATTCTTGACATTTGTCTTAAAACTTTTAGGCTATTTTTATCCTATTTCGGACTACTACTATTATCCTATTACGGACTCGGTCTGGGAGGTATGGGATACCCTCCAACGCATTCTTTGTTTTCTGTTATTTATTCGTGTCTTAAAATAAATCTCTGAAAATGTGAAAGAGACTCTTTTTTTCGTTGATACGATTGTTTTGTGGCTTTTTTGAAATAACATTGGCCATATCTCATCAACCATCGATTTGATTGGTATTTTGTTACATATCATTGAACTCGTATTGACCTCCTCTATTACAAGACATATACGGAGTGTATTGTGTTATTGTCATAATTTTCAATTTAGGTCAGAGCTAAAATTTAATTTCAAAATTTTGTTTTTTCTGTTTATTTCGAAGCATTAAAATTGTTTTCTAAATGTGTAATTACAACATGTATTATGTTACAACAATTTTATGAATACTTTTTTAACAAATAATATGTGTAGGTGTGTGAAATATAAAATATTCTAGTTAACTATGAATATTGTACCTAAAATTTAGTTGTTCTGGATGATGAAACTGGATACTTACAAAAAATGTGATCATTATTATTAACAGGTTTTCATTTAACAAATGATCGTAATTATTCGAAAAACATTAATCAGTATAGCATTACATTACAAAATTGTTAAAGAGTATTCAAATTACACGAGCTTTAGATAATAATTATTGATATGCTGAAAATAATTATTATAATAGTTGAATTTATTGTTTCATAAAATGAATTTGCTTTCCGTATTTTTAACTTCTTTATTTTTCAGAAGGTTGCGAGTGGTGTGGAAAGCCCGTAGACGAAATTAAATGCTTATTAGCGGCCGGTGCTAGTTTTTGTTCAGAATTGTGTTTTTCGCAATCCAGAAGAGCAAACTTTAAGAAAAATAAAACCTGCGATTGGTGCAGACACGTTCGACACACCGTTTCTTACGTAGACTTTCAAGTAAGTGGCTTAATTATCCCAGATCCCATTTAAACTCAAAATTTTTTGTAGGACGGTGCTTCGCAATTACAGTTTTGTTCCGATAAATGTTTAAATCAATACAAAATGCACATATTTTGTCGAGAAACGAGAGCTCATCTGGAGATGCATCCGCACCTTCCTGAAGACGCAACTTCAGTGGGCGGACTCATCACGCCTGACTTGTGGCTAAGAAACTGCAAATCACCCGATCGAAACAGTCATTCGCCCTCAATTTCGCCTCAAATTGTAGATAACTTGCCACAATCGTCTCCACTTCCTCTTATCAGGGTTGCCCATCCTTCCAAAATTATGGCGAACAATAAGGGAAAGGATTCGCCGGACTTACTTAAAAAACAAAGCACGAGAATTCAAAGAAGAAACAGAAAACGCAGTGCTACCACAACGTCTTCGTGCATGCCCACGATTAAATCGCCTTCTTTGAACGATTTCCCTCAGGACTTACGCGTACGTCACACCCCCCCTTCAAATGGTGTCGACCCTTTTAAATTCCGAGAGGAACATAGGAACGAAAAGCATTTCCCGAATACCTTTCGCGGTCAGTTCTACAAACCTCCAGACATAAATCCAAAATTTTTCTCTAACCTTCCACCACAACCACCTCCACCACCATTACAAAGTCATTCTAGTTTATTACCTCCCGTTACAGTCTTAGTTCCTTACCCTATCATAATTCCACTTCCGTTACCCATTCCGATTCCAATTCCGATCACAGGCGACGGTAAATTTAAAATAAAAGAAACAAGAAGCGTAGAAGTCCAAGTTGATCAAAATTCACTAGAAGAAGAAGAAAGTGGTGCACAGGACGCGACAGTATTAAAAGAAGAAGAAAAAGTAAACACAAAATCCGTTAGGAAACGGAAACGGATAACGGTGGATTCAAAAATAAAATTAGGTTCTTCAAAAAATAAAAAGTCTGTGCCTGTTTAATTGTTAAGTCGAAGTATTAAAGTATTACTGTGTTTAGTACCTTTAGAACAATGTCAATTTGTTTAGAAAAATTAGATTTTAAAGCATTTATGGAAATATATAAATTCTTATATTGTGTTTAAAAATATTAATTTTATTGAAACCTATTCTGAAATACTTTAAGAATGTAACTGGAGAGGGCGTTCGATTTAAAAAATAGAGTACAGCTTTTTTGAAACGGAAAACTTGGGTCGATGGATACAGGAAAATTTCCTAGGTATCGCTCTTTACGCGGAAAATCAAATTTTATGAAATTTTCTTGTTTTTTATATTTTCGCTGAAACGTTTAAAACTGCATAAGTTTTAATTGATTTACTGTACTTTTTATTACTTATTTTAAGATTTCAGGTTTTCCTTTTAAAGAAATTATAGCATTAATTTCAACTTGAACTAAATTACTTTGCAAACTTCAGCTTTAATAACAAATTTTAATTTTTAAAATTTAATTATTTTTAAAAAACAAAACATGGAAACACTTGGTTTTTGAAATAAAATATTTTTAGTGGAAAGAAAAAGCAATGGAGGCTTTCTTTATGGGCCTCTTTATCTAAATCCTCAAGTAGAAAATGTTTTTGAACAAATTTTGATTTTCTGGAATTTATTCTGTCAAGTGTCTTGACACCAAGTGGTTTAGAATGATACGAAGTTGGATTGAGGTCAAGGTGAAAAAACATTTTCACTTGAAAATATTTGGATGTTACTTGAGAGTATACATTTTTGAGATTTGAAAAGTTTCTACTAAGATCGATGGCATTCCTGCATTTCAATTGGGAAAAACTTCAATGCTATAAAAGAAAAAGCAGGAAAAAACTGATGGCAGAATTTTCATACCTTCTCAAAACTACTGGTTTTCAGTAGATGGCCTGCTTAGTGGTAGACAGAACCATAAGGTTGAAAATCGGTAAAGTGTAATTTTCTTAGTTTTACCACAAACTTCAATTACATAATGAGGTTCATGAATTTCTTAATAATTATATTTTTATTTTGTTACAGGAATGAAAATTACGTGATCTCAAGTCAGACTTTGTTGCGTGCGGTGTTGTGAAGCAGTTAATTATTGCCATCCATCAAATTAGTTTTATTATTTTAAATTCATGACGGGTAAATATCTTACTTCCTTCTTTTTAACTTGTTTCTAACAAAGTAACCTTAAAGACATAACTTTTACGGTTAGATCGCATAACAACAAAGGATTAAATTAAAAACATTAAATTCAGAACTTCAGAATCTGCTCTTCTTTGCTTGTCGGAATGTTCGTGACAATTATTTGTAGAAAAAATTACTATTTAGAGCGTAATGGGGTTAAGGGTAAGATTTAAAGTTGAAGGATAAACTGGAAGACCTAATAAAATATTTTTCAACGATCTGGAAAGCATTTCTTGGGGACATTTGGAAAAGCTTCAAGCGAAGAAAATCGATGACCATCAGCAAAAAAATTTCGGTGTTAAAAACACAAGCACTAAATTTATTTGACCACAATTTTCATGGAAAATAATTTTTAAGATAATCACGAGTTGGAAAATACCTCGCCGAGATTCGCTTAATTGGAAAGGTTTTTTTCCAGGCAATAAATAATATAAAAAAGCTTCGCGAGATAGTAAGAGCACCTGGAAGTTCCATTGAGAAAAATTGATTACAAAACCTACGACAATATGCTTAAAGGAAATTAAATAAAAGAAAACCTTTAAAAACGGAGCTTAGCAAGGTCGATGCAAGATTGGATAAAAATGTCTCCGGGCAAGAAATAAGTTTACAAAGTCTTTGGAAAATTGATATCTCAATTGAAATGACAGAAGGGTAATAAAAAGGAATACAAGTGGGGTAATTGCTGTAAATTCAATTACCTTTCTATTATACTAGCAATTTTCTACGGAAGGAAGTTCTCAAGTTATGAAGTTGGTCGTTTGAAAATTTTTTGCTCGATGAACCGACGAATTCCTGTATAGGTAAAATGGGGTATATTGGATTTATTGTGCGCAAGGAAACAATGAATGATGAACTAAAGGGGTTTGTTAATACATAACTTTAATGTTTAATTAACCTGACCGACTTTAACATGCCATAAGATCAACTCCCAATTGGTTTAAAGAGTATAGGAGCGAAGGAAACGATTAAAATCTAAATTGTTGCTGAAAAGCATTTGCGATGCAAAAAACATTTATTGCTTAATTTGTTGAAAATGGTATGAATATTTTGAAAGGTGCTAATTTGCACAATTAATTATTAAATTTGTTTACTTTGTAACTCCTTTCCGATGTACTTACTTGGCTGAGTGTTTATTTAGAATTTCTAATAAATTCATATTATTTATTAATGATGAAGAGTTGAAAGATATTCTTATTTAATATTCACCTGCCAACGTCAACTTGAAAGTCTTATCGTTTGTTGTGCCTGCTTCGTTATCTGCTAATTACTCAAAATGTTCATTATAGATTTTCGACTTTAATTGGTGCACTAATAAGTGCATTAATGTTTAATTATATATACAGGGGTTTACACAAAATACAAATTATATTTATTAGCATTTTGAAACAATTCGCCAAATGTTTCGTTCTTGAAATAATCAATAAGCATATAAAATCACAATTATGTGGTCCTGGGTATGACCTAAAACTGCATCTCTTGTTTAAGTCGGAAGGGCGAAGTCGAGTACGAACGCTAGTCTTTTAAAATTGAAAAGTTATAAATGAAGTATTGTTATTTTTAGATTTATGTCGTATTCCTACATAGGTAATTATTATGCAGCCTTGAAAGCAATAATTAATTTGAAAATTAAATAAGCTTTTATAAAATCGACAAAAGATTTTTCGAGATGGATTAAATTATATTGTATACAATTGAGAATTTAAACTCTCTAAACATCTTTCGTTTTAAAACTTTGTACCTGTTCTATTGTTGCATTTATTAATGTATTTATAATATTATTATCCTGCGATTCCTACAGGCGCGAACCAAAATTTTCTTCATTTATTTGATATTTTTCGAATAAAAAGCTATAAAATTAAATTTTGTATTTGCAAGTAAACTATTTTTATATTTGATTTTAATGAAAATTTTAAAATTTGTTTTAGTCAAAAACAATAAATTCGAGATATTCCAAAAAAAACGATTAATTATTATTATTGCAACATAATATCGCCTCATTTTTTATTATCTATGCCAATTAACTTCAACATGAAAGTGAACAAAAATTGTGAAAGCAATAGATTTTGTTCATTTCGATTTATTTTAGGAGACCTAATCATCAATTATAATAAAAAATTTGATAAACATAAAGCGATTTTTTTCATCTCTGAAAATTATTTTGTACTAAAAAACGAAAAATTTAATTATAATTTTTTTAATTTGAATGAGGTTGACTATTGATAGAGCGACCATCTCGAAATCGTTAGCTTTGATAATTATGCATACTCACCAGAATTTCATCTTGTTCACCTGATTTCCCAAGCGGAACTCAAATTTACCTTTTGCCGATATTTTTTGTATTCGACACCCACAAGTTCCTACTATAGTATAAAATTATCTCGAAACATGATAATAGCTAGATAGGTGTAAAGAGGATCTCTAGTAATACCTACAGGGTGTTTTTTTAACCCCCCCCTCCCCCCACCACTTGGTCTGAGGTAAAAGTTCTGTTATGAACCGACCTTTCAAATGATAAAGTTTCTAAATCTATCTCCATTCTAAGGAAAAGAACTCCTAGTTTTTAGTAGATTACGTTACGTTAAGTGAATGTAAACGATACTTTATTTGAAATGGGCGCATCTGATAACTAAACAGGACATCTTTACTGCTTTAAGTTAGCCTGCAAAAACATCAAAATTCGCCCACTCCGTCCTGCTTTGCGAGGCATAATACCTTAGGGAAATTATTGAATGCTAATTCCCCCATCCCGACAAGGGTTTGTGTCGAAATACACCGCCAAATGGAATAGGAACACGTAACCTCAACTCGAATTTCCATTAGGATGCTTCTAGGAAAACTTGACGTTGTCTTGCGTTTTCGTATCTCGGGCGCCACTTGGGATTATAAAAAAAGACGTTTGATTTAAAATCATTTAATGGCTGAGGCATTTATTGTACATTTATAATCATTTAGTTAGTTACAATATAACATAAGTTTTTTTGGATAGGATAGTAACCCCATACTTTGCGATGTAAGAGACGCATCTCACAGAAAGTCTCGAAACACCTTTTCAGTCCCCGACACGCATTTATCATCGATATATATAATACAACGTGTATGTATGTATATATAGAGTTATGAAATAGTAAAATATATCATTTTGTAGTTGTAAATTTGTAAAATAACCGGTGAACGAACGGCATTTCAGGCGTTTTTTTTTTGAAAAACTATAACATGTATTTCAATATACATTCAACAAATTTAATTATAAAAATAGTTTAGGCCGTCTCTTGACTATTTATTGGGATGGGGCTACGTCCAGGCACCGGTTATCCTACCATAGGGCCATCGGGAAGGAAAAAGGGACGGGATTTTTGGGTTTGTGACATTCGGCTAACCTAAATATGTGCAGTAGATTTCGAACAAACGTGGAAGAAATTTAAAAAAAGAAATTGCTCGACGTTCGTCCTCAATCTTGTTGTGCGTTGGTGCAAAGTGACACATATAATAATAATCATAATAATAATAATTAAATATACACAGATACCAAAGATTTTCTACAGAGATCAGTGCAGTTTTTTTTTAAATTTATTATAATATAAACATTCATATTATGAACATTAACTATTTTATAGTAAGTATAAAGTTTATAATAAATAAAACACAAAAAATAAATTATGTTATGTATTTGTATAATATAACGAGTTCTGTTGGTGAGTTTTTTTAGTCGGACCTCCTTAAAAATATAAATTGTACTTAAATTTTAGGAAAATAATTGCATACGTTTTGTACAAGTAAGAATTTTTGATAATGATTCACAACGGCATCAGCTTTTCGTTTTGACACTAAAAAGGTGAAGAATTTTGCATGTTGGGTTGGTATTTTTTCTAAATACAAAGTGATTGTGCCTCTTTCGATTTCAATTTTTGCAAAAATTCTTTTTTTTTACGAAATATAGCATGTAAAAAATTATTGCAATCATCTGATATTAAACATTATTACTATACGTTATAATTTATTATTTATTTACTTATACATAGACTAGAATAATGACTAGAAATAATATACACAGTTTAACAAAAATATATTGGTACTAAAAAAATTTAATTTATAATCCACATATAACATCCGGCCAAGTTTTTTCCTTTCTAGTAATGACTGTGTCCTATCTAAAAGTAAAAAATTTAAGGAGACCGGCGTAGGAATGTGTCGAAAACGGTATTTATTTTAGATAATAATTTATACTCAAATTGGAAAATTTATTTATTCATCAAACACATTGACTTACGCATTGTGGATCAAAAAGTGTGGCAGGAATTAAAACTATATTATCACATTCATTAGGTAGTTGATCGCGTTTTTACTTTTTTTTATTTTTGCAAATTCGAGGGCCCCCTCCCGCCGTCCGCGGACGCAGGAGGAAGCTCCTGGATGGGCGCGCTCAACTTTTTAAAAATTAAATTAACACTTTAATGTAACTTGACACACTAACTTATTTATTAATTGGTGTGGTGCAGTCGTGCTCTCAGTGCAAGTGCAGGTCTTTAGACACAAATGTTCAAGATGGAAGGAAAATTAAGGAAGAGGAATGTTGGTTTGTTTGTTTTTTGTTTGTTTGGAATTGATTGATTGGAATACGTCGCCATTTTGACCCTGAGACATGTCTAAAATACTATTCTCCTCAATTGTATGAAAAATATTTAGTGTAGTGCTGCGGGTCCTTCCCCTGTCGCTTCTTTTTTTATGTATTCGCGTAGCTCTCCTCCTCCACGTGCGCGCATTATTATTATTATTATTAGCGGTAGAAGAAACGATGGATCGAAATTTCGAAATGCCATCTTTTGGGATAATTTTGATGACGCGGCCTGTTAAATTTTATTGCCATCGAAACGTTTTCGGTCATTAGTTTTTGTTGGATTAAATGCAATAAAGAGGTTCGCAGCGGCGTCGATCTGGTGCTCTATGACGAATATTTTTAGGTAAACACGGCAATTATATCCGGCAAGTCCGTCTTTTTGTTATTTCTGATGTCGTAACCGTAGACGTGATTAACGACGAATAGGATAGTCGCAAAAGGTTATTGACTTTTGAACTGATTTTATTTGAAGTTGTTTTTGGACGGTGTGTCACAAGATCGATCCAGACTGCGAACCAACTTCGTCCGAAACTACTAAAACACGTGGAGCTTCGAAGTGGAGCTATGCACAAGTCTACGGATCGCTAAACTACAAAACGCTACCGTAGGCCGATGCCTTTTTTTATATATTCGTTTATCTCGTTTGACAAACTACGCCTTAAATTTTGTCTTTCAGTTCAACTTAAAATTGGAACGTGATCAGACTTGTAAATCGTTAACAATAAATTTGTAGCTACGTAGAAAATAATTTAAATAAAATTATTGATCTATCGAAATAAAAAAGTCGTCAAACAATAAAGGTTTGTTTGCGATTTTTTCGTATATTCCCTTCTTTGCCGAGACGCCTTTCGACTCGCTCACAAGTTTTCGCGGCCTCGCGCCGAGAGAAAACCAAAAACCGTTGTCTCAAAAGTTGGAGTTACGCACATTTCATGTTTGTTGATCAATTTCGGTGGCTCAGGATGACAAAATGAATCATCGCCCGATATTATCAGCAACATGTTTTTTCGATTTTCGTTCATTCTCGGCAAATACGGCCCTGTATTCTCCAATCTAGTAACTAAATTTTTCAGACAACGGTCCAGCCTCCGAGATTTTCTCTCGGCCCTGCGGCCCCCCGTCGCTCTCCTCGCCACTCGCGAGGCCAACCTTCGTTACATAGTAGTTAATTAATTTTTACGGTGCATTTTAAATATATACTTACACATCGAAAGCACAATTAATTCAATATATATTTATGACATTGCCACATTTATCTTGAAAACTACAACTAGAGATCTTCTACATGTTTCAAAAGTGCGGAGAGGAAGATTGGCCTCGCAAGTTTTACGCTCCCTCTAATTTACGCCTTCCCCGCCCGACCGACGAGCCGAAAAATTCGTCCCATCACAACGAACGTACTACGTACTCTTTCCTCGCATGCTATTAACATTTTAACAATATCAACAGTGATAAATATATAACAACAGCTTTAACGTATCATAAATATATATCCTAAAACAATCTGTAGAACCTTTACTGATTTCAGGCCAATGTATACCGTGGTGCAACGGAAAATCGAAATCGATTATGTAACCACCAACTTAAAAATATTTTTGATTTATCAGCATCCGTTTCGTTCCATCAATAAAACAGTTTTCGTCCGGTTCTGTTCGATTTGCCGCTGGTGTTACACAAACGACACCTTTTTCCCAACTTAGTTTCCTTTCCATACATTAATAAGTGTTTACTAAAATTCGTATTCGCTAATTTGGAATGATTACTTACAGGCGAGACGAGCGAATCACGTAACGTCAACGTCCACAAACGATATCTTAATTCTCTTAATGCAAGAAAGTAACTTTTTTTGTGTTTTCTTTAACTTTTTGGACGCTTTTACGTATTCGCTACATGTCACGCTTTACACATGAAGTCTTATAACTCTCTGAATGTAGTATACAGACGACAGTGGCTGGGTCGTTTCGGGGGATAGGAGTCGAGCCGTTGCCGAGGTGTACGGACCTGACTATCGAACACACCAGCAACGGCTCCAGGAACATAATGGCTCGATCATCGGATTAGCGACGACCTCGGGCCCACCGTAGGAGGGCGTCCGCCAACACGTCCAAGTGCGCCTTCGTCTGCAAACAAATATTATTATTAATATTTTAACACAAAACTTTCAAAATTATTAATCATAGCAATATATACATGTATATTATCGTGTTTCGAAAACCATAACGACATTAATTTTAGTGTTTTGTAAAATAATTTTAAAGTTTGAATTTATTTTATCGTTTATTTGTATCATATTGTGTAAAATAGTTCAATTTTAGCTGTAAATAAGGTCGGAGAAATATAAAGTGAAGAGAGTGGGGCTTGAAGGTTGTACAAGACACTTGGGCTGAGGCCTTCGCGTCGAATAGACGAACGGATGTTCGTTATTCCCGCAATTGATGATATTAATTAAAAAGTGAATTTATTTTGATAGAAAGTTCTTTTAATTGTGGTGAAGTGGGTGTTTAGAACAGAAAAGTTGCAATTTGTTAAAATTACGTCGCAGCAAATTTGTTTGATCAGACGCCAGCTGCAATACCACATGCGGAGCGTGCACGTGCGCTTACAAGGCCATATGAAAGGTAACAAAGGTGAACATTTTTAATTTACAATTTTAACTTCAACTACGAGAACTCATGGCTATATAATAATGGATGTAAGAATGATTTTGGAATGAGTAAATTTTTATAGATTTGTAAAGCTCGGGTCATCTCAATATATTAGCGCGACTAATGAATTAGTAAAAATATATTTGCTGGATTGATAGCGCAATCACGGACCTTATTACGTAATATACTATTAATCAGTTAAATTAATATTAAGTAAAATACAGACACCGCTGTGCTTTAGTTTTAATAGAGGAGTAATCTACTCCATGCAATTTATTCTACCTAAAGACTTCAAAGAGATTGTTATATTCCACCAGGAGAACGAAGGCCACTAATTAATTATACATATTATAATATTATATATTAGGTGTTTTATTTATTTGCTTTACTCGGATTATTTATAAAATAAAAATAAAATTCAGGTGCTTGATTATTTGTTATTAATTTATTATAATACCGCGAATATATTTGAGAACCTGCTATATAATAATTATATTAATCAACAATCCCCCCCCCCGAAGCTAAGGTTTATGCTTTTAATGAAGAAATTATTAGATTTATGCATTTATTCATGAATAAAACAAAATTTGTTCCAAGTTCAATTTAAAGAAATTTAAATGAAAATTGTGAATGAATTTATATTCTTAAGGTCGGGGATTGACAAACTTTTATAAATATCCGCATGCGTCGCTACTAGCGAAAAAATATATATAAATATTTAAAATTTAGCAAAGTTACACACTTCACGTGATTGTGCTAAAATCCAATAGATGTCACCTCATCTGTTCTTACATAATGCAAATGTATCGCCAAACTAATAGAATGTAGAATGTTTTTGGGGTACTGTAATTCCCCGCCGCCTTCTCCGCTGCTCACATCAGTTGAAGGAGATAAACGGTTACCCCGTGGTACCTCCATATTGCCAAGAAGTTCATCGTTCGGGTACTGTAATCCCTTTAATTTTAATCCATTATCTTCGATTTCATTCTCTCATCTAATATCTACCTGGCAAAAGCCGTTAATTCAAGGCTCCATCTTTTTCAAAAAGCTTGAACTATTTTCGAACTCGAAAGTTCAAAATCTGCATAAAATGATAAGTACACGAGTTCATTCATTTTGTTGTTATTAATTAACTTTTTTCAATTTCATTTATTGATATGTAAACTTCGCATATATCCGCGTGTTATTGTAGAGAAAAATTCGGTATAAAATTTTTTTTTGTTTTTTACAGGTTTTTAATTTCATAATGTAATTAAAAGTTTAATTTAAATTATGAACCTACAAAAACATAGCTAACAGTTTCTTCTACAAGTTGTTAAAAGTATAAATGTTATATATGATTTAGTTTGGGAGAAAACCATGAACTCCGAAGGGTCAAGATAGCGTATATTTTGTACATTCGTCCCCAGCCTTAATGAAAATTTCACCTTATGTTTTAAATGAGGGGGGGGGGGAAATATTCCTATTCAAGGAAAAAATTATTATGATTTTCAATTTAAAGAAGGTTAATAAATTAATATTAGCTTGATAATTATAAAATATTAATAATTACTACATAAATTTCCCTTTATTGTTTAAAATCTCGTTCGAGTAGGCTTTTGTGGATATGCTTGATTAAAATTTTATTTAGACGTTTACGAAAACATGCAATAAAAGCAAACCGCGTATTTTATTATCGATCCATAAATTTATTGCACTCTGCATAAACTGCTTACTGCTTCCTGCCATTTTTAAAACGAAAACAATCCCATAAAGTATTTTAATAAAATTAGCGACGAAACTAAAATCGACTGTTTAAAATTGGAACTAAATTTTGTTCAACAATTTGATTGCAACTTATAAAGCAATTTGACTCGTGAGAGAATAAATTGAGTTTTCTACAAGTTTTGCTGATCGCCTAATTTTTTATTTAAAATTAAAAATTATATTATATGTATCATAATTTCCAAGTCCAAGGGTTCCATTTAAATACCCTAGAATTGGTACGAGCGTGATTTTTTTAACGAGGAAGCTCATGAACGAATTAACGAGGTGTTCTATTTACCCACCGTAAATAAATATAGCATTTTCTACTTTCCCGATATTTTTTTCTCAAATTTTGTGTTGTTCTTATGGATTCATAGTTAAGTTGACGACAAGACAATGCCATTGGGAGAGCGGGTGGGGGGGGGCACTAAAAGATTTTAGATTCAAAAAATATTTGAAAAAATATTTATATGTAATATTCTGTATTATATTACTGTTCTCTGTAGAGCCGGTAATAAGCCAGAGTCAACCTGCACATACCGCACAATGGCATAACATTCGATAGTTAATCTAATCATGTGCGTCGATATCAATATGGAAAGTCATCGATGTGGTCTAGGTCAAGTTGACCATACTGCATGATGTCAAGTTGGATATTTTCATATTAAATCTGTATTTGCTAATTGAATTGAGTTGATACTAGCAATACGAGTTAATTAATATTTTAACATGTGTTATATATATGTATGCATAACATGAAAATCAAATGAAATAATTCAGCGTAGAGAAATATTTGTTTAAACATTTTCGTTTTAATTAAAATTTCTATTTACATTTGGTGATGGAAATTATGTTATTGCCATTACTCTGTTAAATATAACTTTATTAGTGCTGGTTTATAATATACAATGTAGCCGAGTGGGTTCGACGCAATTAGAAGACCACAATACATCGACGATGTTTTCGGTTTAACCATCTATTATGTGGCAGATTTCACAATGTGGTGCGGTCTTCGCGTCAACTGCATCGTATAAACGAGTACCGTGTATTATTATGCAAATTAAAGCGGCAAGTAATAATTTTTTTTCGAAAAGAGATGTTCGAAAGCTTCCATTGTGGTTTAATTACTCAAAGCTTTGACCATTTCTGTTGATCGAGCGCTCTCTGCATAACTTGATGTTAATTTATTTGTGTAAAATGTAATGTATTCGTGTAATTTTAATAAATAGGCGAGTTAAAATTTCAATTGTAATAATAGAAATGCTTTAAGTTTCACGTAACCGAACAATAAACACAAAGAGAATATACAATTTGCATTTGTAGTAAAGTAAATTAATTTACAAGTAGGTACCTACTGCAGAGAAATACCGAGAGCATCTTAACAAACCACAAGTATAACAGAAACGTTTCTTTTTATACGAGTACATATGCTATATTCACAACGAGAACTCGAATTTAATTTAAACCCAGAACAATAATTATTATTGCCGCAATTTAAATTTTCGTTCTCGTGGTCCGATGCGTACAGCAGACGAGTTCTGGTGTCGCTCCGTTCGCGCGTCAGTAGGAAAACTTCAAAAGGAAGAAATTTAATTTAGTTTTATTTTTCCCAAAAAAGAACCGTAAAAGTGCGAAGCAACCCTCGACAGAATTTAAGCACTCTATGAATCAATAGTGATTGAATTTTGCAATTTATAACTTCAAAAGACTGTGGAAATAAAAAAGCAATCGAAAATAAATTTCCTCCATTTGTTTTCCGACTAACATAATAGAAAATTGTATCAAGTTTTCAAATGCTTGTAAGTTATTTATACTTTCATATTAACTAGAACTGGTACCGCTATTACGCAAAGTTTTTCATTGCTTTTACTTCTTTTTTCAACTGACAAATTTCGAATCGTTAAGTACCAATCGAAATTTAACTGTACCAGATTAATTATTACTTTGAGGTTAAAAAACCTGCCGGTCATTTTAAATTTTGGGATTCCCCCAAGTAATATTTTAGTGTGTCAGATATAAACGCGATATTTACGGCCGACAGTGGACGTTGACTTATATTTAGGGGTAGACGGACAGTTTGCTATGTATATCTCGGGCGCCTCTTTGTTTTTTTCTTCGTCGTCGATAAAAGTTCAATTGGAAAATAACGGATAGTTTAAACTTTTCTTTACCAATATTTAGATTTATTTATGTGTAACAGTGTAAGTGGATCGAATTATTCAATGAAATTCAACCGAAATTTCTCTAAATATGTAAATTTGTTTTTAATATTCTGACAAAGTGATTTTGACAACACTAAATTGAGAATCATGATTTAAACGTTTTAAAATTGTGTTTCGCCTACTACGTCGGAAAATGCTTACATCTTCTTGGGGTTTACCCTTCCTCGGAGGGTAGTTTTTGGTATATGCATTTGTTTTATATTATCGCCTACGCTTATAGACAGATTGCCGCCTCAGCCGTTTCTAGGGCAGTTTTATTTCGTGTGGGTGTAAAACAACATTTCATTGTGAATCGAAAATAACATTTCCGGAATAGTCGGAGCTTAAAACTAAATTGGTAAAATGTGTATTCGGCTATTAAGTATTTGCACGTTTACGTCAGATACTCTAATTCTAATGCCGAGAGTTTTATCAAGAAAAATTGTTGCTCGAAAATACAACGATGCCGATGCAGTGATTGCGAGTATTTCGAGAAGAATTATTCAAATTCAAATGCAAGTTATCTATCCAATTAGCTATACAAAGTTAAATTACCAATAAGTAATTTTAGTTAATCTTGTTAGTTCTCTGGGACTAGATTAGATCCGACTTAATCTTATATAGTCACAATAGAGTATAGTTACAATAGTGAAATTTTAGTTTAAGTCTCCGTAATTAAATTTGTAGATTTACACGAATTTAAATTTGAAACAACAAAAATATACATTTAAAATTAAAAAAAAAGGAAATCTTACCGTCTTGTAGAACATGCACGCCTGACGATCTTCATCTTCGCCTGTGGGGCAATCGATGAAACCATCACATAGAACGTGGTCGTCTATACAGTGGTAACGACCTTGTCGATCAGGGGTTGGACAGGCAAACCTGTCCATGCCGTCTGAGGCTGGGGGGCATTCTGAAAATAAAATAATGATACAGTAAATTGCGAATATGATATTCCCGAATAATAATAAAGTAACGGCGTCGTGTGTCATTCATTGCACAACTGGTTGTATAAATAGCTATTTAACAAAAAAAATCACCAAACGATCGAAAAACCTAGGTCAACTCATTAACATTTTCCTATTTGAATGAATCTATAAATAAACATAAACTCCTTATTCATAATGATAATTTTACCGAAGTAATTTCGGTAATTGAAGAAATTTATGTACTTCATAATAAATAAAGAATATGACGCACTTCTGTTTCAAAATTGTCCATTATAATATTATATTTAGAGCAACAAAATGTTTTATTTGTTTTATTTATCGAATGGTCTAACTTGAGTAGGTAAACACGCCCAGTTATTTTTGTGTATCTTAAGCAAAACAATAACAATACAAAGTTTCGAAATTACATAATTAACCGCCGGCTTTGTATTAAAATGATGAAAACGTGCAAACATTCATTTAAAAATTAATCAAACATATTTTTGATTGCCCCATAAAAGTGGAGGAACAAAAATCACACAGTTAAATTAAATATTATTCTCATCCTCTGATAATAAATATTTTAATTTTCAAAAAGCTCTAACATATTTAAGGCTAAGAGCGACTTTAAGAAATAAAACATAGCAATATTTATATTGCCGTGTTTCTTTTCTAAGCCTCTCCTAGCTTGATAAAAGCTGTAAAAGTTTTATCGTGCTTTATCGATGGAGATTTGATTTTCCCGCCAAATTTTGTTGCGATGAATTTTTTGCAATGAACTGTACTGCATTTACCAGTGACCATATTGTAATTTTAAAATTTACAAAGTTGTAGTCCGTGAAAATTTGATGTCAGTGATCCGACATTTCGTTGGTTCTTCTTTTAGGAGGGAAATTTTATGTTGGGGCTGTTTAAATAATTCTCGTTACATTTTGGCATTGTTCACGTTTTATTTTGAACTCAATTTTATCTAAACTGAAATATTAATAACTACTTTTAGTTGTTAAAGGAATAGCACGCAATATCACTTATTTTTTTATCGACAACCTTTTTAATATTTCAAGTTAATACTTATCCCTTGGGCACACTCGACGAAAAAGTAAAAGTGCTTACGTAAAAACGTTAGCATTTTATTAACGGGTTTTAACGGAATACAAAGAGAGTACATTCGGAAAGAAATCGTTAAGCACATTTTTTCGACCACTGTTGCACCTTATTTATTTTCAATAATTAGAAAAGCTGATTTAACGAGGTTACAAAAAATAACGTTAATATAAATAATAATACGTTAATCAATCATGAATGCCCTTTTGGAGTACACGAAAGCTGATAATTTCTTTCGCATTAAAGGACAAAAGTAAATTATTGATTATCTTCTTTGTAGGACATCACCTTAAATCAAAATTTAATTTCCTTCAGGCGACTTATATTGTATTTAATGACCAATTTTGTACGATAAATATCGAGAAAACTTTTTGATAACGAGCCCTGGTAACCGTTATCTACAATCCTGCTGTGTTTGCTCTATTCAAGTATCAACATTTTCTTTTAACGGTAAAATATGCTGTTATCGACAGATTTTACACATTTTGACCTCATTTAAATTTTAGTTTTTATGCTGCAATGTTAAAAAACGAAACGTTAAAGCCGCGGTGCTCACTTTCATTTACGTAAACTTGGAGTTTGATTTTAAACTTTTACAATGTTTAAAACTTTTAAGCTCCTTAAACCGAATCCCGGTTATTCGCAACAGGATTTAATAATAAAGTATGCGGAAAGTTCGGTATCGACAACAAGGATCAGCATTTTGAACATTACTGCAGGATTTATTTAGAAAGCCTTCGCATCAATTAAATTAAGTCGGCAGCTTCAATTTTACTATTTTCACTGCCAATTAAATATTCCAGCATTAATTAAAGTGAGTAACCACTTGTAACCTCTTGTCTGATACAGTTGTACCATTTATTATTTAGGCAATCTTAATTAACTGTTAGCGCAGCCCCACGTTGGGCGCCAAGATGGAATGTCCTTTATCACAGCAAGACCTCGAAGAAAATTCTTCAAGATTACGAAATTGTGGCGTAACCATTAATTAACGTCCACTTTTATTTTGGTTCGATACCAAAATAATTTTCGGGTATAAAAATAGTATACCTACACAAAAAAAATGTAAATTATTATTTTATAAAGACGTAAATTAAACAAGAGGTTCATTATACTTTTTTTTAGTCGGGTGGTTACTTATGAAGTTAAAATTAGCTTGATTTATTATGTCGCTACCACACCCCTTTAGCTTCAATTTGACACGAACTTTCATTCACGATTAGAAAAAGCTTGTTCTCTTATCGATAACAAACAGGGGGCTAAAAATTAATAAACGCGTTAGTAAATTTACTTGGTCTTGAAGACATTCAACAAGTTGTACGTCGTCGTCGATGTACTTAATTGTTGCGTATGCCGGCTGCTGTTTTTCAACAACCCCAAAAAAACATCCAATTACTGCTTTTTATGAAAAGCAAATTTGCTTTGCTCAAAATTAAATATTTTTGCAGCAGATAAATTACAAATTCGCTTTTATAGGTAATTAGCGAAAACAAAACATACAATGCTTTTTCAAATAATTATTATTTCGAGAAAATGTTAAAATATTGAAAACCGCAAATGTATTAAATTGAATATTAAAAAGTCATTCGATAGTTTTTCCAAATCGATCAAATTTCACGATTTCGCATTTTATAAAATTTTAATAAATAAAATAAACGACGAATAAAATTAATGAAGCTACTCGGTGCGTAAACTGATATTTAAAAAAAAAATTCAAGTTACAACTGCGGTTTTTGCGCCGAAGCTGTCCTTTGGGTGATGTTTTTGTACTTTTAAATTTTTAATGATTATCTGCATAAAGTTATAAAACCCACACGTAGGGTAAAGACGGGAAAGACGACATAGCGGAAAATTGTATTCGATGATAAATAGTATAATGTATTAGAAAAGTGCGGATTTTAAATCTACACTCGAATTTTATTAAGCTTCTTTTATACAGAAACTTATTAACGTGAAAAGTTGTATAATAACGAAAGCGATAAAGTAAAACTTTTATAATTTTCATACAATTTAATACCGGGCCCAGTTTCATTTGAACTAATAAATTAAGTAGTAGCAAAGTAGTTGCTACTTTATTGACATTCCAATTTGCTAGCGTTTATTTATATTTTATTTACGACTTCAACGGAGGATTTAAAAAAACATAACTTCTTAAGAGCCAGACTTTTAGATTTTTGAACCCAAGTGTTATTACTATAAATCATTCGATAGTTTCAAATTCAAATTAGAGTACACCAATCGGTTTTCGATAATTAAGTCGCAGCGTAGCGAACGACTTTCTTGACTGGATTAATTGGTAAATTTTGTTTTCAATAAATTAAAAGTAGAGTTTTATTCTTTTATTTTATTATAATTTATTACAATTTTAATTTTAGTGCATTTGCTTTGAAATTGTTTATTCATTGAAAACAGTTTTTATCATAAATTGAAAATTTACATCGTTAGCGATTGGTCAGAGTTGACATGTGTTATGTTTTACGCTACGACTTAATTCTTTCGGCTGGTTTTCGTTAGGCCTGATGTATTCCTAGTTTTTAATAATGGTTTAAGTGGGGTCGGTCGTTCGGTTAATCTCTCTCTTCACCTTTTCATTAATAGCGTACTTAGCTTTCGTTTTTAGTATTATCCTATTAAACCACCATCCCCGTTCGGTCTTACTTCCGAATAATCTTCAAAATTGACACATTAAATGTTCAAATTTAATTAACTGTAATTGATTAATTAAAGTTTAATTATATAGTTCAAACATTAGAGCAATTTCATTGAAATTAGCACCTAATCAAGCGTAAATTCGAATTATAAAGTTTTTAATATAAGTTCATCTCGTTGCAAGTGCATAAGGAATATTAAATAGGAAAAATCTAACTTTATCCTTGCGTAAACCACGAAGCTTTCTTAACCCCCCCCCTCCTAAAACCCCTGAATCGCAAAATTTTGTAAAAAATCGCAAACTATGAGATTATTACGTCACGTTTGGTAATAATTATTTTTGGCACACACTGTAAATGGAATTAAATCAAAATTAAAGATAAAAAAATTGTGATCACGTAAACTATTTTCTGCTAATAGCAGCATAAAAATCGATCACGCTTGAATGCATTCGCCTTCGTTAGTAATTTCACAACTTGAAATAAATTCAATAATTTAAAAAAGATAATTTTAAATTTATTACCTCTCCAGTCGATTCGCGATTGATGCAAACTCCACGACAATATTATTTTTTGAATGAAAATTTTCGCTCCAAAAATATTTCCGGGATTACTTTACCTGAAACCTGCCTCAATTTTTAACAACCACGTAAAATTCGGAACGCAAACCGTTATTCTGTTGTGCAATGAGTTGAAAAACCAAAAAAATTGCTACGACTTTACGCCAATATAAGTTTTATTGGTGAACTTTTAAAAACATTCTGTTGTATTTGAGCTAAAATATTTTTATTGCACGATATAAAAATTCAAAACTAAAAATATACATCCAAATTGATTTTCTAATTTCATTTTTTCACAATCCGTAAAGTTACATAAATTGCTCCTATTAAAATAAAAAAATTTCGAGTTTTGTCACGTTTAAATATAAAAAATATTAATAAACAAAAATTGAGAAAAATATTTGCGTGCTTCGAAAGGAAGGGTGGAATGAGGGTTGTTTGTTGTCGTGCATACGTTTTCCAACTATAAATAGTCAAACTTGTATAGATGTGGGGAAATTCGATCGTAGTTTCCATTAGTTGGTCTCAATTACTGATTTTAAAGGTTTACATCTGATTGCCTAAAGTATACCTATAAGTACCAAATTGCTTGGGTGGTTTATAACGTCACAGCCTAACTCAAACTGATCAATTTTCAATTATAAATAGAGAAACTACGTAACTTTAATTTGACATTTAAATTTCCAGTCGCCAGGAAAGTTCCGCTACTGTCCGGTCATCTTGTCTGCTGTACAACTCAAATTAGTTTTATCCATAATTAATTTTGAATTTTTAGATAAAAATGATTGAATTTGTACAATTCCCTTCTCGCATTGATAATATTTTTATAAGCGAACTGTCTGAATTTGAATTTTTAAATTCGATTATATATAATTATTATTTTTCAATTTTCAGCTTGACTGAAGTAAAAGCTGTTTTCTCGATAATCACCGTTATAAATATTTAATGTATCTACTCCTACTGATCAAAAATCAAAAAAGCGTCGTAATATTGTTCTTGCCTGCGAATTTCGTACCCGGCGTCCCCCTGGTAAGTACTCAATTTTGTATTATTTATAACAATTTTTTTTTATAAAAGTTAATTCTAGTGAAAAAATATAAAAATAGAAACATTTTTTTCTCGTCTGCAAAAACCAAGGTCTAAATTCAAATTCGAACACAAATAAACATATTCTATTTTATAAACTCACCGTCAGTTGTTTCGATTCAATTATTTCAAAATTATACTATTACACATCGACATATTAATTATAATAAGAATATAAAATTGTTTCTGTATTTGTTCATCTTTATAAAGCCTATACAATTAAAAATCAAAAATATTGAAAAACGTTTATACTTTGTAAGTATTAATTTATTTTATTTTTAATGTTTCTGGATGAAAATTTATATTTATATCTGACGATGCCTAATTAGAGAAACCGATAATTTAAAATAAAATAAATTAATGCTGCATAAATGAAAGGTATTTATAATGAATAAGATATAATTCTTTTATAACTTTCTAGAGTCTTTCGTCCTACGCAAAGGCATAGTTTTAATTTTAGCATAATCAAACTTAACAAAATGTTAAAATAATAAAATTAAGTAAATAATACATACTACGAAGAAACATAATATTTAACGAAACCGAAATGACAATAACTCACATTTATCAGGGTTAAACTTAGAATATTTGAATAAACAAAAAAATAGAATTCTGAAAAAATTATCCTATAGAAATGGTAAAAATTACTTAAAAATAAAAAACAAAAAACCTGTAACATAATATAAAGGCCTTTATTTCACGATTATTTCCGGTCATCAGTCATGTATAACAGTAAAAATAACAAGAAGTGAGAGCAAATACTATACCAAAAAAATAGAAAAAAATTTACAAAATTAAAAGATCAGGAAAGTTTGATTATATTAACATCACATGCTACTAAATACCATAAAAATACTTAAAAAATTATGAACTTTTTTAAGTTATTTTCTATTTTAATTTTAATAAATTAATTTTTTAACTTGTGAAATATAATTAAATAATCTTGGAATAAACAAGTTAATTAAACGTTTTTTAATAATGTTTTTATTCGAAAACCATTTGAAATAATTATTTAATATTTGCATACCAGATTGACATAATTGTGCGGCCTGAAGGCCGCACTGAAAATTATATTTACTCTGTGTTGTAGAGATTTTCCCTCGGTGGTTTGCCATTGCCCACCGTTCAATTCAACATTTTAGTCAGTAGTGACTGTTTCAGTTCAAGTAGTAACATGTCAGTCTTTCAGAACAGAGTTCTGATGTTGGCTGGAAGAATCTCACCGATTCTGTCGACAAGAATTTTCTCGATTTTTGATCCTTTAAGACCAATTTCGACACGTTTTTACCCGATAAACTCGTTTAGGAAATCAAATTTGATCCCAAAAAAATCTTTGAAATAATTATTCAATATTTGCACACGAGATTGACATAGTTGTGCGGCCTGAAGGCCGCACTGAAAATTATAATTACTCTGTGTTGTGGAGATTTGCCCTCGGTGGTTTGCTATTGCCCACCGTTCAATCGAACATTTTAGTCAGTAGTGGCTGTTTCAGTTCAAATAGTAACCTGTCAGTCTTTCAGAACAGAGTTCTGATGTTGGCTGGAAGAATCTCACCGATTCTGTCGATTTCTGATCCTTTAAGACCAATCTCGACACGATTTTACCCGATAAACTCACTTAGGAATGCAGATTTAATCCCAAAAAAATCTTTGAAATAACTATTTAATATTAGCATACCAGATTGACATAGTTGTGCGACCTGAAGGCCGCACTGAAAATTATAATTACTCTGTGTTGTGGAGATTTGCCCTCGGTGGTTTTCCATTGCCCACCATTCAATTGAACATTTTAGTCAGTAGTGGCTGTTTCAGTTCAAGTAGTAACCTGTCAGTCTTTCAGAACAGAGTTCTGATGTTGGCTAGAAAAATCTCACCGATTCTGTCGACAAGAATTTTGTCGATTTCTGATCCTTTAAGACCAATTTTGACACGATTTTATCCGATAAACTCGTTTAGGAAATCAGATTTAATCCCAAAAAAATCTTTGAAATAATTATTTAATATTTGCATACCAGATTGACATATTTGTGCGGCCTGAAGGCCGCACTGAAAATTATACTGTGTTGTGGAGATTTGCCCTCGATGGTTTGCCATTGTCTACCGTTCAATTGAACATTTTGGTCAGTAGTGGCTGTTTCAGTTCAATAGTAACCTGGCAGTCTTTCAGAACAGGGTAAGCACCAGGGAATCTAATGTTGGCTGGAAGAACCTCTTTAATTAACTCGTTTATTCCAAGATTATTTAAATATTTTAATTTTAGGTATCTCTCGATAGATACCTCGGTGGTTTGCCATGGCCTGCCCAAAGAAGACGGTTTAAATTTAATTTAAAAATTATTACTTTGTTTTAACAAATTTATTTATTTTCAGGGGTCTGAAACTGGTTTAGTTTACACAAAATAATTTTAATTGTTGGTTAAATTTAATTTACCACATTGAATGATCCGTGATTGACTGATCAGATGGTGGTGACGTAAGCTCTTCTTACGAGATTTTAATTTAAAAATAAAACGTAAGAAGTGAGTTTTATAAGATTTTATCGTAAATATTCAGTCAATTAAATTAAGCTTTTTTTAAGGCAATAAACGTAACTTTTTATTATACATTACGAACACATCGAAAAGTGAAAGTAATCTACATAATACTCTACAGGAATACAAAAGATAAACGTTATCGTAAATATTTTACTTATTCGTGCAAATTTAATAAAAGTTTAGTTCGGCTTGGGACGCGCAAACATTAGGTGTACAGTGTAAATTAAAGTTAACTTTTTATTATTTGGTGTTGTGGTCCCGTTCTTGGGTTGTGCGATTAATAAAACATGGGATTATGGTCAAAAGGTAGGATTTTAAATAATTGACTGCAGGGAAATTTACGTAAAATTGTCCAATAATTTTTAAAATCTGATAACTTGGAATAAATGTTTGATCAAAGCGAATCAAGCAAAATGCAATTACTGCACCTATTACCTGTATCGACTTCAAAAAGTTCGCTTTAAAATGCCTGTAAAGGTTTTTATTTTTTTAATTTAACGTTAACGTTTTGTAAAATAAATTGGAGCCTCCGGCCACTATTGTATCAACAATCGTTTGTGATAGGTACTTTCATTATTTTTACACCGAAGAAAAATAAACAGGTGTCGAAAAACATAATTAAGTAATTGCTTTTTTGTAATATTTATTTTTTACGTTTGGGTCGATCGCTGATTCAATGTGTGTGAAAAAGTCGAGCTTGCAGCTTTAGGGTTGAATTTTGATTTAAGTTGGGGAATTTTGAATTGAAATTTATATTATGTGTTCTTTACAAGAGTGCTTGGAATGAAAAATAGAAGGGAAAGTGCTTTCGACACCTTCCGCCCAATAATTTTCCTGTATAAACAAGATTTGAGTTGTTGCGTCGTACGTTTCAATTAAATTTGAAACAGACGGAAACTTTTTGATTAAATAAAGCGCATCGTGCACTAATAGACTAAAACTAATGTTCCGAGTTTAAAGTTTTATAAAATTACTACTTCGTTCGTTTTAATTAAGTCATTCCTTGGGGTCCCACTATAATTTTTGTAAATGGTTTCAAAATTGTTATGTCCTTAAAACTTGGACAAGTTTATCCTTTAAAGCGGACGACGCATTTTCTTGTTCGTGTGTGCGACCAAGTCACCATTATTCTTTGTTCCCGTCTATTTTATTCGTTTTATTAGCCGATATTAAAGATATTTTATTTGATTTACGATTTTATTTAATCTAGAAATATCATCTGCCCGATTTCGTTTAAAGGACTCTTCATATCAATTATGCTTGTTTTAATAATACAGCAGACTTTTTGATTTAGTGTATAGCGGGGTGGATAGGGACAAGAATAAAAAATTATTTAAACGTTTCGTGACCGAATACGCCAATACGGCTGGCACCATCGCCTAGACACTTGAGGATTTCAACTTAAGAATATTTATTTATCAGGCAACTGTACAACAAAACTCATTATTATCAAAATTAAAGTTAATTAAATTTCTTTTATGTATTTTTAATCCGAGCGAAGATAATCACGCAAATACGACTGAAAGGCGTAAACTATCAGTTTTTATCTTGAAAATTTCGTATGCAATTCAGACACTTGTAATCGCTCAATTTATCAGGCTCAAGTTTAAAACTAAAATCGCAGCATATTAAAGAAAAAATAATGTTTCCCGAAAGTGGTTCCTTTCGATCTCCATTACTTGTAAACTGTTGAAAACTGACATTTAAATTATCGAGATCAGACATAAAATTGTTAGAATCCTGCGGCTTTAAAAAAATTTTTAATTTAAAATTCGATCAAGAAAAAAAATATTCGACACCTTTAGATGCTTGTACAAAAAACATAACTAAATACATTTTTTTAGATAATATAATTTACTTCATTATTGATATAAACAGTTTTTCCTGCCAAATTGACGTTTACAAGAAAAACTAATTTTCCCACGTATTGAATTTATTGGATGTTAAGGGAATTTAATAAAATGTTGCTTTGCATAGTAGATATTTGAAATATTTTTTGTTTAAAATGCCATTAGACTTTAAACTACCCCTAACGATAATAAATTATTGATCCCATAAGTTTTATATTTCATACCTTGTGATAATGTTTACTTTAGCGAATCTTGTAATTTTAACCTTTGAATGTTAACAAAAAGTTTTCAAATCATAAAGACTCTATAAAACCATCATTTTAAGCGTTTAAGATTTGTTTAACTTTGAATATTTTTTATCTTCCAATTTTGCATTATTTAATTTTCGAAGAATAGGATTCTTCTCATTTCTTTTACATTTATGACGGATACATAGCAATATATTGATTTCCTAGTACGTCTATGGGTAAAATTGTTCGTGAAAAAAATTTCTTTGGGCAAAAGTACAGTTTTATTTAGTATTCCGGAATAATGCTTTGTACGGGTTTGATCGTGGAGGGGGGGGGGAGTTCCCCAATTTTTTATTCGGAAAGGGATAATCGAGCGGTCGCATATTTAATTGGACAAAGGAGCTTTTTATAGAAATTGATTGAAAATAAATTGTAAATTACGTTTAAGTGGTTCTTAATTGATTAGGTAAAAGATTATTTAGAATAAGGTAATAAATTTTACAAATTATAAAGTGTAGGTAGCGATCAAGTTCAGATAGACGAGGGGTCGAAGTCGACCGTATGGAGTTTTACATTTTCCCTCCAGAGTTAGAGTTTCGAAAGGTAAAGTTATTTTTATAAAATTATAATTTACAAGTTAACCAGTTATCTTTCCGGTAGCTATATTTAGATAACAATATAATGCTAGGGATCGGCTTAAAACAAGCGCAAAATAAAATATTTTCAAAACTTTAAAAAAGAAATTGTAAGCTGCATTGCATCAGTTAATTTACAGTATAGCAATTTTTTTAATTGCTACCTTCATATGGTCAATATAAATTAAATTGTAGATTTTAGATAATAAAGGGTTAGAATCTAGTTTAACGCTATTCAATAATTAGCACTAAAGTTTCGACGCTATTGCCATCTTCGATCGAGGGTCTGGGATATGAAATATCTTCCAGATAAAAATTTTCTTGGTATATTCTTGATATTAATTAATTTGTATAAAATGTTTTTATCGAGGACTTGCGAAAATAATATCCGCTTAGAAAAAAAATGTAAACACTACTTTTGGGGGTTCAATATTTATTTTTACGACTCGACGGTATATTTTATTTTAATTTTTGCGTAAAAATAAACCCTCCCACTGGGCGACTACCCCTTCGCAAAACAATTATTTCGAACGGTTAATTAACTTTTGGAGCAATAAGACAGGAAAATTGGAAAAGAAAATGGAATGAAAAATTGAAACGGATAAAATTAAATAAAAAAGTTGGAATTTCGTTCTTAAAATAACTGATTTATGATCAAATAATATAAAACTTAGGTTAAATTTTTACCGCTTTTATTCAGCCGCTCCAAAAATGAGCACTAAACGCCGATCCAGTGCTTTTTATATTTTTTGATGTATTTTGAAAAATTCACGCATGATGACTTCGAAGGCGACCGGAATAATTACATTTCGTAATAATTGAAGTTCTCCTACACGAAGTCTCATCGAGGGAGCTTTTAAAGCACAAATTAAAAAACTGAATTTTAAATTAACGATAAGTGCTTTATGCAAAGTTAATTGCAAGTTTTTTGTTTGTCTGCTTTTGCCTCGCAGCAAAGTCGTTTAGAACTAGTCCACCCTGTACACTTGGAGACTTACTAATATCTGCAAGAAAAGTTAGGTTTGAATATTTATAAGAAAGCAAATAAAATTTTGAAATATTTTGTGTTGGCTCTTGTACGATTTGACATGTTACAAAAATTATAAGATTTTCATTAGAAAATTATATAAAGTAAAATGTCAAGTTTTCGTGATAGATGATGTGGATGCTTTTGTATTGTTATTAAAGAAAGAAGCTTTTATGAATTTAAAATTCCTTTCTTGCTTGTTCTCTGCAATTTCAAATTTATTTTTAATATTTTTTACTTCAAACAAACTCGGAAAGTTATTAAAGAAATCTCAACTTTAAATTATTACATCGCATCGCTCGTTATTATTTTTTGTGCATCAATCTGGCAATAATTAAAGTTGAAAATGTAAATGTAGTGGGCGTTGTAGTATTACAAGGATCGCTCAGCCGGAAGAGGTGTACGTACTGAGCGATAGATGGCGATAAGTATTCGTTACGATCGTCCCTTGTGTATCACTTCATTTATTATTGAAACTGAAACGGACAAATTCGAAGCAGCAACCAGGCAAGCTATCTTAATTGGATAAACTAATATACATTCATAATTGATTGGTTTGAGAGCACAAAGTCATGTGAATTTAATATGTATATAAGACATGTAAAATTAGATCGCTTTAATGGTTTGGGAAATTTAATTAAAAGCTTTCGTTCCAAAGCTTGCATTGCATCGCATAAGCTGCTTACGAACATACCAAGTCAACAAGTTGTAACTCGAAAAAAAAAATGAAAACGTACGTAAACATTTGGCGGTAGGGGGAATTACCGGATCGAAGGGTATGAAATATTCAGATGCGAAAATAAATCACTACGGATCGACTTACATTATGTAAAGCTTTCAGGAAAGAAAAGCCACTAAAATCTCTGCTTGGAGAAAAATGCCGAACCTTTTAAGAATATTTTTGTACCGCGGCCCGACCGACTTTTTTTTGAAATGTTATCAGTTTTAATTAGCACGTAGCGGCGTTTTTGTTTGATTTACCAAAAATTGCTAGACAACGCATCCGTCATAAGATTTGTAACAACAAAAAATTCGATACAGCGATTAATCTTATCTTACTGGAAGTTCGCAAAAATATCCAATTCCGATTACAGTTTAAATAAAGCTTTTCTTATTTCTTAAACCATTTCTATATTTTAAATTACGTTGCAAGAAGAAAAAAATGAAAAGCTTTTATTTACACAAGAAAGGAAATACAGGAAAATTCAACCACTTTGTGGAAATCTAAACTCATTTGATTGTCTTATTCAAAAACAAATCTAAAATTGTTTGTAAAGCAGAGTACCATTCACAAAATGCGTTTTGACCTTTTGTTCAAATTTATTTGACCCTACACGAAATAAATTATTTATCGATTGGCAAAAAAAAACAAAATAATTAAAAAACCAACCCAAAAGTAAATTAACTTACTTCTAGGCCTATAATTGCCGAAGAGCAACGCTTTTTTGTTGCGGTTTCTATTTAAGAGGCGAAAAGATATAAAGAGATTACTGCTATTTTATGTGAGCACACTTTCAGAATTTTGCAGTAAAAGCGTCTAGAGCTTTAAAAATATTATTACGAGATGTGACAGAACATGAAATTTACTAGTGGATTTATGACTTTATTACAATTGACACCCAGTAGGCAATTTTTGATAAATGTTTCTCTTAACCCTTTCAATTTGCGAGTGAGTAATGCGAAGGAATCTAGGGTGGAAATGCTATAATTTCTTATCCCATGTCCAGGATGATTTATTTAGTTTTGGATTTCCCGCCCTTTTTGATCTCTTCTCTCGGTGATTAAATTATAGGCTTCTGGTAATGACGTCATATACAAAAAATGTATCGAGAACTAATAATTTATAAATTATTTAAACTCCGCCACTGGCAAGATTTTTATGAAACTTTTCTTTTTAAAAGCAAACTAATTAATTAATAAAAAGAAAAATTAAAGATAAATATCACGAATCTAAAAGTAATATTTTAATAAAATCACCGTAGACTTGTTTTCAAAATTAAGTAAAGTAATTACACAGTTATTCATAATTAAATGTTTGTGTTAATTAAAAACAGCCAACGAAGGCTAATTTACTGTGTACCTCTAAAATAATTCGGGGAGCAAAAAATTAAACCATTAAATTTTGCCATTGAAATCCAAAAGCCACTCGACGAAAATTAAACTAAAAATTGTTGATGCTGACTGTTTGAAAGGATCAAAGGAGCGACTTAATTATATTCGAATGCGGGCGGCCTAATGTTTGCAACCACTCTATTAGATATTCCACACCTCCAGATTTACACCTACGTTTTGTAAACTTACAGCAGAGGTTGTACGTACGTTGATTTTCGAACAAAATTTCGAGGGATAACATAGTAATATATTACGATAGATTATAACGTGTCAGTGCGGCCTTTAGGCCGCACACCTTAGGGAATCTAGTGCTATCACTATCATCCTTATGCGGATCGAATGGTAGGGAACATAAGAATAGAGATTGCTGGTTACTTTAATCTTTAGATATTTAATTTATGTAAATAATTCTGTGAAGGCAATAACAATATTTATTATGGTATAATTTGAATTTTATCGTGCAATTTAAAATTAAAAATTTATAAACCGAGTCAATTCATAAGCTTTTGAATACAAGTTTTACCATTCTTCTCCTATACTACATTATAATTTAAAAGCTTTTATTTGTTTACAACGAAGTAAAAATATCGGAAGAAGCGATGTTATTGATGAAATGACAATAAATAATTTGAGTTAGCTCAAATTTTCACCTGGATTGATTTTTTTTTTTGTAAAATATTATAAATTTTAAAGTGGGCGTCTGTAATTGATTAAAAGTGAATTCTATTAATTTGAAAATGTTAAATGGGTCGAACAATATTTACCCGAAAGTGTTAAATTGATATAAAATGGAGCTAATTGGATTGCGTTTCGATGTAATTCTAAAAATTGGAACGCCAGTAATTATTATTAGTTTATATTTGCTAAAATTCTAATATAAATTTAACGGCGTAGGTGTGTATGTTTTATTTGCGCCCTGGGCGTTTGGTAATTATTACGTACAATAGATAAATAGAGGCAATAATTTGGGTTTAACAATTTCTGATCCAGATAAGATAGACGCGTTTTAGTATTCCGTAGTCGAATTACCATTAATTTAGTTGTTTTAAGTGCCATCTTAATTAACATTTACTTAGTGGATGTTATTTATAGAATCCATTGTGTCGTAAAAAGCTTTTTCTTTTTAAACTTTTTTCTCGATGTAAAATGGGCTTTTCCACTTTAGTGGTTTGTAAATATTTAACCGGAACACCAACCTTTCATAATAATAACGAGACACACACACCAATGCCGTGCTTAAACTTTGCAGACGAAAAACAAAGAAAACCACCGCGATGCCGTCGAGACATCTTCAGACAACGTGGAATTGTTAGCGCCATAATTTCGCAATTTGCCTTGCGCTGCCGTAAACAGGTGAATAAATTTTAACATTAGCACCTTTTCGAGCGCCGTTAATCAAACATCTCTGACCGGCGCCCGCGTCACGATTTCATGAAACGACGTCATCGAAAATTGACAAAATATTCCGACGTTGTTCAAAATTCTGTAACCAATCGGAAGGATTCATTGTTAATTCACGAGCATGCCTAAGGGTTCTCCATGAATACAAAGTTGGATTTTGGAGACAGTTATGTAACTAAAAATAGACGCAAAGTTACAACATTAAACCAACACTTACATTTTGGTTTCTTAGTAAATTCGACGGCTCATATTGACTTTTCAAATTATTTGCTCTACTTCGTATATCATCAAATAATACAAACATCCAGTTAAGTAAACAGAACCTTTTTCTTAGTTGCCTAAATTTATAATTGAAACATTTTATGTGAGTACACTTGCGCTTATGTTGGAAACAACATTCAAATTCGCTATTTGTGTGTGTACTCGGCCTTAATGTATCAATTTAGTATTTTATGCATATAAAAGTATGTTCCCAATTTTTTTGAATATTAATACCTTTATATTTTGTTTTCGTGTGTGTGGAGTTTGATATTTTTAGGGTGCATATAAATTTGATTTTTAATGCCAATAAAAATACAAACAGTATTGGAAGTTTTCATTTTAGCTACCTATACGCAAAGTTTCCTTATTTCGTGTTTTTATCTGTTTGAGAAAACGCGTCAAAAAATATATCAAAGCAAAGTCAGGAAGCAGGGAATCAAGAGACTCGGAGAGGGTAAATATCTTGCTTGCCTGATGGTCGGTAAAATTGTGACAGAAAATTACTGAACAGACATGGACCTTTTCCTACTAATATTTATTTTGGGCCAATTCAAATATTAATATAGGACAAGTCAATCAACACTATAATACAATCAAAATACAAAAGGACTGATATCGTTCACAAAATTTGAAGGTTTTCTGTTACAAACTTTCGACATGACCTATAGATTCCTTGACCTAAGACAAATCTTTCGCCGAGCTATACGTTGGGATCCAATTATTCTCATAAACAACGAATGCTCAAAATTAAAAGCTTTAAAATTCAACAAAATTAAGCTACGGTCAACATCTTCACAATCGATATCTCTCGGTGGATGCAGACATAACTGCCGTTCTCGTATCTCTTAATCTCCACATAAAAGCAAATATCACGTCTTGGAAATCTTATAATTAGTGATAAATGTAGAATCTCCATGCAATATAAAACAATCGCAATAATAGCGCCGCAGTTGATTTAGCACACAAGTTTTAATTGTTCGCGCTCCAAAAATTCTGTCAAAAATAATCAACAGATTTGCTTTGCCAATTACTAACTTCAACTCTAAAATAAATGTCGAGATTATCGCAATAATATTTTGGTTTAATTGCACTCAAAACTCTTCGAGAGTTTTAAAAGTTAAACAAAGTTTCGAATGGAATTAAACCAAAATGAAGTTGCTGTAATTCTGAAATTTAAAATTAAATTTTGTATTTGGAAATCGGAATAAATTTTATCATAAATATTTATACGTATGTTTGTGTTTTCGAAAAAATTCATCAGTAAAAGCTGAAACAACCGGTTTCAGAAAGTCGTTTGTTTGTATTTCGTTAAATTTCTATTCTCGCGCCACCTGTTGACGACATTTCACCCTCTTGAAATAAGTCCCCTTCTTGATTGAATTAAAGTTTTTTTAAAAACTTTATTTTTAAGCCGAAATATTAAGAATAATTTTGTACTATTAAGTAAAAGATATCACATACAGGGTGTTCTCATAACGCAATTTTGAAGCACCCAAACAGAGCATGAAATTATTGTCTAAAAGTTATGGATTAAAATAAATTAAAAATACAGTATAATATTACTTTTTGAAGTTGATGCTGCCTTTGTATGGCTAATCTTTCTCCACAGCAACATTTTTGAAAATTTAAAAAAACCTATAACGTCACATTATGTAAATCGATTGTCATTTGTCAAAGTTCAAGTGTTACTGTTCATATTTAATTAATGAATCTAATTTATTTTCGATGTTTTTGTTTTTCGGTATTTTGTTTACGGTGTTTTTGACTTTCGATGTTTTGATGTACTGCCATTATATTATAATTAAATTTCATAATAAATTAATTAATAGAAATTGTAACCAATGAACAAACAAACATTCACTACATTTAAATAATTTAGTTTTACGCTGTTAAAAATTGTTAAATATTTTTCTAGCTAAAACCGCCAACATTTATTATATAAATAAATTTATACATAATTTATGTATAAATACATAATATATTATTATACTACACAAATTACATTGTTATGAACCGGGAGGCCTGGGGGGTATGGAATACCCCCGTAACGGCTAATGTAACCATTAGTTGGAAAGTTACATTTTCAAAAACGGGCGTAGGAGTATAAAATACAGCCTATCCAATACTATTCAGCCCGGTGTAATTATTTATAGTCGAAAATATTTCCCGGCTCGATACAATCAATGTAATAGAATTATTATAACTTTCAACCCAAATTTGTAGACTCAGTTGAGAATAATTCGATCAATGGCTGAATAATCCGCGTGTGATATTTGAGTAAAAAAATCCTCGAAAAAAATTTGTTGTCTTAAAAATTCATTACGAATGAATTCCTTGCAATACAAACTAGAATTCTATATAATATCGATTATATTAGGTTAGGGAACATTCCCGTTAGACCTCCGGGTTTGTAAATTTCTCTTCTACCTTTAGACCTCTTTAAATAAATTTCTCGAAACAAAGCTTCCGTTAATTTGAAAATTTTTTACCACTCTTTTTGTTTTTTCGCTATGAAATTCGTCTCTCAAATCCGTATTGATTCAGAAAAGTAAAGAAAGGAAAGTCGCAGAAATTGTGACAATAATCTGAACAGAAAAATCTAAAGTTATAGCTTGTTAAATTTGCAATCCAAAAAAGATACAGGATTTTCAAGAAGAAAAAAAAACAGAAGATAAAGTTTTCCACAATTGTCATCTTAAGTCTTGGAAGCCTTTGATTTTAGTCAGAAAAGGGTTAGAATCTAGTTTTTGGTTACTGTCGGAATTCCTATTACAAGAATTTAACTTTTTCCTATTGACCATTAGAAGGAGGACAATTTTCTGAGTATATTAACACAAAATTTTTTTAGGATTATGCAATAGTTGTCGAAATAACGGCATTTTAAAACTACGAAAAGTAGGGAGATGTATAATATGATATACCCCGATGCGTGACGGTCGGTCTCGTCGGTGACGGTCTCATTTTGTTGACGGTACGTGTGCTTTGAAATGTTGTTGTCAGTCCCGGTCGACACCCGGACGAGTTCTATGGCTTCGAGTTCCACCCTTGGCGAGTTCTGTCATTCTTCAGGGATATTTTTAAATTTTTTTGCCTTACACAAAAATGTCTAATCATGCAGCCGTGTTAAAAGGTGTATCTAAAATACATGTAAATTTTACATTTTTAAAATCAATTTTTTTCGAAAACTTTTGCATAATCCTATAAAATTTTTGTTTTAGTATGCTTAGAAAAGTGTCCTTTTACCAATATTCAATAGGAAAAAGTTAAAATCGTGTGATAGGAATTCCGACAGATCCCAAGTATTGTTTTAATTTTCTTTTAGGAAAGTGAAAAAAAAACAGTAGGTCCCCTATATAGAAGAGAAGAAGTCTCGACAAGGTAGGAAAGAAAATTTTGAAAAATTCAGTTTGTCGTCGAATAGGATTGAGATCTCCCGATAGAGAGATGTTAGAGTTGTGACAGTTAATGATCTTCGGTTCGGTTGCTTTATTATTACTATTATTATTTCGATAGATATTATGTCATTACCATTTATTATGGATACGCGTCGACGCACGTCTCGCATGTTTCCTGTTGAATGGAACAATTTTCATAACATTTTAGTGGTTAAATTGAATTATCGAATTCTGAATTCTTTAGGGATGAATTTTAAATAAACAGTGCTATTCCGGGGGCACGCGGGGGGGGGGGGGGTGATAAAAACAGCACAAGTAGTGTATTGTTCCGAATTATGCCACGACACATTAAAAAGTGGTTCTCAAACTTTTAACACCGAAAGTAGTAACTCTGAATTGAAGTAATTTATTATTGATAATTGATTAAATCGGTAGTATTAACAATTTGATGTGCATATTTGGAGAGGTATTGGATTCTATATTTAAGTAGGCGTGATTATTGTGTTTATAAAATATTCGACAGGTTGAAGGGAATTAAACCAAAATAAACTTATCGATCTTCTTAGGTAGCAAGCACATTAAATATTAATATGATCGATTTAAATAGAGCCTAAGAGTTGTTTTAGTAAAAATTATTGTTTTGAATTGCTTTCATTCGTGTCATATTCGATATAATCTTGTTCTATTTGTAGAATATATAATTATTGTCCTCTAATTAAATGACAAAATTATCCAAAAACGTATCTAAGGAGAAATAACGAAAGGGGTCACGAATTTTTGACGTCATTATAGTGGCAGCAGAAAGATTAATGCATTAATAAAAATCGGTGATGTTTCTCCTTATACTAAAATATTAATAAAGTGTGCCAGAAAAATAAAAATGATTTGAAAGGATTTGAGGGTCGATGAAGATGAGATGAAGAGATGAAGAAATACGTGATGAGACGATGTCGCTGACTATTTGTGAATGGGAATGTAAATGTGCACAGTGTTGCTATAGTGAGATGCGCATTGATGTTGTATTGATCGTGCGTGGGCGCTCACCTCGCGGGCGCCGCTGACGTAAGTCCAGTCCTTCGCCAAACATCGCGACGACCCTATACCCAAAAGATCCACAAAGGGGTTACACGTTACATCCTCATCCACATTCACCTCAGGAAGTAAGCCGTCTTTAACAACGTCTTGGGATCGCTTTCACGACGTCACAAGTGCGCATTTCTTACATCACAAAATTCTATCCTTCAATGAAAACCGCCCGAATTATCTAACCCACCTTTCTGCCCTTAAACTTACATAACAATAAAGCGGGCACACTGTAAAGCAATTTCGTCCCATATTAAGACAAAAAGTCACTTCCGCCCGGTCCTCTTTCGTAATATGCAATTTTATCAATTTTATATCGCAATTCCCGCATGGCCGAAAATTTAATAAATTCGGTCAACATAACAAGATTTAGAAAATACACAATTTCCTTCTGCGAACTTACTCGAGCGGAAAATGTAGCGCTCATTATTTATTCATTAATTTTCGCACATAAAGAGCCAACGAAAGTTTAAAAAATTACCTTCGTTTAATTAAATTTAATTTTAGAAACTCGCAAAATGTTACGTTTAATTTTCGGCTCATAGTTTTCTATATACGCAAGGCAACAAGTTGATATTTTTTAGTTTCCATGTTAATCATCATCATTTTAAGGATGGCGGCTTTTATTACCTTCATTTTTAAACGCCATTTACTTCCAAAATGCGAACTTACTTTTTTGCCCGGCTAATTACATTTTCCGACTTTTGTTTAGAAGTTGAAATTTTTTATTTTAACAAAAATTATAAATTGAACTTTTTCTATCGCACTGCTAAGTGCTACTATTTATAGAAGTTCGGCTCGAACGAGGTGGTTCGAAGCTACCCCAAAAGTAAACTTTTCCAACTTTTGAAATATGCGGTGCTCCGTGATTTACATTTTAGTGTAAATGTTACCGAAGTTTAATAAATTGGTAGTTACTCTTTAAACATTCGTAAAATATGTATTGCTCGTCGTTTCTCTTGTTCAACAAAATTTTCAAATGTTTAAGTGACAGTTCAAAGGACGGCGTTATCAACGACGACATTATTTAGCTTTTCATTCAGGATTTTCCATCGGCTTCCATCAAAAATTGCGTGTCGCAGGAGGGACCGCAATTTAAAGTATTTAGCCATTGTCTCCATTGCTGGGCACAGAAACCAAGCGAAATTTTTTAAGCCACTTAATTAAATTTTCAAACCAATTTATGTAACTAATTGCGAAAACTTTTAACAATGCCAAGTAGTCCCTCTCAAAAGTTTGTCAAGAAGATGAGATTTGTAATATAAACTAACTTCGTTGTAGTTTCTTCGAAGCCAACCCAACTAACTACTAATTAAAACTTGGCGAGTTAAAAGTTAGTTAAAAATCCGCAAAAACGAAAATTTGGACCTTTTACGAGACGATAAATTGAACGAGCGCTTTTCCAAAATTTAAAACACAAACATGGAATGTTATTAGAAAAAAAGTTAATAAAGCAAGCCTGCCATGAATTGCAAGGAAAACATCAAGGGTTGTTTACCTAAAGTAGGAAATCTATAGGTCAGAGTAGTCTGAGCACGCAATCTTCTTAGAAGGGGTTGCAAAGTTAGAAAGGCTGTGCTAAAAATATAACCGGGCGATAAGCTCATTGTTCGTGTTTTGATTTCAATCAAAAATTAGTATCACTTTTTTATATAAAGAAACATGATCATTTTAATAATTGCACAAGATATTTTGCGCCGAGGTTAGGGGTTGCGGTATCGCAAGCTCGCCTTAATTTAGTAAACTGGGAATCTTCTTAATAACACTTAGCAAAATTAACTTGGACAATATCAACGTTTATAAGCACACCGCCACTAAATAAGGGTCTTTAGAAGGTCACTTTTAACCTTAGGGTCGGTTTATCGCTGCAAGTCAAATAAAGCAAACGCCAACTACGTAACCAAATATTTGATCAATTAACTTTAATTTTTTATTTTCTGCTGCGTTATCAACCGTAATGAAATTGTAATACACGTAATGGGTATAAAAATTTAATTTCGTTAAAAGAATAACCATCGACTCTATTTCAAACAATCGTTTTCTGAAAAACAATTAGCTGATTACCTACGTTTGTCGTTATTTTGTTATTATTTTCTGCAGCAATTAATAAAACCCTCCGAGGAAAGTTTACCTAATGATAGAAACAAATAAGGGAAAAGAAAATGAAAATGTCGGAAGAAGCACGTAAACTTTGTTACACGATCTGTTGAACTTGTAATATAGCTCAATTTGCAGCATTAACCTGAAATATCAATGAAAACAGGGACGAACTAGCCACGTAGAGAACGTGCAAAATCCAGCTCAGCAAGCTTTACGTTATCGGAATTCTCGATTTTGTACTGCTAAAAATTTTAATTTAAATGCCCTAAATAATCTCATGTCGTTTCAGTTACCGCAGTATTTGTACCCGGTTCCGCCCGTCTAAAAAATTTAACAAAAGAGCATAGCAACCGGTAACACAAAATCTCTTCGATGTTATAGAGTAGTTATGTGGGAAATTTAATTCACCACAATCACGCCAAGTCTCGTCCACGGTATTTTTCGGTAATTCCCCGTCGATAATTTGTCATTAAAAATGTAATTAAAAAGATTGGTTATTTTATCTTACAGAGGTGGTATAATTCCTTACTTTTAATTTAACACAATAATAAATTTTTTTAAATTGCTTTGAAAACAGTTGCGGTGACCTAGAAAAAATTCGAGTTTTTACAGAAGGAAAATATATACAGAAAGACGAACTTGCAGAATTATATTATAAGATTTTTTTCAATAGTAGAACAGAACACAATGTGTTTTTTAAGAAACTTTTTACTTTGTAAAAATATGTTGAGCTTTAGAAATTCAAAAACCTAGCCTGCGGTGTTTTATTTTAGTTGTCGAATTGTTAGGCGAAGGTTGTCGACAAATATTTGAAATTTTCACATAAAGACCTGTTGATGGTCACTGGTTTGGCATTTAAAAAGCGCGGCCACAGGACCAATCGAGGGAGGTAGCGCAGTCGATGCCAGGCATCCGGGCTCCGGTTTGATTCTATCGTAATTTAGTATTTTATGTCGCAAGTAGAATTTATTCAACAAAAAATAAATATATTCCATAAGTTTTTGTCAAGCCATAATTTTTATTGCTACATAACTTTTAACGTCCGTGTATCCGTGCTGGGGGAGGGGGGGGGGAAGCTGAATTTCATACCATATAAAAATAATTAAAGATTTTAATTTTCTTCTAATATTAAAGTTAATTATCAATAATGAAATATGCGCATTTTTTTAAAATAAAGTGGATGTGGATGTCCAATCTGGTTATTCGAACATTTTAAAAAATCTGAATTTTTGTGTGTAACCAGCCTAACATTTTGGTTCAATATACCCATCATAAAAATTGCACTAGTTTTTGTTTTCGTGTGGCGATCACATTTGTTTGACAAGGTGCAACAGTTTATTGTTTGTAAAAACTGAAATATCTTAGCATGGGGCCGAAAGCTTTTTTCTTTAGAAAGAAACTAGCAACAAAATTGATGTTTAGATTTTTATATCTAAAGACATTCATAAGGATTAAAATTTCACCTTAAAGTGAAATGAGAAGAATATTTTTCAAAGATTAAATTTAGCTTAGTAGAAAAAGTAAGTTAGTTTTTTTTTTAATTTTAGTTTGAGTAAATAGTGAAAAAAAAGTATATTTTTACTGCTGAATTTTATTCCTTAAGTTCATATCTATCCATTCATGCATTGAATTCCAAAACTTCCAAATAGAAAATATTATTAAAACTACCACAACTTTAAAATGAATGAATTATTAAGGACCATTCAATTATGGATTGCTGAAAGTCTGCAGAAACTTGTTTTTCGATGCCGGGGCCTTCGGGAGGGGGGGGGATCCGAGCACCAACTATAGCGAATGACATTTTGCGTATTTGATAAAATTAAAAGTGATGTTGGATGAAAAGTTGTTTAATTTAAATTTATAATTGAATTTAGTGATTTGGAAAACAATTTGATAATTTTTAAAATAAAATTAAAACGGAAGCTCTAAATAAATGGTAATTGGATAGATAAAACAAGTTTACAGAGCAAGATAAAGAAGAAGAAAAATTATAATTGAAATTTAATTAAATTGTAAAATTTATAATATTTTAATGTTTAAAAATTGTTAAAGGAAATTTGGAGACGCTAAACGGACATAGGCATGCCGGCGTATTTAAAGTAAAATTTAAAATTACACGGGCAAATTTTCTGAAAAATCTATTGAGGCTGGAAAAATACAATTCAATACAGAGTTTGATTTAATGTAAGGATAATAGAAACACATTAGAATTTAAATTTTTTGACTTGGGACGTTGACAAAAATTGGGACATTGCACTGCCCGGGCAATCGATTTGACATTATATTACCAACTCTTTAGCCTGTAATATGTACATCTCTGATAGATGTAATAATAAACGAATGTTGCAAAAGGAAACATAATCAAAATTCGTTAAGCCCGGCAAAAGCCAGCTGAAAATTAAGGTGCAGCGTAAATTTGTGCAAAACTCATGAAAATTTGATTGATGATTTGAAAGACGAAACATAAAATTCTGACTGCATCAGTTTTGGTGAGAAATAATAAAGAGCGATTTTTATTGCCAAAATTGAAAGAATATTTCGTGTCGTCAATTTTAACAGCTCAGCAACAGCAGTATTAATTGTTCTTATGATTTATATTTATAGCGAAAACTGCAGAATCTTACACTTATGATTTTTAGTTTTCTACACCATCGTGATATTCCCCTTTACTCCTTCCCTATCGCCGTCTACGGTACAAATATCAATCTAATGAAAGTTTTGGCATAGAACCCCCCTTGTTTATCTACTAACATTTGTTTCAATTTTTGTTTTTAGCCTTTATTTTTTATTATCGGAAAATTGGAGGTTTAACCGAACGATTAGTTTTAGTTTTTCTATAATAACGGAATTAAATTGAAGAAAATAATTTTGTTTGGATTTCCCTTGACCAAAGCAGATCACTGGTCGATGCATAATTTTTGCTGGTTCATTAAAATTTTTATAGCGCGTCCTGGCCAGAGCTGGATAAGCTTATAAACTTTAAGTTAAAAAAAGTGATTTTGTAGTTTCAGAGAGCTTTTGAATTTTTATATTTTCAAATAAATACCAATTCGCCTTTGAAGGCAGCAGAAAAACAATCTGCAAAAATTCGACCGTGGCTACCGGAACGCGAAAATTGTCGGTTTTATTATTTAAAAAATTAAAATTTATGCGAAACAAACTTTTTTAACAAATCGTAAGGCTTTCCTCAATCCGCAGCTTAGAAATTTATTCAGAATGTGCGTTGATGGTGTAGTAAAATGCTTGAACTTGGGTTGAATTTTATAAGTAGAAAAGCTAAGTTGTAAGCCGATTTTAATATTTGTCAAAGATGTACTTGAGCAATTACGGAAAGGTGACGGTGGCAGTCGTTGGGCTGCCGCCCCCTAAGCTAGGTTTTTTTACGAGCGGCAGTTTTATGGGAAAAATGTTGTAAAGAGACACTTTGAGTTTATAAACCAAACGCGTAGTAATTAGTAAATTTAATCAAGAAACGTTCTAGTATTTGATAATATCAAAATTAGAGAGGCTTCAATAACATCTCCCGTTAACCTTGCCTTTCATATCTCCATCACAAAGAAGCTTTTAGCTATTGTTCAATGTGTTAGACATTATAAGAGTTGTAACCCCCTTAAGCGTGCCGAATCGAAATCTCAATTATCCTATAAAGTTTGTAACTAATTACGAAATTAAATCAAGTGTCATGGTTGGAGTAGTAAATGGGAGAAAATATTTTGTGCAAATTACGGATTTGATCCGATTGTGGTAATAGATGGATTCGAGTGAGGGTGAATTGTGTCGCCAGTCGGACTCAAAACTTCCACACCCACACCCGTATTGATCGTTAGATACTCCGACTGCACCTGAATATCATCTCCAGATGACCCTCTTTCATGCTCATTCCAAAATTTGATACCATTAAATTTCGTACGACGTAAACCACAAGAGATTTCTTCTGTGCCCGCCGATATTATATTTTTTGTTAATAATATCCAATATTCAAAAGTTTCGTGTCGAATTTATGTCATGGGAGGTTTACATTTTTCTATCAAAACGAATTGTGCGATATCTTCTCCGAGTTATACTTTTATCGAGTTCTCTCCAACTTTTTTGATCAATAGGATATTAAAAGTGTACATTTGCACGCAGCGGAATAGCGAAAGCCTAATCACTGGAAAACACTTTCGTCTGCTTCTCGTTTAAATTAACACCAACTTTTTACTTGTTTACTTTTATTTGTTTTACCACAAATCTAATAAAACTTACTTTATCCCTTTTATTTCAGACGATCCCAAAATTTTGCTTCGTCCAAGCAAAATTTATTTATTGGATAAACTTCTCGGCCATCCTCACTTGTTACATTTCCAGCTATGTATGTACATTCAACAGTTTCGCACAACATTTGTTACGATCTAATTTTAGAAGGTAGGTAATATTTCCCGTTTACAAAAAAAATATTTTTATATATTTCTAAACAGGTCGCGTATTTTATTTAAGACGTACCATCCCACGCAACCGTTCATTCTTGTTTAGGTAGAAGGCATGTGAAATATTGGAAACTGTTTATTATGGAACTCGTTGCATGCGGTAATGGCTTTTACTACATAAAACAAGCCATAGAATTTTAAGAGCTTCACGAATGCGCACCGTTACTTTAAATTTGCAAAAGAGACACCGACGAGTGTCTAAACTTAACAATCGGGTCTATTAAATACAAGTAGTTCTGAAAACCCTTTTATTATCCTATTTTCGCGTTCGAGCTTTCCACTGAAAATATATTTCTTTTGCTCCTCTTTACTACCGTCTTTATTCGAATTAGCTCAACATTTGCGAAATAGATCCCTTGCCTTTGATCTCTCGACTTGACAAAATCCGAACGAATTTTTAACTCGCATCTCAATTTAGATTTTTCCTACAATTGAGCTTTTCATTCCTAATTACCTATTATTTCCAGTAAAGGTAAAATAGTAACGTAAAGATAAACACGAGATAAGTTTGCAAACAAATTTCACGTTTACTCAGTCGCGGGCGTTGAAATGAAAACTAAACTAACATAATTAGAGTTTCATTTATTTTTCAGCCGAACTAAACTGATGCTCCGTGGGTGGGCACAACCTTAGTTGCTTAGCTACTTTTCTGCTCAAGTAGCTTTCGCCAACAGGCTAACCTAACTCAATAAAATAATAAATAAAGTTAGGTTAAGTCAATGTGACAAACAATTGATTGCGAATTTAAACATCTGATAAGAGCAATATTTTTTAATAGATTTAAAATTGGACAGGTGGGATTCGTCGGGCTTTTTTGAATATACCAAAAGTGACCAAATTATCGAGGAGCGCATCAAGAGTGTTATTCAAAGTTGGTAATAATATAGTTCAGGCAAATAAGGGTGGAAGCTCGTAAAAAGTTATTTATTATAGGCAATGTAAGAATTCTCACGCTTGAGTCGCTTGCATCATTTGTCGAATAACTAGTAATCCAAAAGTGTAATTTATAAAATTTTGTTATGTTTTGTCGTAAAAGTTGTAAACTCCGAGAGAAAAATTAAGAGATAACGACCATACGTGAACAAGGTAGTTGCTCAGTATTTTTGTCCCTTCAAAACAGGGTTATAGGCACATACAATGTTACCCTCGGAAGTAGTGGAGGCTCGTAGAAAAAAATTTTGGGTAGGCCAGCAATATTTTATGAATAGATAAAAGCGGAAGATGTGAATATTTTCTTGAATTATTTATAATTTCTTATGTCTTTTTGTATTGATAACAGTTAGCAATTTTTTTAGCAATAGCAACCTACCCCTTAAACTAATTTTGCAATAATAAAAGTAAACTACAAAGTGCTAAATATCGATTAATTTGAGATAAATTTTCTTTTTTGTCATCTAAAAAGCTTTAAAATACCGATCGCATATGTCCGATAAGAAAAACTGTTTATCGCGTGGTATCATATAACTGCAAGTATCTGGTAGGCCCGGGCCTAAGCGCACGCTATTGAAGCTATAGTATTGCTGTATCTGGCGCCATGGTCCTACTGTTACATTGCGCTATATGAACCAAGCTAGGTCAGTGCCTACGCTATAATACTTTGAAGCGGATACAAATAAAAATATAAAATCCGCTAATTTTTGCAGCTGTAATTGTAATTTTAAGTGTAAATAATGAAAAATAACAGTTTATTGACCGCTATATTAAAATATTAATTATATTATACATAAAGAAAATGTTATTTATGTACATTAAATTTTGGGTAGGCCGGGCCTACCTTGCCTGTTCCTTAAAACCGCCACTGCTCGGAAGTTAAAGTTACAGGGAACTTTTTCATAATTTAAAAATTTGAAATATCATTGCTTCTGTATTGGATCTGTTAGATTTTAGTTCGTGAAAATAAAATATTGAAATTGGCTTGGCTACCCGGAAACCGAGCAATTCATAGGACAAACAGTAGAAGTACTTTCTTTGGAGAGTAAATTACCGTGAATATAAACAGGCAGTTTGTTGCTTTAATGGGCACTAAATGGGAGTCTTCCGTTGATTTTGCTATATATTAAGATAAATCTGTAATTTATCAATTTAAAAAAAAATTTTAAACCATTCTACTCACGCGAGCTTACTTTTAAGAGTAAGCTTATTGGATTTTCACGAAGAACGACTTGTTTCAGGAATGTTAGTGAAAACCAGCTTTACAAAATTTGTATTATACATAGATAAATTATATGCATTACTCATTCCTGTCAGTCTCTCCGACTATTTTGGCAAGAAAATGCTTTTATTGTTTGTAAAAAAAGTTAAATCAAATTTCAAGGTTAGAGTAAACAACGCGTCACGTAGTTGACATAAACTGTTCTATGCAAGTACTATATTTCATTTCGTGCTGTCCACATCCACGTCGTCGTTTGTGTTTGACGCCGTTACGCCAAATCAATATCTCGCAATCTCGCATTGAACACGACTGGTTTTTGACAAAACCACCATAAGGTTTGCTTATCTGATACAATAGAATCAAAGGTATTTGAGTGTATTGCATTTTTTAAATTTAATTTGAAGGAATGAAAATTATTTGAACAAAATTTTGTTGGTACTGACGTCGGACCTGAAAATAATAAAGCGCTTGTTTTGTTTGAATAAATAAACAAATGAATAAAAGTTTTGTGATTAGTTAAGTTATATTTTTAAAAAATTCATAAATTCATAAAACGAAATATTTTCATTTTTTAACGCGAGGTAAAATGTTCAAGGTGTATTACTGTATGTTGCATCTGAAAGAAAAAAGTCAAGAATTTGCTTATTCGTAGATAGTGTTGCTACAATGTAGCGTAGCGATAGCGTTAGGAAATTTATGGTGCTGAAAAATAAAATGTGTACTTTTTACTAAACTCACTGAAAAAAAAAACAATCAAGTAATCGCTAAATTCTACGTCACGTTTTAGATGATGTACCTAAAAGTATTGTGTATAAATTTAACAGTAATCGGCCCGATAGTTTACGAGATTTGAGATATCGCAAAAGAAAGTAAATGTACGGGTTATATATTTTCAATTAGCGATTCCTGGTCCATACATGTTCTTTTGGCAGCTAATTGAGCATTCTGGACCTCTTCTGGAGAAAATTCACATTCTTTCGAGTTTTTTGTGCTCGGACGTTTGCTGTAGCGTTAACTTTCTTGGTCGCGTGGTCGACAGGTAAAATACCGGTAACTTCGACAAATTTTTGATTTTCAATACCAACTATGGCTTAAAATCAGTGGTTCCCAAACTTTTTTGTCTTGTAGACCCCCTACTTACATGGTATTGAAAATTATAACATACTAAATTAAAATTTATTATCTGTTATCTGTTAGTAAAAAATTAATGTTTTTAGTGGGAGAAATGAACTTGATACTTTATTAACAAATTTCCAATATTTGGCATCAATTTAGTTAAGTTTAATCTCAAACCTAAATAGATAGGATTGAAATCGCTGAAACCCCTTTGCACTAGGTACGAGGAAAAGGGATTAATTTAAATTTAATCAGGCGTATCAGGTATTATAATGGTTTCTGCAATCAGTATGGCGTAGCTAGGAATTTGGTTAGAGAGGAGGGGCCTGCGAGCGCAGCGAGCCGTTTTTTAATAGCACCGCAGGCAAAATTTTTTCAAATTTTTTAGGTTATGTGCTCAATAGAAAGTTAAAATATTACAATAAAAAATAAAAAGGGAAAAAAGGACATTTTTTACGTTAACGACAATAAAAACAGTTTCCAACTACATAAATAAACACTAAAAATTAAGTCATTAAAATCATTGCGTCTTTTTTTTATTCCAAAAGTATTTAACCTCTTCTACATTAATATAGGCACATTCCTGTGAACTATTATTACCGTACTATTTCTCAAATGTAGCTTTATTCGTTTTAAGCTGGAAAATGTTCCTTTTACAGAGGCTGTAGTAACTGCTCATGTTCCTAAAATAAAATATATATTTGGAAACATCAATATTGAACTGATTAAGAGCTTCCATAGTATATTTTGGAATCTCTCCTTCATGGTTTTTTCATTTCTGATGCGAAATCAGCCATTCGCCTTCAAATATTGTATCATTAGTGTTTTGAAAATCATTTATATAGAAATCTATACATGGTTTGAAGCCATTGTAAAATTACGAATTAATAATTCCCCCCCCCCCCCTTAGCTACGCCGCTGTCTGCAATAGTGCCTAACTTCCAACTAGGTAACTACTACTACTAAGGCTCAGTTGTTCAGTTGTAAGTTAAACCAGAAAATTTGGATTAACCAATTAAATACGTTGAAAATCTGTTTTTTAAATAATATTATTCGTTAATCTAAATTTTTTGGTTTAACCTGCAACTGAACAATTGGACCAAAATGAGATCAACTATTTTTGACCCCCATTTACATCTCATGGACCCCCAATATTTTTTTAGCTGACATAAACCCCTTGCAGGTCGTCGTCGACCCCTGGGGGTCGATATAGACCACTTTGGGAACCACTGGCTTAAATTGTTAGTAACATTTCAAGGTTTATTACGAAAATAAAAATTTTTTTTATTAATTTTAGGGTGGCAGACCTCTCGACCAGATTTTGTTTAGTTTTAAATTTTAAATTACTGTTACGTGGAGTCAGTGGAGTACACTACAAAAGGTATGTACTACAGATAAAATAGCTATTTGTGTAACTTGTGAGGAAGTTGTATTTTTTGATTTTACAATACAAATTAATAATTATGCAGTTGGTAAACAATTTGATGATAATAGATAGGTTAAAATAGTTTGAGAATGTAAATTTGTAGTATGTGCATAAAGCAAGTGCCTAGCTAATGTTTGTCGCTTTGCATATTTGTAGAATTTATAATAACGAGAGCTAAATATTAAAACAAAGCAGTCATCATTAGGGTAGCTTGTAATGCCGTTTCCGTGTGAGTATTAAAAGGAAATGTGGGTACGGTAATTCTAACACTGAATTCTTGTTTTCCACGTTGCATGTTATTGGTTAAATGTATTCAACAAGTTCATTAACTATCGCCCTCTTTTTAATAGTCAATTACGCTGTTACTACGAACTTGCCGATGTTATCAAATAAAAACAATTGTAAATGTTTTTAATTACGCACCTGTTAAATTTATAATAATTTACTAATTTGAATTTCAAGTATTGTAATCTCGTTTCCGTAATGTATAATCACAGAGTTATTGGGGAGTAATTTAATTAGCATCATTAATCGATATTAATTAAGGATAGCGGGATGTGTAATCTCGTACAATTATTTGAAAATACTGCACCGCTCGCGATATTTCATCGTTAAATTAACTAATTGTTAGCCAACTATGTATGGTTATTAACAAACGCGATGGTTTATTGTCGGCAATGCTGCTGTAATTTTTTTTTAAATAACTCAATTTGGATAATATATTATTCAGGTTTATCGTGCGTGTTTTTAGAAGCTGTAGGAAAAATAGAAAAGCGCGAGTATATCGAGTCCAGCTCCATAGGTCAGGTAAATTTGCATTGTATTAATTATTATTACGAAGCAAAAAATACCCCGGGCTTCTAATTTAAATGTTAGCAACTCCCAAATGCAATTATCAAAACTCAAAAGAGCAAATTTTGATTTGAATTGCGAAAACGGTTGTTAAATGAAACATCCTACGTAGGACCTCCAAGGATCGGAAAATTATTATCAAAATGTTTACCACATAAACGCATTTATATTCCCCATTCGAGGCACTCCGAGAGGGGCAACGCTCTCTATACGATCTCGTATGGAAACATTATTTTATTTTATTAGCAACATTAGCATTACAAGATGCCATGTCTCGATTCGATAAGTGCAATAATTTTAAATTATGTGGGCCATTGTAGACTCGATAGACATAAATAGAAAACTAACAAAAGCCCAAAATAGTTTCTAAATACCAACCCTATGCTATTTAGCTATTTTCGTCTATATACTTGCCCAATTTATGTTAAATCTTTAAAAAGCCCGCTAGTCCAATCAAATGAGCAATGTAAAAGATCAAAAACAATAAAGTTTTATTAAATGGCAAACTTAATGTAATAAAAAACGCTTTGTTGCTTCAACAACGTAGTTATTATCTGTTGAGCTCCAGGATAATATTTCATTCTATTTGTTTCAAAATTTTCTTCTGTATTATATACCGAAATTTAAATTTATATAAACAATTTACATTATAAAATAAACATACCGAACATCAAACGGAACCTTAGGCGCTTTTGTTAAAAATCTCTGCAATGATTAGCCAGAAATTATTTACTCCACAATTTTATAATTTATTTTATTTATATTATTGTATATTATTATTTAAAAATTCATTTTTTCACTTACCAACACTGTAAGAAGAAACAATTACAATGAAATGGAACAGCGCAGTAATATTCTTAACGCTACGTTTCCATAAATTTAGAAGTTTTGTTGATTTATCGCAGGTTTCTTATTTGTTACCTTCTGAAGAATTGTTTCTGAGGGGTTAAATTTGTCAAGCCACGTATATAACATTTTTGAGATAACGATTTGTCACTGTTTCGTTTGTAGACTTTCATTTTTATTGAAACTGACGACGGAAGGAATTACATTGGTTTTAACGATTTTAAACTTTTTTTCTGGCGGATGGCAGCTTTTCCTTGGTTTCCATCATTAGATCGTCGAGCGATGAAGCAGAGTACAATTATTATTAACAACCCGGTCTCGGCTAAGATTTCGTCTTTGCCAACAAGGGAACCCCACAGCGAACCGCCCGCCGATTTTGGTAACAGTTTTGAAATGAACTCTTTTTGGAAGTAAAGATCCAAAAATAGAAAATTACTATTAACAAATGTACATTCATTTTCATATCTGCTCAATTTCGCAAACAAAGTTTTAAGTTTTAATTAAAAAGTTCCAGTGTCTGGCCATTTCTAAAGGAATGTATTAATAATAATGTCACAGTTTATTATTTATAGTATACAATCGAAAAATGACACACAAAGAAATAAATAGACACAAAACTTTATTGACTTAAATTTATGAACACAATTCGATTGTAAGCGAAGAATTTTTATTTAAAAATTTAAAGCAACAGACAACTGTAGAATCCTAACCTTTACACCAATGAAAGGATAATGCATTTCTCACTTCTCTGACAAAGGTTACATCTGACATTTAGACACATGGCGTGGTTCAGTTTGGTTATTTGGTAAGCGCATCATTTAAATTTTGTTTAATTTATTAATTTTTAAATGTTTTCAATTATGTTTGGTATATTTGCTCTTACTTCTTTTTATTTTTACTGTTATACATGACCGATGATCGGAAATAATCGTGAAATAAAAGCTTTTATATTATGTTACAGGTTTTTCTAATTTTTAGTAATTTTTATCATTTCTATAGCATAATTTTTTCAGATTTCTAATTCCTTGTTCAACCCTGTTCAATGTGAATTATTGTCATTTTGGTTTCTTTAAATATTATGTTTCTTTGTAGTATGTAATTATTTACTTAACAGTTAAAATTTATTATTTTAACATCACGTACTACTAAATACTACATAAATACTTAAAAGATTCTAAAAACTTTTTTAAGTTATTTTCTATTTTAAAGGTTACAGCATTTAGACCCCATGGCTGCTTAAACATAAATATCGAAGCCGTCATATTAACGTCAAAATAGCACCTGATTTTTATATTTCTGTCGTAACTCCTAAACTAGGATAGTTGGCACAAAAAATTTAGAGAGGTAAAAAATAGATTTTTGTGTAAAACTGACAACAAATAATAACTCTTTTTGTTTTATAATTTCATCTGGTGCCCAGATATATTTTGTTTTCCACGTCGCGGTTCTCGATAAGTTGTATTGCATTTTATGCAAAATATACTGCAATTTAATTAGTTTTTCTAATACAATAAAACTAATTGCTCTGTAATCGTTATTTAATAAGTTTATGACCATGACCATGAATTGTACAATTGTCGCGGTTTCAACTGTCGGCGTTTGGGGTTGCGTGCAAGTGAAAGCCAGCTTTAGCTATATAAATTGATTTCAATTTAATTAATAACGATATGTTATTGACCTATAATTACTTTTTTAAGTAACACTTCCGTTATTAAAAAGCATCACCCTCCGTGACGTCTGTTGGTGACGTTTATTAAAAAAAATAATTGAAATTGTTGATGTTGGAGGACGTCATCTCGAAGTACTCGTTTCGATAAGTTTATCGTTAATTAAATTTTATTTGGTTTTTATAATAAAATTACTCCACTAATTGCAAGTAAGTATCACCAATTAGTGTCTTTCAGAGGCAAGATTTATGTTCGTGAAAAACTTTTCAAATAAAACATTTTGAAACAAATAGCTAGTGCCTCCCCCCCCCTGCCCCACTCGTGACGATTTAATCATAATTAAAATCTTCAAAGATAAAGTTTCGATATTGTTAATTATTTTATAAAAAGCACAAAGCTCGTTATAAGTTTTGTTATTTAAATTAGTAAATACTTCTCAACTTTTTTAACTTTTTTTTTAGAAAGACAGTTTGGAAAGTTTGATCCTTGCTTCCGATGTTTTTAAAAAAAAATCCCTTTGAAGAAATAAAATTATGCTTTAATATGTCGATCAAAAAAGTTATCAAAGCTTACAAATAAAAAAAATGTGTTCATAATTCAGGAAATTATTAATTAAGCTCTCGCGGATAGAAGAAAATGCGAAAAGAAAATTACTTGTAAGTTGAAAATTTTATTTTTAAATTAAGCGATTCGTGATTTACGTAATTCTTAATTAATTATAATTAATGCGTTGCTCATTTTATACTAGGTGTAGAATTTTCTAAAAATTTATATTTCGTAATTCAGATTAATTAACTTTTGGTTTAAAATTCCGACCTATAGGGGATGATATCCCACAAGTAAAACGGAAAATCGTTTTGCACAATTCAAACTTTGATTTCGACAGGAAATGGATGATTAATTGTTTAATGGCCAATTTGTGTAGGCAAGTATGATCGACCGATTTTTAGAAATTTATCAAACGTTAATTAACGAAGATAAAAATTTTGTTGGGATGTCAACTTTTTGGAAAATCGATCGATATTAGAAAAATTGCGGTTGGAAAACAAAGCGATTAAACTTTTAACGCCAGACCGTTTATTGAGATGTAAAGTTCATTTTCTTTAAATTTTTAATCGAGTTTTTGGAGAGTTTATTGAATCGAATTTATAATTGAAAAATTCTTGACGCGACTGTTAATTTTGTTTTTCTCCGTTCCCCGAGAAATAATTTCTTACATACCACACCCATCGTGGAAGAACTTTTCGACGTAACTGCGTCCAAACAATCTGGATTAAACAATACGAAAAGTTTTTTGGATTCTTCTTTAGTATTCGAGAGACGTCTTTATTTTAGATTTAATTATTGTATTTCTGAAGCCAACTTTTGTAATTCTTATAACTCTTCAAGTCGGATGTCAATTATTTTGACACAGAAATCGTTGTAATTTTTGCAATTGTCTACATTTCAGCAACACGGTTTATCTTGATTTACACTTCCATCAATTGATGGAAAAAATAATTGTGTTAGTCAAGTTGCGATAAATTGTATCTGATACGGTTTTACAAAGCGCGTTTTTAGCCTTGGGATTTCGAATTTGAATTTGTTCCAATATTTTGCTGGACGGAACAAAACCTTTCCCAAGCAAATGGAAAAGGAAACGACGCGAGGGATTCAATTTTTAATAAAAAGGATTAAAAGCCCTAATTACGTTTTCCGCATTTAAATCGTAATTAATTTTATTTACTTGCCGATAAAACTAAAAAAAATTTAATTGGTTTTTCTAATTTTTCCTGTCGGAGCTTTACGCGAAACTATTGCGAGCTTAAAAAAATTTAATAAAAAGAACGCCAGATTTAACGAAATTACTGTTTATGTAGAAATGGGGGCGGGGGGGGGGGACGAACTGCACTTAGAATAATTGTCGAGATTCGCGCACTACATAAAAACTACACTAACTCAATAAAAACATTTCGACCATTTCTACTTCTGCTGGTTGCCAACTGCATTCGGCATCGAACCGGGTACCAAAGCTCGCTAAATTAATTGCACGAAGTTATCCAGGTTTTATGCTTGCTAAAATTATATTTTTATTCAGGTTAATCTGAGCTTTAGTTTATTTGTTACGGAATAAAAGAGCTTAAATACAATAATTTCAAAAATCTGCATAAATTACAATTTCAAAACATTGCATTATCATTTTAAAAGTGCTAATCTCTAGATAATAATTTAATATTATAACGAACACGTTTTCCGTGAATTATGAGCTTTTTCAATGAAACAATTTTTGGAGAGCTTTTAAAATGGAATTTTAGGTTATTAGGGTGGCGATTAAGAGTTTTCCTGAATGAAAATGAGCGAAAGCCCGTCGTCTGAAAAAAGTGTGCAATAAATTTCGTTTTGGCAGCTTTAGCTACATCAAAAGCGGATAAGCCGCTTTGACGAAGTAATTAATCGTAATTTCGGGTTTCGTTAATGAACATTAACGTAGTAGAAATGCTTTTGGCGAGGAAAGGTGATATCCGTCAATTTTCGCGGTTTTGTAAAATGGGTGTTGTTGATGGTACTCACCAATTTGGGGTACGTCGTATTGTCTGCTATTACGGGGCGATCGTAACATGAGCTGTGAAACTTGTGGTAGTCGGGGGATGTTTTCGTCGCGCTTATTCCAGTCAAGCGAGTCTGGACGTCGGTGGGAATCCCGCTCCAGGTGATGCAGCGGCTGCGGGGTGACGAGCGCGCACACCCAAATCGCGGCCGCTAGCACGGCCCACATCGCCGCATGCACCTCACGCCCTCAGGTGATCATCGCTCCCAACCATCGGTTATCCCCGTTCCCAAAATAGCTCGCTATGGATTTTCCACTTGTTGCCTCTGCAGCCGACGACTGACTCGCTCCGCTTCCTAGTTTCAAATTCTCCAACGAGGATTATATGCAATGACACTTAGAAGAACCCCGATAATAAAATTATGTTTCGATCCGATGGTGATGACTGTGTTCGAAGACCGCGCGCTTCTATCGTTGTTCTTATACTGATGCTGGAAGCCGTGTTACTAGCGCTAAAGACGGCTCGCGACTGCCAGCACCGGCGCCCGTCGGCGTCTCGACCCGGCCCGCCTACGCGGCGTATTTCCCCTTTAACCCCTTATTCCCCCTTATCACTCTTCATTCAACACCAATTGTTAGATACGTGTGATAATATTTTTCTAATATGCAATCTATCCAACTCCATTCCATACATCCGACCCAGAAAAGATTTCCAAACCGCAAACTTCATTTTCGCACCCGACCCTATATTATTATATACGCGAACCTATGTACATACATAATTAATTACTTTTTTCTCCACTACCGATAAACATCCTTCCAAACTCTTAGGTTTGCTTTTTGCAAAAACTAATAATCCACTGTTTTAACTTTTAATGACGACGCCCTACGTGAAAAAGATATTATGTCGGCTTGAGGTTAAAAATTATAAGGAATTCGAAAAAGATCAAAGGAGGAAAAGTAATAAACGTGAAAGTAATTTCGCAATTTTCTTTCTTTGAGAATACCAAATCGATTTCTTTCAAAAATTATGGTTAAGTTTACTACCCCAGCACTATCTGATTGATATTAATAACCAAACTTTCACAAGTTGGCTAACTTCGGTAAAACTTGATCATCAATTTTTTCAGGTGGTGTGAGAAGTGGTCATCAAGAATCCTGCAGGATCTAACCAGATCGACCCAGGTTTTTCTTAAATTTGTTCTACAATCTGTAATAGTAGATTACCTATCGGGCCGGTAAAGCGTATTTACTGAACGAGTGGAACTATCAATATTGTAGTTACAAATAGATATCCTATTTTTCCTTTAATTAAAAATTAAATTATTATTTTTTTTTTCATTTAAAACTATGACGTTTTTAGATTTGATTATTATTTAATTAATATTTTAATTAGGTAGGTAGTTTTCCGATAACGGAATCGAGAAAAACAATTCCGTTGCAAGTTTTTTGTCTATAATAACTCGAGGTTTTGTTTTTATTTTATTAAGATTTCTGTATTTCAGGTTGTGGATCCCAAATGCAAACAATAACTTGGGTACTTTTTAATCGATTTTCAACAGCCGCCATTAGACTTACGCTATCGGATCTAAGGGAAGCGAGATGTGATAGGAACTGCGGTCGTCCGAGTTCCATGATGTTAACCGATTAAGGTGAGGGAATTTACTGTGGAATCGATCGATTGTTTAGTAGTTTTGGACGATTTTTATTAAAGTTTAAAGCGTTTTCGAACAAAAAATTCAGTCTAAATAGTAAAATTCAGCATTCGTTCCTTTTAGGGCACCTTGAATTACGCAATAACGAAACTTTTAAGTAGAAAAGTTGAGCTTTTTTTATTATTTTAATGTTTCGTAACACGGAAGAGCTTTGACTTTCTGCGTCACAAGTTTGTTTGCCGTAAAATAAGTAAATAATGAAGAAAAGAGCTAAGGTATTTTAATTTTTATATAACAACTGGTGTGTCATTTAAACGCAATTAATCAATTAAGCTTCCATTATTTTTGTTTGTATGGTGAGCTTTTTGCGTGACTCAAATGAGTTCCAAGAACAACACTTAAATTCTCACAATTTAGGGCGATCCCATACATGATGATGGCGATGAGTAAGAGTGTACCAAAATATTTTATTCTCTCCTTGTCTTTGTAATGTCTACTGGGAAATTATGTTAATAAAATTACAGCAAAGCATTTGATATAATGAAAAGGTCAGCTTTATTAACGCGAAGCTTTTCGTTGCCCCTTTTTACAAGAAATTAGCCCTCAATTATTCCAAATTACAATTTACTTAATTCAAGTGGGGCGCGACGAAAATGGTAATCAAGGGTTAATAATTGTAAAAATCTCGATTGCATTTTAATTTGCTTAATTTCGCTAGAAGAAAGCGATCCCGATTTCGTGTTCAATTAATTGAAAATGCTAAAAGAAAATTTGCCAACTTTCCTCATAATTTAAGAAGAACAATTATTGCGAAAACTCGAGCGTACTCGAAAGTTTTGCAGAACATTTATGATTCATATTTTTGTAAAACCAACGAATTATGTTTAAATTTTTTATATAATTGTGAATCATTTAAATAAAATCGGTTTCGGGTTCAACGAGACTGAAAAAATTTTCCCCATTACATGCGCTCCACCTGAGTTGTACGTTTTAGCGACTCCTATTTTTAGACTTAAAATTTACTTTCCTAGTCGTGTTTACCTTTTTAATAAATAATATCGGTTCTCTAACAACAATCAAACAGAAAACATTTCGTCATAATCAGAAAGAAATGAATGAAATAATGCACTCGCGCGTAATATACCAAAAAGAATATTTCCTAACTTATTAATTGGATATCGACGTAATCAAAACTTAGAAATAATTTTTTTTTATTTCTCTCGTCCTTAACGTTCTCTACGACGATCTCTCTTAATTGGGAAAACAATTTTTCAAAAATTAAGCTACCCTATCATATTCTTTTTAGTTTCACCCACACTGTATTGGTACATTGTTTCAATAAACTGGAAATTTCTCCCCTACAAAGGTATTTTGTATTATCAATTAATTATTCTCTCTTGTCTATGTTTAATTATTAAGTTTCTATTGATTTTGTAATTATGCCTCAATTGTGTAATACCTAAACCTAAATTTAGTTAAAAACATATTCCATTTACACTCATTATTCAATTCAGCTTCGAACAACACACACAGATTGCTTACAAAATCAAAGATTGGGTCAATTTCTCTTTGGCGTCCGAAAACAGCCGTAAGAATTAAGTCGTAATTTAAAATGTAGTTGTTTGCTACGTTGCGACTGAAAAATATGAAACGGTCGACTAAATTTTGGTTTATTACGCTTTTTGAGTTTATTGGAATCCAAATAACATTTAAAAATAAAATATTTTCTATCAGAATTTTCCGTTAGATAGCACTTTCAGGTTTTATTACTTCACGACATTATAAAGAGTCGGTTTGGACATGTCTCGATGTATTGAATTGAGTTTCAAGTCATCGTGTTTGTCCAACCAATTTTATTGAAAAATCACTTTGTACTTCAAACATGCGACGATTACCTGGCCAGTTATTCATGATTACTAACCTGTCTAGTCACGTAGCCATTCCTGGTTTTGCGTCAGAAAAGCGGCAATTTAGTTTTAGCAAAATGCTAAAAATGAATATCGTTTGTATTTTATTAATAAATACATATCTACCTTGTACTAGCTTTCGTACCCGGCTTCGCCCGATTATATTTTTATCACTTTATAATAATTGAAATGATAATAATACCAAATTGTGGAATCTCTGTCCGGGGGTGTGGGAGTATGAAATATCATGTAGACAAAACAATTTAGTAATAGTAAACAATTGATTTCTAAATTCAACCTTTTCAAATTTTTATAATATTGTTCTAATCGTTACGTAATTTATTAAAATTTAGAGTTACGCGCTACTGTTGAGTGCGTTCTGATCAAATAACTTCTTCATAATATTCGAAAGAGCGTAAAATTTAAAATAAAAATTAAATTAGAAAAGCAATTGACATTTTTCACTCTAAATTATTAATTTACTCATAAACGATCACTTTTATCGAATAGTATATTATTACACAAGGAACAAATGTGAGACTTTCCATTGCGGGTCTGCAAAATATAATAATTGTAAACCAATACCTTTAGGAACGGGGGGGGGGGGGGGGGGATTACTCACACTGGTATTATAAATTCAATGTTTTCACTCGATATTAGGTATCCTGAGGAAAGAAAGGGAAACTTAACCGCAATATTAATAAGCAACAGAAGCGGCCCTATAGCTAACGGTTTTTTTTGTTGGTTCAGTTTTATATTTAAGAAAAATAAAAATATACAATTCTTTTTGTAGAATCTAAATTATATTAATTTAGCTTTTTTTTTTGTTTTAGGATCTCTATCTTTATTGAGCTATCCTTCTGTAGATAAATTATTAATAATTATGTAAAAATTTCGTTATGAGAACTTTTTGCCATTTCTTTATTTTTATAAAATCTAAAATCGGATTTTCTTTGTAATTCTTACTTTCCTTTACACTCTTGTATTTCAATTTTCGTAATTTTAATAACAGACGCATATAATTTAAAAATGCTATCTCGTATTTATATTATCAGTACGGCATCAACCTACACAAGGCATAAATCTTAAAATTTCCATGAAAATTTGATGTGCACTTTTATAATTTTATATGCAAAGTGAAGGAATTAAAAAGAGAAGATTATTAAAGTAAATGGGTTATCAGCATATGAAAATTAAAGCTGTACTGCTATTTTGCCAACTTTTAGTACATAATAGAGTATACATGAGAGAGCAAATAAAATATAAAATAATGCATGTAAATTTCATAAAACTACTATGGGTCGCAAAGAGAAATTGACAAATTTAATGTTAGTTGCATAAATTTTAGTAGGAACGTGATCGTTTTATTTTTCATTCTTTCATGTTGTTAAATTTATGAAAAATTACGTAGGGCATTGGACTACAAATCTTATGGCAGCACGTTCGATTCCTGACGGTGTCAAAATTATTTGGGCGTAGCCGGAAGGAAAACAGGCCAGGTGATTGGTCAAGAAATGATAATTCTGATATTATCCACTGCTCCACGCCGAGACAGCTCAGAATCCCGATCTCTGATTCGTCTTAATCGCGTGATTTGATAATTTTCGTCTATTCTTTACGAACTTACGGTTATCGAGACGTAGTTTTTTGTACGGCCTGAATAAAAACGTGTTTTCATTGTTCAGTTGATGTGCGTACTAAATATAAAAATTTCGAAACTTACACAACATTTGGCTGATATTATCTTTAATAACTGATTGATGGGACGAAAAAAGATTGTCTAAACTTAATCTGTATTTCTGCAGTTGAATGAAACACGTTGATTCAATTACGACTTGTACGGCTACCGCGTTCACGTGAGAACGCAGGAGGAGGCTGCGTTTACCTACGCGAAGTAAGCTGACATAAGGTCAAAGGTTAGTACAGCCTTCGCCAATAAATAACAAAATTTGTTATTCAAAATAATGTTTTAAAATAAATAATTATTGCAATCATTATCTATCTTGGTACATTCAACTTTTATATTTGTCAACTTACCTACTTCTTCGTAGGAACGAATCGCGTATTGATGAAATAAAGGAAAAAACATAAACAGCACAAAAATTATTACCGAGGCGCTCATTTTAAAAGCAGCACAGTTACACTTGTAAATTTCCGCGTAGTTTTGATATTTATAGTTATTCTCAATTCAAACTGATATGAGTAATTCACGTAAACCGAATTAATTAATTTTTACTAATTTTAGCATTTCTCTTGTAACAATCAGAATAAATACATCACATTTAATTAAAATCGCAATGAATCTTATCACTTTGTTTAAATCCAATACTTCAAGTTGAACACCATTCTCTAGCAACCTGAAGATAATCTCGATGTTAATTTTCATAATTGTAAAAAATAATTAATTGCAAAATTAAAACCAAAACTTTGTTACATTTAATGTTTATTTTAATGCTGACGCGGGATTATGAGTAATTTGTTTCGAGAAAATGTTGAAAATTTTCATTCAATTGACTGAATCACCAGTACTTGTGGAGTTCGCTGTCATTAACCAGCATTGGGTCTCACTCTGGTTTTAGGACTTGAAAGCTTATTTTATTTTGTTCTCGATTTTCTTTTGCTTTCAGTTCATTTCAGATGCGACTATAACTTCGCCAATTATAATAGGACTGATCAAACACAGATTGCTTCAATTAAGAGCAATTTCAGCTTACCATTTTCTCGAAACTGAAAAGTCATTCAAGAGTCAATCAAAAATTCTTTGTTTGAAGCTTTTAGTGTGCGCGAACCTATATTTCAACTTTAAAAAGTGAAAATTAAATTTGTGGAACTCGGATGACCGTACTTTCTAGGCTGCCATATGCAGCTTTCTTTCTGATTTCGAGATTATTCCTTGGCAAATTGTCGGTTTTACATGGGATAATTCGGTTTTAACATTATTTCGTAGTTGCCACATCACGAATATTTAAGTGAAATTATGCGACTAAATTATTTAGAAGTTTTAATTATGCGGGCAGACGGACAGACAGAACAATGCTTCTCAGTATTCTGCGCAATGAAACAAATAATTTTACATTTTTTTTATAAGATTAATTCTTGGTTTCGTTGGCAAAATTATATAAGATATACAAATTCAAAGTTAATTGGGTTGCATACCTAACCCTTTGGGTTTCCTCGCGCTAGTGCTTAAGTCTTCAATTTAGTACTATCTGTTTTGTTGGATTAACATGTTTTTTCTATTTAGTTGTAAGTTGTAATCCAAAATAAGAAGAAATGTTTGGAAGACGATTGGAATTTATTTTTTTAAATACATTTTTATGACTTTCCCTAATGCAACTTATGTGTATTTTTGGATGGTGATTCTAATTTTGTCCGATAAATTATATGAAAGTCAAAAAAAAGTGGAAGAAGCTGTCGGAGCTTCTTTTTTACATTGTATTAGTGAGAGAGATATGCTTTCTAATGAAAGCTCAACATTTCGGAGAAGTAATAAGAAATAACCATTAATTTGCGGATAATCCGCCTTTTCATAGCGTACAATGTTAGAATGTATTAATAACACAATGCGTACATTGATATTACACAAACATCAAAGAGTTGATAAACAAGAAGCGACACTCGAAACCCTCATCAGTACCCAAGCCGTCATTTTGTAATGTAAATTTTCTTTTCAGTAAAAATTAACCAGAAATGAAAACATCCAATCAGAGTAGGTAACTTTGTAACTACAAAATGATGTATTATGCTAGTTACCGTGCTAAACATTGCTTAACTTGGGCGATCTCGTAAAAGTGAGCTTTTTACTGTTTAAATTTGAAATTGTAAATATTGAGCACTCAACATAAAATTTTCATTAAGGATAAAACCACCTTCAATAATATTATTACGTTTGTTACGCAGGCAGATAAAAAGGATAGTAGGTCACCTGAAGTCTTCGGTACGTAGGTGTATAACTATAAATCAATTTATTTTCAATCTTTTTTTTAAACCTCTTAATCTCCGAACACAATTTTCATTATGCTTATTAAGATTCGATCAAAAATAGCTCAGAATCATAAATTATACGTTGTGAAATTTATAAAAATAATTCATCATTTTTATCCACATTTTATTCGTTTCTAACATATCATCGTGTAATCAATCAACGATTAATAATAGAATTTTTTTGTTGCTTACGCAAATCCGAGTTGCTCTTTCATTATACTCATATTTCGGTCAATATTAAAATTATTGCGATATTTTACATCTTTTTGTGTATACGAGAACATTCGCTAAAAGTCTCCACCACTTACGTTTACCTGTGCACAATTATCTTGTTGAAATTTCGCTTACTTCATAGAATGTGTGAATGGAAGACTAACCTAAAGTGGAAGTTAAAGAAACAAAAGTCTTGCTGAAAAAACAAAAGTGGCATATTTCGTTAGGCATTACTTGAACTGCCGGCAAACGAAGCTTCGTTATTGGTAAAATATGATTTGCTTTTAACTTTTCGAAAAATGCTTTTAATTTTAAACCGCCTTTCGAAATGAATTCAATATTATTCAATAATAATGTAATATTATATTGCAGAAAAAATTAATTCATTTATAAAAGGTTGAAGCGGATACATATTGTAATAATATTAAATTATAAAAAGATATTGTACATAATACAATCTATGTTTGTTTAACAAAAAATATTAAATTCGGCGATTTAATTTAATTTATGTGGGAGTACTCCGTAAGGTTTTTTTGCTTGAGCGCCGCGACCCGAGCTTTTTAGCCCAAACTAGCGACGTTACTGACCTACGTATGGACGCAACTCGGGAAATTTTAATTTTCACTTCAACGAAAATTAATAAAACATTTTTCTTTGAATTATGAGAATGAAAATTTTTATCGCGCACCCCTTGGCGTTAAATTTAAAAAACTCTAAAAAATCGCGGTTATGAAACTGCTAGATAAACTTTATTGCCTCATCGCATTTACATAGTAATACAAATAAAATGAAAATGATGATGGAAAGATACATTTCTTCACCGACTTTTGTATACAACAGACGTCATTCCGAACTAAAAGTACATAACTTTGTTTACTTACTATTATTACATACCCGCGTATGTTATGTTGATCGAATGTTTTTTTACAGGGCGTTAAAAATTACTACGACCTATTTGTTATTTTACATTGTTTTCGTTAAGTATCGTTTACGCCCACTTAACTCACTGTTAGTTGAAGTGAAGTTGAAGTTCGATCAATAAATCTATATGTTACGATAATTTTCTTAATTTTTAGCCGAATATAAACCAACTCATTTAATTTAATGAAGTTTAACTTGCACGAACGATGAACGAACGCTTGCACTTATTTAAATATATTGGACACTCGGGGCCCGCCCACGATCGATCGGTAATGACTATTATTACGGAGTTGATAATACATTGATGTACATACACTCGTATATTAATGATAATATATTACAATATGTTATAATGGTGTTTGATCTATATTTTATAATTATGTCATTACTGCTTTACTTTTGTATTACTTTTAAAAGTGATATTTTGCCTTTCCAATCGCATTTCTTAAAGCTTTGACCTCCAAACGATGAATGTAGTCTGGTGCATTCTTTTAAACTGATAATTTTATGGGAAACTTTCTAAGCTTTTACAAACAAGAAAATAGTATTCACTTAACGAAATTTACTATTAGAAATGTAGCAAATTGATTTTTGGCGTACTATAATTTTACGCGCTGAGTCTTGAATTCATAAGATTCTTCTGTTTTGATATAACTTTTTTTTAACATTAACGTCCAGTATATTTTTTATTAAGCCAAGATGTATAACTATGTGAATGTTACAGGTTTTTATTCCACGGTTCCTATTTGTGGACGTCTATTAAACGTTTTATTATCAATAGATAATAAGGAAACCTTTTTGCTGACAGATGATCCTGATACAAATAGTCTAGAACAGAGACTTAAGTCTTCTGCCACAAATAAACAAGGAACAAATTGAATTAACTACTTCCAGTCCAAATTTCTGGTCAAAAGAATCGATAATTTCTGGTAATCGAAATTTTATTTGGAAAAAGACATTCTGGTGAACCTCCAGCTAAATGTGAACCAGCAGAGTTCAAGGATCAAACAAAAATTTTTCATGATTGTTTGTCAATTTGTTCAGGCTGGGCAAATGCAAAGTCGACGGATTGCTAAAGGCTTTCTCAATATAATGAATTATAATGATTTCATTGTGTGCTGTTCCGTACCAGCCGCTACTAATTCCTCGGATACAGGATGAGATGGCGGTAAGAATTTTAGTGATCGTAGGTGGTAGGTACGAACCGGCAAGCCGGATAATTTTGATTTACACACCGAAGGTTTGGGAACACCCCGTATAGCACAAAGAGTCTTATAAAAAATGTGAGGCAAATTCAATCAATGATATTCATTAACTTCATGTAAACCACGTGAACATTTACAATCTGTTATTTTAATTTAAATTCTATTTTCGTATCGAGCGGGTATTTATATTTTTATTTCATTAAAATTAAATTGATTTCAAGATTTATTTAAGGGTGCAATTCAGTCGAATGCAAATAGCGAGTGGGACAATAAGGAAGCTATAAATAGCAGGGAAACGTCAAAAACTGCATAATTTTGTAGTAATGAAAGAATATTAGCCGGGTAGCCAAAAATTGCATCAACATTTTTACGAGTGTAGCTCCTTTGTGGAGGAGATTAGAAAATAACATTTAACAAAATTTAAAGAGTTTGGTAAAAAAAAGAGAGAAAAAGTTAAAGTGCCGCTTATGTAAAAGTTAAGTTTTGAACGTGAATCGACTTTGAAATTGTTTTGTGACACACATCGGCATTGCGGCTAACTACGCTGGCTAAGTAAAATCGAAGGGTTTGAATTCCCTAAAGAAGCCCACGCATGTGACGTAATATGCAATTACCATCCCACGAGTCGGGCTGCATACCAAAAAGTATCTTTTCTTTGTTTTGCATAAATAAGAAATTTTTGTTTTTCGTTCTGCGCTCTTTACATGTGTATGCTTAAAGACTTAATTGTTTAATATAATCCTTGCTGGCACGTGTGTATTTTCCGTAGTGGCTACTAACAATTAATCTAAGTACAAATTAAGCTTATCGGTTGTAAAAGGAAATGGACTGCTAAATGTAGGGGTAGTGCTGAATATTTGCATTTTAATTAGTAATCCTGGTCTAATCGGGTTCACATTTTGGTTTGCTATTAGCTTAAGTTCTTAACATACATAACACGCCATTATAAGTTAGAAAATTTTGTTGCCACTGTATCTTCGACCGCAATCTACATACAAAATATCAACTTTTATTAAAATTTTAAACATTTTGTAATATTTTAAAGTTTGATAAATTTTATAATTATTTCAAAGCTTCATTATTTTAGTTCGCTAAAGTTAAGATTACTTTACTACGACAATATTTTCTAATTTAGCCGTCGGGACGTGTCTATGACAGTATTCATTTTTACCGAAAAACTTTCTTCAGACTTCGACAGTTGCTATAGATTAATTTTAATTATTAATTTATTACATCGTCGAATCTACCATTGCTGCTATTGGCAGTCATGGAACGCTACACAAACGAACAAACAAAGCCTAGTTTATCAAAAATTACTCGGGAAATACAAAAAATTATAGGTCAAATTTACCTTCATTGTAATTAAAAAAATGAAAAAATGAATATTATTGTTTTTCATATTATTTTTTATTTAAATTATATATTAACCTTTAATTAATGTTTGTTTAAACATAAAAAAAATGTTTGTGCAGTTTCAAATTAAGGAGAAACCAATACAAGGGGCAAATTTTTGTACACTAGATGAAATTTTTGGATTTCCTAAGAATTACTGAAAATTTCTCTAAGGAGCTTCAGGCCATTCCATAGGTTATAGCAGTGGCGTAGCCAAGCCCCCCCCCTCCCCGAAATTATTAATTCGTAATTTTACAATGACTTTAAACCATGCATAGATTTCTATATAAATCATCTTCAAAACGCTAATGATACTATATTTGAAGGCAAATGGCTGATTTTGCATCAGAAATGAAAAAATTATGAAGGAGAGCTTCCAAAATATACAATGAAAGCTCTTAATCAGTTCAATATTGATGTTTTCGAATATATATTGTAATGATATTTTTTTGCAATGCGTGGCAAACTGCAAACAACCACCATCAATCTCTACGGCTTCCAAGTCGGAGAGCTAAGACTTCTCAGGAGCGGGTTCAAATTGACGATTATTATCTTCTGTTTTGAACATAAAACAGTCTGGGCGCCAAATAGATAAATAGTAAATAATTTTATTCGAAAGGAACGCAGTTTGATTTCTTGCCTTATCCAAATCGCCCGCTTATTAATAGCACCATTCTTTCCTACGAATGCAAATTTTTTTCTTTCTTTCCAATCTTTCCAATCATACACCAATTTCAAAATTTATAATTTTAACTTCTTCTTTTTTAAATCAACCAAATCAATCAAATCTATCCAAACTACTAATTCAACTACCGCTCGGTAGCAACTTATCAAAAAAATATCCAATTCCAATTTTATCAAAATTATCCAAAAATTACGCAATAATGCATTCGCATCAAAATCATTTATTCAAATCAAAGCAAATACTCACAATCTCAAAAATAAGACAAATCTCAAAAATAACTCACTCGAGTCAAAAATTAACGAGCCAAAAGTCGGACCGCTCGCTCTCTCGCGGCGACTCGTCGGCAAAAAAAAAAAAGCAAATATCCTCGTCGGTTCGCCCTCACCTGTCTAATTCTCCAGTCTTACAACTCAAAATTATTTAAAACAAAATTTTCATTAAAATGTACAGGGTAGGTGCGAATCCTCTTTTTCACCACAATATATTATTTTAGGAACATTAGCGGTTACTACAGCCTCTGTAGAAAGAACTTTTCCAGCTTAAAACAAATAAAGCCAAATTTGAGAAATGGTACGGGCAAGAATAAATTAAGCGTTTTAGCTTTACTAGCAGTTCACAGGAATGTGCCTATATTAATGTAGAAGAGGTTATAAATACTTTTGGAATAAAAATTAATTTTTAGTGTTTATTTATTAGTTGGAAACTATTATTATTGTCGTTAACGTTAAAATGTCTGACGAAACTCTTTGTTAGGAGAAATTATTTTTTATTGTAATTTTTTAACTTTCTATTGAGCGCATGACCTTGAAGATTTGAAAAATTGTTGCCTGCGGTGCTATTAAAAACGGCTCGCTGCGCTCGCAAGCCCCCTCCTCCCGAATCAAATTCCTAGCTACGCCACTGGGTTATAGGTTGTTATTTAAATTGGAAATTTTGTAATTTACAGCTTAAAAAATATTTTCAAATTTATAAATGTTTTGTTCTGTGAAGTACTAATTTAAAGGATGCTCAAAAACTTCCATACCTCTAAACCCACCGGACTGTAACAGTTGAAACAGTTTGAAAACTTAACTTTTCAACTGTTTGAACTTGAAACATTTGATAGAAAACTAAATTTAAAAATATTTCGTCATTTTAACAATAATTATTGTATCTGTCTAAAAATTTCAGCAAAAATGAAAAAAAGTTAACTTTTGAACTTATGTAAAAGTTATCGATGGAGTAGTGGACTGGATTTTAAAATTTAGGGGTGCTCTTTAAAGAAATAACACGTTATTATTTTAAATAATAATTAAATAGTCAGCGGCAGCAAAATAAAACAATTGCTTTCTTAAAAAAGCGAATTTTTGGGTTTGATAATTTAATGAGAAATTTAAATTGTCGACGTTTGGAAAAAAAATAGTATATTGTTTTAATTTTGTATTTTATCGCCCCTAGGCAGCAGATTAGAATTTTACAGTATTTCTCAAACAGAAAACGTAACATGTATATTAATATAATTTAAATTAACCCCAGCGATTTTAATTTTAAGTTGACAATATTCATTATTAAATAAAGAGCAGTCTTAAATTTAAATCCCCTACCAAAGGATTTATTTCTATAAAAATAATTGTTGTAAACATTTTTTTACATTGCAAATTTAGCGGCAGAATAGGACTTTATGTCAAATTTTAACCAACCAATCAATCAGTAAATAAACTTTTTTTTTTTTTTTATTAATTCATTTAAAATTATACTAATTTAATGAGTTAATAATTTATATATACAGTGTACATTTCAAAACGACCCACCTTAAATTTTTCGGAATATTGAAAATTTAGGTTAGGAATCAACAACAAAAATCAATTGTTTTCTTAACAAAATAGATCACCTTTGATTGAATTTGTTTGTTTAAAATTTGTAGGGTAAGTACATTTACGACTCTCTCGTCTACTTAACTTGAACAAATTTATTTCAACTCATATTTTGCTACGATGATAATATAGATACTCGCCATTGAGTCATTTTAAAACAGATTTATTTTAGCTCGCACCCTCTGTGTCCCGGCTTTTGGAATTTTAAATGTGTCATTCTTATCTTTCCTCTATTGCTTTTGGCGGGATAATAAAATAAGTTTGTTTTATATTTGTTTTGTCACATTAATTTCATCTGTTCAGAAATATTATCATATTGCATTCTTGTCGGTTTTGTGATATAAATAGAAAATAACCTAAAAAAGTTTTAAGTATTTTTGTGGTATTAAGTAGTATTTACTTAACCTAAAATTTGATTTAGACACGTGAGTTCATTTAGTTTGGTTATTTGGTAAGCTCAACATTTTTTAAAGTTTGTTTAATTTCTTGCCTTTTTATAATTTAAAATTTTTTCAATTCTGTTTGGTATATTTGCTCTTACTTCTTGTTATTTTTACTGTTATACATGACTGAGGATCGATAATAATCGTGAAATAAGGAGCCTTTATATTATGTTACAGAGTTTTTTGTTTTTTTCTTTGTAGTATGTATTCTTTACTTAGCAGTTAAAATTTTTATTATTTTAACATTTTGTTAAGTTTGATTATTCTATTTGTGATATAACTCTCTAGATATATGTAATCCATCTTAAGTCTAGTCAGTGATCTCGGGCCGGAGAAGACTGAAAAACTTGAAAGGTAGTAAACTAGATCTTCTTTCTTCAAGCGAATGACAAAAAATATTTGATGTTTAATTAATAATAAATAATAAGTTATTGTTAGAAAATATTTACTAATATCGCGATTTTTCAAAATAAAAAATATTACCTTATACAACGAAGACTTATTTATGGCTTTGTATTATCGACGCTTCATTGAAGGTTTAATAAAAATTGTTATATATTTTGATATTTGTAAGGGGCATTCCCCATCAAACATTCTGGAAAAATTTATTTTCCCAACATACAAGTTAAAATATTGGCAAGTCAACAAACTTTATTGCCAGTCGATAAAAATTGACTCGAATAAAAAATCGCACTTTAATATTTAAAGGACTTTTTGTACAAAGAAACTGAAGTTTACGAAGCGACAACTTAAGAAACTTTAAAAAAAATTGTGTCTAAAGATAAAAGTATAAATTTCTGTCAATCAGGATAAATTTAACTTATTTATTTGATTTTACACCCGCTTCTTTTTTATTGTTTTCGCCTTGATGAGATTAAATTGAAAAAAAAATATTTAGAATCATATTCTTCGTGAAAAAGAAAGGATGACTTACAACTTTAATTGTCGGTCCTTGACGTCATATTATTCGTATTATTAATAAAACAAAAAGTTATATAAGTGTAGGCGTAAGTGACACTAAAGAGTTATGTAATCGCTTCGATTTTGATAGTGTGGCTGTGGATAAAAATAAGTATTGACGAAGTCCTATAAACAGGTGGAAAAAATTACTGACTGGACGCTAGGGTGCGGTGTAGTCGAAACAATTGCGTATACTGAGGAGGGGGGGGGGGAGTTGCGTTTGTATCTGATGCATATACACCGCTATATGTAGGTACCAGCGATTTCCGAAGTGGGTCATCGATATATTTGGAAAAATGTCTGTAATCGATTGAGATAACGCCCACGAAATGTTGCAGATAAATAATAATCAAATTTTACGATATTAAATAAATAGAAAAATTGAAAGATTATAATAAAACAGTGGGTACTATTGCGTAATTTAGAAAACGTGAAAATATCCATCAAATTTGTTTAACAACTCGAATAAAAAGTAGGAGTTGTAGTGGTACTTTTAAAAGTGTAATCATTTACTAGATGGAAGATTCATATCCAACTATTACATCCCACATAAAGTCTCAGTGTCTCCCTCACAACTTGTTCTATAAATCATCCCCAGAAAGCACTTTATAAAGATAGCATCCTATCATAACCTTAAAATAAAAATTTTACGTTGGTGTTAACCCCGGCTCATTATAATAAATTTAATAACAAATTGTATTAAATATGTTAATCAACCATTATGTAAACTTTTAATTAAGCACGCCGCGCTCCCAAAGCTCAGATTGTATAATAATTTCATTTAAAATTACTTAATTTTACTAGTGATTACACAAACTTGTAATTTTCTACCCTTCAAGTTGTGCAATATTTTTCAATTACATTAATCTTTTAACCTTTTGGCATTTAGTGCGTGTACATGTAAATACATATTCCGACATAAATTCCTTTTTAATAAAATTAATTTGCCATCAAACAATTCACCATTATTAAATTCGCTCCCAATTTTAATTTGGAAGAAACTTTTACAATATTAAAACAAACGACCGCCAAAATGGCAGAAAAATCAAACACGTGTCACGTGGGTTAAACAAAACCGTTATTGGCACATCTAATTTTAAATTGTAACAGTTGGTACTACAAACTTCATTTTTCGACATTTACCTAAGTTTAGATTCGTTTATTAATAGCTCATAAATTTTTAACTTCCCCGTTATCGAAAACAGACGTTTATTTTATTTTTATTATTTACTTTATTAGCTTGATTGACAGTAACCTTAATTATTTTATTTTGTTCTTAATTGAATTGATATTTTAAACACACAGTCGAACGCAATCTTTGTTAACGATTTCTCACGTTCATCAAATTGCTTACGAAAATTTTACACTTTTATTTATAGATAATTTATTAGTAAGTACAAAATGTGAGCTCGTGCATATTTATTTCACCGACTGAGCTAAGCAAAAAATATAAGACATTTTTGTGACAATAACAACTTAATTTTGCGTTTATTAATTTATTTATAATCTGAAGTGTTTATTTGATTACACGTGATAATAATTTATTTTTATATTTTTGTATTGTTTTGTACGTTTAGTAGTTATTTTCGAGCAGTATAATTCCATCAGTGTTATCAGTAATTAATTAATCTATTTTTAGTGATACCTTTTCATTATTGGTATTGATAGTTTTTTATTTCTTGAGAATAATAAATATTTGTATTAATCAAAATATATCAATAATTATAAGCATCTTTCTCTGAACGATGAACTTTTTGGCAATATGGAGGTACCACGGGGTAACCGTTTATCTCCTTCAACTGATGTGGGCAGCGGGCGTTGGAGTTTATTGAGGTGTGTTTTCTCATTTTGAAGGGCTAGGCTTGATCGCGTTGGGTTTTTGGTTCATGGGGATGTTTTTCCTTGATTTGCGAGGTCCTAGATGTTGCGAGGAGCTTCCTGGGGGCGTGGTTTGCGGTCAGAGGCGGCGGAGAGGAGTGCGTGTTTTGGTCCGTGGAATGAACTTGTCTCTTGATGTCGAAGGGGCGGGGCGAGTGTGCGATCCGTGGGTTTGGGTCCCTAGTGTTTGACGAACTTGGTCCCTTGGTGTCGATGGAGCGGGGCGAGTGTGCTGTCCGTGAATTGTGGTTCCTAGCATTCGATGAGCTTGGTTCCTTGGCGTCCATGGGGCGGGGCGAGTGATTTGGCGTGATTCCGGGCGTCTTTGCATAGTTTCTTGGCATCCGGGTGTTTTGATGAACCCGATGCTTGGTGGGAACCTGAAACGAACATGTAAAGATTACGGTTTCTTACACCCCGACTGACGGGCGGATGAGGATGTTCTTTGACTGACTGTGTCCTAGGTTGTAGCCTGGTTGGTACTGTCCTAGCTGCGAGATGAGAGGATTGTCCGAGAAGCTCGCGGTCTTGTACAGTTTTTCCGCCTGGTTTTTAATGTGCACGTCGATGGTTTCCGTCTTGGCGTCGGCGTGGAGTCTTCTGTTGGTGACGTAGTACGGGCTGGAGAATACGTGGCGGATGCATTTATTTTGCACTACTTGGATCTTCTTTATGTGTGTTCGGGCAGCCGTCCCCCACACGGGCGCGGCGTAGGTCATGGTGGGCCTGATGATGGCCTTGTAGATGCGCAGCTTGTTTGCTGGTGACATCTTGCTGTTTGCAGCTAGGAGCGGATAGAGCTTTGAGAATACAGCTCTTCCCCGGTTCCACAGCAGTCTGTAGTCCAACGTGACTCCCAGGTATTTTGAAGTGTTTGTCCATGGGATTGGGGTCTCGAACATGAAGATGTTTGTTCGAAGACGGATCTGCCTTCTTTTCTTCTTGAACATCGTCGCGGTACTTTTCGTTGAGTTTACACCGATGCGCCATGTTGCGAACCATTTTTCGAGGTTGTTAACAGTATTTTGCAGACGATCGGTGGCGAGATCTTGACTCTTGGAGGAAGTGTAGACGGCCGTGTCATCCGCGTAGAGCGAGATCTTCGTCCTCGGGTCGGTTGGAGCTGGCATGTCGCTCATGAAGAAGTTGAAGAGGGTCGGGGTGAGGATGGATTCTTGGGGTACTCCGGCAGTGATAAAGCGCTCGGATGATCGGGGTGCTTTCGAATTTGACCTTGAATTTCCGATTTTCAAGGTAAGACGGCACCAGCTTGACGAGTGCTGGTTGGATGTTGACGTTTTACATCTTGTAAAGAAGACCTTGATGCCACACTTTGTCGAAGGCCTTTGGCACGTCGAGTAGAACAAGTGCGGTGACATCTTTCTTGTTGAAACCAAGGGAGATGTGTTCGACCAGGCGGAGAACTTGCTCCGAACTGCTCGTCTTGCAGGTTGCTATGATCGAACATGGTTTGCTTGATCCGGGTGGAGATGACTCTTTCGGCGACTTTCCCTAGCGACGGGAGGAGGCTAATGGGGCGGTAGCTTTGGGGCTTCCGGGGGTCTTGACCTGCCTTGGGGATGACCACTACATCGGCAGTTTTCCATTTCTGCGGGAAGTAGCGGAGGCGAAGTGAGGCGTTGATGATGCCAGTGAGTGCTGCGATTGCCTTGCGCGGCATCGCCTTGAGGGATCGATTGATGATCGCGTCGGATCCGGGTGCCTTCCTGTTCTTCAGGGATCGGACTATTTGGGATCTTTCTCCGAGGGAAAGGTTATAGTATTTAAACCCCACGGTTGGTTAAACCAAATGGAATGGTAATCATCGACCCAAGGCGGCAGACAGCTTTACGTGGCCTCCGAAGCACGGAGACGGTCATAAAGCGCTTCGGTTTGTTTTATTGCTTTAAAAACAATTGCAATTGTTGTAAAAAATAAACAATTGTCGATCATAAAAATTATTAAAGTTAATACTAGTTTTTTTAAAAGTGTGCGTTGTATTAATATAAAAGGTGAATTCTTGACACTTATTGGTGATTAAGATAGGTCGATGGAAGCATTTTTCAAATATCAAGAGATACACGAAAAACTCAAGTAGAAAATAAATTCCCAAAAGACCGATACAACAATGTTTACCAAGTTCCATGTAAACTAAAAATAAATGGGCAATTTTTTGATGATATATATTTTTTTAAATATCTTACGGTTTAGGGAAATTTTTTAATTTAATTTATTCTAAAAGCTGTAGACAGAAATAACAATGCTAATACCATGATGAAATTAATATTAAATTATTCAGGATTTCTCAGAGCTTGAAGCAATGCATTGAGATGTTAAACTGACTATGATGTTATATCGTGGATTGTGTATGGGAAAGGGCGCTAAAATAAACATTGATTCTAGACAATGTCACATTTACAGTAATACAGACAGTCCGAATATATTATCGACTTAATTGTTGTAAATTAAATTACTCGAGCTTTAAATGAAGTGAACGAGAACCTTCCAGTTATACGTTAAATAAAATAAAACAATACAAAATTAAATCAAATTTTGCTATCTAATGTTTTTCTAAAGCAACTGCTATTTTCGAATTTATTTGAAAACAAAATCGTATCAACCTTTTTGAAATACATACGTATATTAAAAAATAGAAAAGTTACTAAGTTTTCTGTTGCAGTACCAGATGAAAGCCTTTTGATCTTTTTAAACCTTATTTTTATTACTATTTTTTCGGTTCTTTCAAGAATCGCCGATAAAAGCTAGAAAATCTCGAATAATGCAACCTCCATATACTCATGTCAATGGAATTGCATATCTGGAAAGTTAATGTTTAAATTTAAATTAAACCACTAAACAAAAATTTTTAGAATTGAAATAATAATTTTAAAAAATCAGGAAAACATTTAAATGCTTTTCAGTTATTTCTGGAGATGGCAGATTTCTAAACGCCTTTTACATTTTGCAACACCAATAATTCTGTTAGCTGTCTGGTGTAGTAAAAAAAATTTAATTATCCTTTTATTCTTATAACCAAACACGGCTCTTTTAAGGTAAAATAATAAAACGAAGCTTATTCAAGGTGTGTAATAATCTGAATTCGACAATTCCATTCCACATTCCCCAGTCAAATTAAGGGAGACGTTATTTTATTGCGATTGCGATAGTTGGAATCAAATACTTAAAAGCGTTTTTTTACATTTTTAATTAAATTTGACGAGCACGTCACGTAATATTGTTATCGGTATTGATCAAAATTTGAGCTTTAATTTTCATAAATTTAATAAAAGCTTACAACTTGTGTTATTTACCTTTACACAATATGGAATAATTTAATCCTTGCGTATACATAATATTTCGTTACGTTGTAATTATTTAATTAATTAAACTTTTTGTTGTACCTAGCATGTAATTTTTGACATTTACACTCATCCGAAAAAAATTTAATTAGGTTGGTTTTCTTCTTTACACCGCTTTTTCGGCTGCCTTTAGTTACGCCTATTTACTTTCCACTCCAATAAGTTTTTTAAGACTCTAAAATTACCCACATTATGTTATTCGGAAGAGGTTTGAATACAACAAATTAATTATAATTCGAATCAATTACCTTTCCCTTGATAAGTAAATATTACTTCATACGCATATCGCAGTTCGATGTTTAATTTAAATAAATTTTAGCGATGGTGGTGGTGGGCGAAATTCCAATAAAAAAAATTTATGTTCATTTTCAAAACTTTGTTGTCGGATATTTTTTATTTTGTTTTACATAATACTTACCCAAAGCTTATAATAAAATAAAAAGCAGATTTTTATTAAGAAGTAGGTCAGGGCTATCAGTATTTCTCGTACCTTTAAATTTCCGGGATTTTCCTTTCAGAAAATGCGGCCAGAAACTTCAAGATTCCTTACAATTCTGAGATCCTGCTCGCGCGAAATTTTACAATTTTAAGGATATGACGTCAGGCGAAATACGTTCGTTTGTTTTCATGTTTTAATCAATTTTCCACGGGAGAAAAGCGATAAACGGGTGTTACAAAAATGACATCAACGTTTTGATGTCCATATAGTGCATTACTCCCCAAGGAACTAAAGTGCAATTTCTTATCGCGATCTCATCTGGACGGACAGGAAGCTTTAAAATCGGAAATTAAATTAATTTGATTAGTTTTGTTACGTCCTGTTGACATTTAATTAATCTCGTCGGACAAACCTGCAAAGTCTAAAATGGATTGAGACAACTTTGAAAATAATTTTTCAATTAATTGCAAATTGAAAGCATTCATATTTTAAATATTTTCATCCAGTTAAAAGTACCTCTTAATTGTAATTTATATATCAAGGGCGTAAAGTGGTAGCTTCTCACCGTTCTTCCATCATTTGACATGAAATTTCCCTTCTCTCTAGCGAAGATACGTAGTAAATAATTAATAGTCCTAACCTAAGTGTTAAAAATAGCACCCTCTACCATGTGAAAAATGATTTGTTTAGATGCAATTAATTTATTAGCTGCTGATGGCAGTTTTATAATCTTTAAATTTAAAACTAATTTAAAAATCTTAAAGTTTTAAAGGTTTTTTAGTTTCACGTAGAATTTACATAGTACATTTTTTTTTTGTATAAGAAGAATAAATACATTTTACGGTAAGGTAACATCAAACGAAAAACGACAGCAAGCAAAATTAAATGAACAAAAAGCGTAGATTTCCTAAGGCAAGAAGAGCAAAATTAATTCTGTACCGGGTGTTCGTTTCCAAACTCCTACGTAAGAATACAACGATTCGATGAAGTTTCAAGCAGATTGGTGCTTCGGAGGGTTCGTAAAGCCGTCGGTTATCATCTGACGAAGGCCATTCCTGCATTGGGGTTGATGCGAAGGCGTTTGTAATGAGAAGAGTTGGTAAGATGCAAAATTTTTGTCCTAATAAATCCAAGAAGTTCATAACTTGCGGCAAATTTAGTGCGGTCGTAAATTACGACGTTTAGAGTAGTTTCAATTCCGTGCTTTCTGTTTTAATCAAACCTCGGATAATAATAATAACAACCGTGTGACGGTAGTGTGTAATTAAATTTGTAGACTAAAATATTTGCATATCGTTTATTAGATAAAAAGAGGAGAAGGCAGCGAGCGGTTGCTTTACGTGAGGTAGAGAACACATTAGAAGCTAAACTACTAACTTTCTATCAATATATTGTTCTGTAAAGTAGCTTCTCCTTTTCCTCTGTAATCTTATATCAAACAAGATAAGGATGGAGCACCGTCAGTGTAGGATGTTCCAGGATTCGCAACGCCGCTTACAGGATTTACTGTGGGCTAAAGAAATATTGCTGTGGCTGGCGTAATCAGGACTTTGGTGGTGTTCGTCTACGTTGCGTTGCTAAAAATAGAATCTCGAGTATTTTATGCTTCCGTATCCTAAACGAATTCGAGGTCCTTCTGCGACACTGCTATTTTTGTCCTTTCCGACCTGTTCTTCATTTTCTCCCATACGCCGAGCATTGCGCCATAATATCTTTTCTTAAAATGTCACACGTCACAAACAAAACAAAATTTGATGAATTTTAGCAAAAAAGCTGGTAATAAATAGTAAAATTGATCATCGCAATCGGGAGGTTCGTCAAATAGTCGGGAACGAGTGCCTTGGGAAATTTACCTGTTTTGCGAACGTATAATATTTTCATTTATTTTTTAGACAACACAAGTTGAGTAAATCGTTTTATATTTTTTAAAAACGTAAAATTTTTGTCACGACTCGAAAAAGTTTACAAGTTTACTAACCTCCTACGCTTAGTTTTTACGTTCATATTGTTCCAGCTTTTTCAAATTTTAACTTATTATCACTCGAGCTTAAATTTTATATACAACGTCGTCTTAGGGAGCCAAACGACGTATTTACTTTTAAATTAAAAACTTGAAACCATAACTTATTTTTACGGTCCAAAATTTGTTTCTCCAGCAAATAAACGGAAGTGATGCAACTTCTGATTGTTTTTGATGAGCATTCATGGTAGACAAATTTCCGATCAATAATAGCTTTGCTTGGATACATTCAATAAATCCCTTATTCCTAGACGAACTTACTGCCGAACACCAACGGGAACTTATTCCTGACAACATTTTTACCTAAAAGTCATCGACAGGTTAATTTTTTACGGTTTAATTGACCTATTTACTTACCCAGAAACATTTTAAAACAACGTTGCGGAAAAGTATCCCGAAGGACATTAAATTTTTTTTAAGTTGTTAAACAAATTGTTCTCTCTTTTTTTCCTTCTCTTATTAATTCCCGTCTGTAGAAATAAGGATAAGTCCGCCTTTACTGTGTCGCAATGTTTGCCCATGGATTTGTGAACGGCTTCCTTTAAATTATTAAGGTCTGTTTTTTACATTCTAATAGATACATAAGTTATCTGTACTACATAATTTTAGTTATCTTTGGTTTTGTTTATTTATTTATGTTTGAAATTAGCTTCGAAATGAGTATATTTGTGTAAGCTAATTGTATTGTAATAGAGAATAAACAAATCAAGTTACATTATCCTTAAAAACGACTGAGATATTCTGCTAAAAGAGCTGTTACACAATGAAGTGGTCACCAAACCCAGGGTAGAAGGACTTAGAAGGAAACGAAATTAAATTAATTTAAATTTCATTAAAACAAACAAGAGATGAAACTTTCTTTATTTTCTCGCCAAAAGCGGTAAGCTAAAAGATGGAGTTGACGTGTTTTAAATTTCAAAATCTACATCAATCATATTATATTATAAAAAAGAAATTAAATTGAGGATTGTGCAGGAGGATTTATATTAAATTAACTAGTGACGACTGGTACTAGAAGGACGATGGGGCGTCGCCTTCCTAAAACAGCATATTTTATATTTGTTAACAATTTTATGGCCATAAAACCGACTTTAAAAAAAACTACTGTGAAAAAAATGCACTAAAAAGTAAAAAATAATTAGCCAAGCTTTTAAAAAATTTAGTTTTAGTAATTTAGCCAGCTTGGCTGGCACCGACTGCAAAGATTACAATAATTGACCGCCTGTGCCAGCTAGTTGAAGTATTATTATTATTAGTAACGGGCTGTGGTACATGTCCCCACTGCATTGAAGCTTAAGCTTATTGTGCACCCATCCGAGTTTTACTCAAACAACTGCGTCTCTTCGACCAGGTCGAGAACACAGTTGAAGGGAGATTGTTCTATCTCCTCGGTTGTTGGGTAGGGTAAACCGAGGTGACGCAGCCTGCTCCTGGCCAAGGCCGGGCATTGGCATAGTATGTGGAGTCGGGTTTCATCCTCCTCGCCACACATCCTGCAATTAGGATCCTCCGCCAGCCCCATAATGCTGAGGTGCCTTTTGAAGCAGCAGTGCCCTGTAAAGGGACCCACTAACCTTCTAAGTTGTTTCCTACTCAACATGAGTATTTTGTTCCTTTTGGACTCACTGGACGGTGCCCTTATGAACTACGCGATTGCCTCAGTCCAGGTAGGTCCACCCAGTGTGCAAGGTGTTGTTCTGCTAGTATATCCCTAATCCTTCCTTTTGCGGTAGAGTATGCAATCCCGCAGGAAGGCTCCGGGTTTATTAGGTTTGCGCAAGCGGCCTTCCTAGCTAGAGAATCCGCTTCTTCATTGCCTTTGATGCTCCGGTGTCCCGGCACCCACATCAGTGTGACGCTGTTGCGGAGAGCAAGTCTTACCAGAGCATCTTTGCATTGTTTGACAACCTTGGAGTGTAATTCAACTCCTTCCAAGGCTCTTAGAGTTGCTTGGCTGTCAGTCATGATACAGATTCTCCTCTCTACAAGGTTACTCCATACCAGCTCTTCAGCACATACCAATATAGCAGTTACTTCTGCCTGAAATATAGTTGCGAGAGGTCCCAGGTTAATGCTATAAGCATCCCCCGGTCTTCTGCCTCGCACACCTATTCCAGTACTTGTTTCAGTCTTTGATCCATCTGTATACCAGATGGTATCATATTTAAGCCCTAATATTTGTGAGGTTTCAATTTTATCCCTATCCGATACTAGGACCTTATAGGGCTTTCTAAAGTCCCTCACGGTGCTAGTTTTATCTGGGTGCATGCTAAGCAAGCCGTTACTCTTAATTGAGTTTAAGATCATGGTGTGGTGCCCCCTTCTAGGATTGATCTCACCATGACCGTTAATTTTCAACCTGTAGGCTGCAAGTAGAGCCTCGGACCCCACAACTAGGTGTAGAGATCGAAGACCCAGGAGAACCTCTATGGAAGCGGTGGGCGTTGATGCCATTGCCCCCGTAATACCCAAGCACGCCAGTCTTTGCAGCCTGTTGAGCCGGTTTATGCTTTCCCTTTTACTGGCTTTGTGCCACCAGATCAGGGCTGAGTATGTGATCGTGGGTATCACCACCTTGGTGTACAACCAAAGTACCATTTTAGGTTTTAGTCCCCACGTTTTACCGATCATGCTCTTACAGGCCCAGAGAGCCCTAGTCGCTTTGTTCGTAATGTGACGGATGTGAGGCGTGAAGTTCAGCCTGTTGTTTAGAGTTAGACCCAGATATTTGACCTCCTTCTGCAGAGGCAGCTCCTCCCCCCGCAACCTCAGAGTCCTCACATCCTAAAGTTTAGTGCGTTGTGTAAACGCCACAACAGAGGTTATAATGATTAAGCATACTGGTGTCTGTGTAGAGGTGAATTCACCAATACGCTATCCCTAATGTGCCTATCAATCAGTTTTTCCAGTGTCTTTAATAAAAAAGACGTCAGGCTAATTGGACGAAATGACTTAGCCTGGGCATATGATGCACGCCCCTTTTTTTTTGTGTGCGGTGGGAGTGGGGAAATCTTCCAAAGACACCACCCAGATGGTTGGGTGGTAGTTTCCGATTTTTACCGACTAAAACCCCACTCCTGGCAGGTGTCGGGAATCGCTAAGCATTTCTTCCGACATCCTACCTTCTCCATCAAGCTTCCGCCCTTTCTGGACTTGGCTCTTCTTGTGTGGTTACCCTTATTCGGTCAATCGCATCTTGAGCTGTGGCCTTGGCGGACAATATGTTCTTCAGCATCCCCTCTATTATCCGCCAGTTCTCCGGGGTCTCCAACATTAGCCTCACCATGTTGTGTGGGGTGAGGTCCCGCCCGATGTGTGCTTGGGCGGTGTTTCTTTGATCGGACCACTTGACGCAGCTGAAGATGGTGTGCTGGGCGTCGTCGTCCTTTCCGCAGAAGTCGCAGTTGGGTGATTCCGATCTTTTAAACCTGTGCAGGTAGTTCCGGAAGCAGCCGTGTCCGCTGAGGGCCTGGGTGGTCTCGTATGTGAGTTCTCCGTGGGCTCTGTTTACCCATGGCGCAATTTTCGGTATAAGTTGATAGGTCCACCTGCCCTTGCTGGAGGCCGTCCATGAGTCCTGCCATTTCTCGTCGATCTCGACGCAGCGGATTTGGAACAGCGTGTTGTTTGCCGCTCTGTATTTAGCGTTCCTTATCTCTGCCTTTAGGTGTATCGGCATGAGCGACGCAATTACCAGGACCGCGTCCGTGGATGTGGTTCTGTACGCGCTGCTGATCCTTAAGGCACTCCTCCGCTGCACCCTCTCCAGTATGTGCCTGTAGGTCTTCTTGTCGGTTGCACGCCATATGATGCACGCCCTGTCTTGGGTATAAATACCACTCTTGTCATCCGCCAGCTTTGCGGTACATAGTTGAGCGCCAGGCTGGCTCTGAACAATGTACATAGAGGGGTGGCTAGTATTTCCCTCCCCTGTTGCAATAATGTGGGGAAAATACCATCCTCGCCTTGAGATTTGAATGGTTTGAAAGTGTTAATCGCCCATTCAACTCTCGTTTTGTTAATTATACTATCTGTTAATTTCCAGACGCTCCTGCTCGCCCGACTAGTCGGGACGGCTTGATGCCCCTGGTTATTAGAGCAATCATCGGGTTTGGGAACACATCCCGGGAAGTGTGTCCGGAGCAGTAGCCCCAGAGTCTCCTCCCCCGATGATGTGAACCCTCCCTGTGGTTTTTCTATTGTACCCACCTTTCCGTGGGCACTCTTGAGAAGAGACTAAATAACGTAATAATTTACCATTTTTTTCACAGTAGTTTTTTTTTAAGTCGGTTTTATATTTTTTTTTAAATATTATTTCATCCTTTTTAGTGCATGTTGCGTTTCGTAACTATTTATCGAAAACGAGTATGGGTAGACCTACTAAACGCAAAAAGAATTTTGAAAATCCGGTCATAGTTGATATGTATAAATGTATTTACTATTTATCTTATACTTAACGTACTACATAGAAGATTAATAAAAATAGGGTACTTTTGGATTTTGAGGAGAAGTTTGACAGTTTTTCCGGTTTATCTTCGAAGTTTAAGGTTCAATACGAATGAAATTATAATGGGACCAACTTGGAACTATACTTGATTCAACGCCGAAAGAATTTTAAAATCGGTTCATAAATGACGGAGTTCTGAGGTAACAAACATAAATAAAAAAAATATAACCGAATTGATAACCTCCTCCTTTTTTGAAGTCGGTTAAAAAGTACAATAAGACGGCGGCGTTTGTTGTAATCGCAAATTCAGTTTTCTGAGTGTACGATTGAATGTTTATGACGGCTTTTATTTAAGATCACCGACTTAAATTAACGGCAGAAAAGTGGATATGGTTACACTTTACAATTAAAAAATTTGCTTAATGAAATGTCAAGTTCATTAAAAGTTGTCTAATTTGCGTGTAATTAATTTACTAAAAACTTAGCTGTGAAGCATTTGAGTTATTATTCTAACATAATTATTAAATGTTGTGCTGCCTACGGGAAAATTTGATTCTGTGCCTTTTGTTTAGGTGTTTTCGGTTAACTTAAAACGAACGGAACAATTGAAACTCGGTGAGATTTTATTTGCTAAAGTTGTTATTAATAGTGTAACGAAAGTTAATTAATAATTGAGTGATCTCCGAGCAAGTTTCGAAGTATAATACAAAATTTAAATTATTAACAATGACGTTCAGTGTGAATTCCCAGATGGACAAACAATACCTTAAGCACATACACCCCCTTTATTTTTGAGCGAGGGCATAAAAATGTTAAAATAAGGACTAAAACATATTAAGAATTCTCGTAACATTAAACTGAATAATAAATTGAATAAATACGGGAAAATTTAAGAGGAGCTATCGTTATAAAATGACTGAATGACGTCAAACGGGAATTTTCAAAAGAATAAATGCGATTATTTCATAAAATTGTAAAAGCATGGCAATCTGATGTAAAGTGCCTTTACTGGATAGAAATCTTGTTAGTGGTAGGTGTTGATTAATGTCGCAGTTTGTCTTTTTAGCTGTTCTCGTTTTTTCAAAGAGAAATTCGGTTGGTGTGAGGTCCGCAAAATACATCGCCCGATTCTTTTACCGAAACCATTTTTTACCGACCTCTCGGGCGTGGTAATTACTATACAGTGTAAATATAGCTGTTAGTATAATGCACTAAATTATGTAGATGTTGAACCCACCTTTAGCTAGCACTTATCCTACTGTTGCATAAAAACGCGCCTCTGCTTTTAGTTATTTATACGTTTCTTGCATTATACTAAATTTTTATGAAAAATTACAAAATAATTAATATACTTACACCCTAAGAGAAATCTGACAAGCTAAGCCCCTTGCAAAAGTATTAAGCTGCGGTTTCGCTTCCGAGAGTTACGATGACCGATTTCGCCCATGTACGCGAAAATTTAGCCCATAATTCTTCAAATTATATAACTTCATGTTGAGGTCAAAAACCAAAAAGAAATTTTTTCGATTTCGTTAAAAACAGCTGCATTTATGTTCCACCGCCATTCATCATCACGAACTGTGTTTTTCTGTAATAATTTTGAATTATCTTAAAAATTTATAAACGATGACGCACATTAAGAGCCGAAAATAATTCTCCTTGGTAGCTTACATAAGTTAAGTTTAAAGTTTAGAAATGTGAAGTTTTCAATTGAGCCAATCAAAAATATCGAGCAGGTGGAAATTTTTTCCTTCCACCTATTCGCTTATTTTAAACATTATAATTAAACGCCGAAAATTAATACCTTCGAGCATGGCAATTGATAAAATATTCAGGAGGGTGTGCTGGATGAAAAGGGAGAATCCTTGAACCTTCCTCGTTGCATTGACCCAATTTCGCCGACACATTTTTCTTTCACATCTTTCTTGAGCATTTAATTGTTAAAATTACGTTTTCAATTTCATTACTTTATACAGCAGTCGGTGTAGTGGTCGGGAGTCGAATCGCCTTTTTTAATAACCCGTTTCGTGTTAGAATCTGGACGTCTAGAACAAAAAAAGTTGAGTGCCACTGTGCAGTAAATAATAGGACAATTATAATAATTCAAGCCGAAAGCTTACAGAATTACTTAATACGACGTATCACGCACTTAGTTAATTATTTAGCCTCTCTACTCTTTCACGACACGTGGAATACCACCAAACGACATGCGATTTCCATTCCCATTGATAAAAATAAAAATCAAAACTATCACATGCTTTATTATTTATGTAATTACTTTATTTAACTAAACTTTGCATAAACATTATTATAAACCATGAAATTTCCTTGGTACTTACATAGTAATTACATTGATATATTTAAATATAAATAAAATGTCGTAGCGTGCGAGGCTATATATCCTCGTGAACGGGTAACTCAAATAATAGATTGCAAGTATTTTATTTTAATAAACGCAGGTAATTTTGAAATCTATTAAAAGAACAAAAACTATTTTTCATTTCTCTTGTGACTTGAAAACGAAACACTGCAATTTATTGCATAGCACTAATTGAATTATTTTGCAGAAACAACATATTTTTCAAAAGGTATTTTAGATGTCTGGCGTGATTTATATAAAAAGTTGGAGAAAATTGGAAAATCTGCAGTGCATCTTCGAAACACGTTAATGTTAATAATTACCAACGTCCTTTGATAACTTTCTATGCTCGATGAGCTTCCTTCCACTTATGAATGATGGCTTCATTAATACAAATAAGATGAACTACCGGGTACTGCTAATACTTGTTAAATTTTAATGATTTAAAATGACAGTCGCGCTCACTGGGAAGTACAACGGCATTTTTAGTAGCCACTTGAGAAAATACGCACGGAACATCACTCGAAGCTACATTTGATTTTGACAGACGAAATTAAAAATCCGCTACAAAATTATTAATAGATTTTATACACATTTTAGTTACATTATTAAAACTTTCTCATTTTAAGTTGAAAGCATTTGTCGCATTCTGTAATATAGTCAACGTTTTTATTTTTAAAGGTTTAAATATATTTATTTCTAGTAAACGATAGATTTTGTTTTGGATTTGCAGGTAAACATTAAATTATTTCTATTCCCTTTAAAATGTTAACATTTATCGATTTCTTTTTTGCATTATAGCGTATTATGACGTCCCCCTCTAGTAGGGATTAATTTAATGCGTTGATTTTATAATATAATAATACTTTTAAAGAAGCATTTTTGCAATTATAATGTAAAACTTACCTATCCACCTGTAAAATACTGTTTCGTGGGCCGCAGGTTGCTTAAGGCAGTTTTAAAATGTTGTAACATTCTATTTTAATTTTTAAACGCTGCTTTAATACCGCAAAGATAAATTAACAGTTAAAATGTGGGTGGTGAACATGGAATATGAACATTATTATTTTATTTAAATTTATTAAAAATATTTCTTATTCCAGCTTCCTATGCTGTAACATTCTTTGCGTCCAAGCGAAATGATTTCGGGAGAAATGTTCTCCTTGGTGTGCAATTCTTAAGGGTTAAGGTTAAACTGCTCAAGATTCTTACCACTAGATTACCTTTCATTGATTTTTCTTTAAGGAGGCAATCCAAGAATTCATCCAGTTTACACCTTCCATCTAAGTTTGTGTTGGGATTTCAGCCGTACGTCTATTTTGATTATACTTCTTTCAGCTGTTGCCCTTCATCGATAATTCACCTGGTAAAAAATTCCTTCTTTAATCCCTTGGTGGCTAATATACTACTATTTGGAGGTCTACTGTATTTCACTTTATTTTCAGGATTATATTAGAAACCTCTAGTAACCGAGCGAAAATTAAGATAATGAAAAAGAGATTATAAGCTTTTTCGGTAAAAAGAATCAAATTAGCATATAAAGAGACACCGAAATGTGTTAACAGGCTCAAATTGAAAAAAAATTACTATTTTCCACCATGCGATGTTGCATTTTAAACTCGTTAAGCATTGTAAATGTAAATTTGTCAGAATTTTGAAATGTAAATTTTATTTAGTTTAACTAACAGGAGGAATAACATTTTCCAACCTTTGCGTTCCCACGAAACAGTTTCTGAGATATTCATAAGCAAATATTTTAAAATTTACAATCATATACAGAGGTGGCAATAATTTTATTTGTTTCAGCACTACATGAGAGCAAAATCGTGTCGACTTTAAAAGTTGGGAAAATTTTGAAAAAGTTTTAACGAAAGTTTTTCCATTTTCGGAGTATACGGGATATTAATTATTTATAAAAGGAAATTCGGTTCGTATAATTTTTCATTTATTTTTGTTGGTAAATATTTTTCTAAACCTATTAATAAATATCTGCCCGTCCGTCTGTCTGCGTACGCCCACGTGCATTCAAATTTGCGAGTTCATCCTTCTGCACATTTGGATTTAATAAAAATATGAAAGGTTCAAAAAACTTATAACATCTTAATATTTATATTTTTATTTGCGCTCCCATAAATTTTCCCAAAGTGTCTTCCCGATAATTAAGGTTTTCGTCATAATCTTCCCAACACCGCCCGTTATAAATTCACGCAAATTTACTGACGATCCAGATAAATTTTTTAACTAATTTTGCGTGAATAAACACTTTTGCTGATTTATGAATTTAAAGAAAAGTTTTTGATAAAATATTTTAAATACCGTGAGAGATCGCTAGTGTAGCGCGCGTCGTCTTCATTGTGTAGGCGTCTGGTGGCATCGATCGAGGCGCTTCTGCAGCCCCTCCAAAGCGCAAACTTAAACCTACCTGTAGATCCGCCGCACTGTTGCTCATTTCACGACATTGTTTATTATTGTTTTGTTTTGCGTGTCTTACTCACATTTCATTCTTACTCCCGTTCTTTCTAAATGCCTCCTCATTGCAGTACCAGCTCGACCGTTTTCATTAGACGCTTCCAGACGTCCGTTACGCCTTCTATTATCAAATTGTTAGCTCGGTTGTATTATTTATGCAAGTATTACGAGGTCGATCGTTCAGGAAGTCTACGGCTTAACCGAATTTTTTTTGAATATACCCAACTGCAGCGAATCCACCTGGAATACTTGAGTTTGGGTAGGTACTTCAGTCCGCACTATCCCTGGAGTATTGTAAACCCTCACTATCTTTTCCCGGTTATCGAGGATGTCTCTTTATGTCACGAAATCAAGAGATAAACTACGTATGATAAAAATTATAATTATTTTCGTTACTTAAAAGCATCCTTTATTTCCCAACCGGGATGAAGAGCATAGGAGCAGACGAAAATTTTCTTCTTTTATTTTCTCTCTCCTCCTGCTTATTACCAACTCTTTAATTGATATTATCAAATTCGTAACGCAAAAACAATTATTATTACGTTAACAACTCGGTCACCCTAGAATTATTTTTATTTTTAAAATATCCACTTGGATATAAAAGTTCGGAAAGGTCACTGCTGACAGTTTCACCGCAATACCTTGTTATTATTATTTCACATTTTCAAATCGTAACAATTTGCGTACGACGTTTATTTTCCCTTCAAGATGTTGCTTGTTATTTATAAAACTCTAATAATGCGCTGGTTGAAACTTAAATTTTTTAATCACTAGGGACAATTAAATAAAAATAGATATTTTAAATATTTTTAGAATAAATTCGAAAACTTTTACGTTCGATGCAAAATCATTAGTGATGCATAAAAAACATTGTTCTCGCTCGGATCCAATCAAAACTTTTCGAAACTGTTGCTTTGTCTTCTTGGCACTGCGGAGTACGGGGTACATCCTTATTATCTGCTTTATTGACCTGGTTTTTACCTGAAACACTGACGTATATAATTTTGGGACAGTGTCCCTTGTGACACTTTCAATTGTTACTTGTAATGCATTCTGTTCCTTCAGCTATAGGCTAATGTTACTTGTTTATTTATTATTATTTATTTGGACATCGATGCAGTAATTTTTAACTATTAATTTGTGAGATTAACTCAGCGTTCGACTTCGCAGGGTTAAAAATTAATTATTTATCAAAATCTAACAAGGGAATTTTGTAATTTTTGCCACTTATTCTACTGAAAGTTTAGCCCTCCAATAAGAACTTCTCAAAGCAGTAGGGCAGTAGTAGCAAAGCCAGAAATTTTCGAGAAAATCGACTTTGAAATATAGTCGAGGGAGTTTGAAGACAAGATGTGAAATAATTAACAAATAGTTTCGTAGCACAGGGGCGAACGGGTTGGACTAGGATACAATGGCGAAAGTAACTGAGAAAATAATCCTACACCGACTTACACAAGAACAAACAAAACTAAAAATCACGAACCCTTATCAATTCGGATTCACAGCTGGTCTTAACACCACCATGCAGGTGACCCGAATTGTAAACGACGTGATTACACAATACAATAAAAACAAAGTGACCGCCATGGCACTACTTGACATCGAAAAAGCCTTCGACAAAACCTGGACCGATGGTCTAATTTACAAAATGCTAAACTACCGGTTTAGCAATCATATCAGTAAACTCGTGCATTCATACTTAACAGACAGATCTATCGCGGTCAGGGTCAACGACACCATCTCCGACACTAAACAAATACAAATAGGGCCCCCCCAAGGCTCCGTGCTCGCACCTAAACTATTCAACTTGTACATAAACGACTTACCGACATTTCCACGAACACAAGTGGCACTGTATGCGGATGACACAGCGGTTTACGCCAGCTCATTTAGCGCACAGGTGGCCACTAAACAAATACAAATTCACCTAGACATAATTAAACACTACATGGACAAATGGAAGATCAGGTTGAACGCCGGTAAGACGGAGACGATAATCTTTGCCAGAAAGCGCACAAACCACAGGGTCTTCCAGAAACTAACAGTAGACGGACAAACGATACTGCTGTACTCTAGCCGACAGCACTCGATCTCTTGACGTTGAACTTGATGGCTCCGTACTGGAGTTTAGTGAGAATGTTAGGGATCTTGGCGTAATTTGCGACAGTAACTTGAGTTTTGGGGCGCACGTTGTTAAGATTTGTGGTATAGGATACTACAAACTGAAATCCTTATACAGGTACAAATATCTTCTTCTCCCGACGATTAAGTTGCAGCTGGTGCAGAGTTTAATATTATGTCACCTTGACTACTGCAGTGTGGTTTATTACGGATACCTTACTGCCAACTTAAAACACAAACTACAGGTTCTTCAGAACTCTTGCATGAGGTTTGCCTGTGATATTGAGTTTGGCAGTCACGTTACTCCTTTTTATAATAAATTTGGTGTCCTCAAGATTCACGCTCGCTTTGAACTTCTGTTCGCTTCCTTTCTGTACAATTTGTATAAGCGTGGTAGCCCGGGGTATCTGTTGGAGTTGATGGTGAAAAGATCTGAACGCCATCAACTTGATCTTCGTTATAGCGGGAACTTGTCTATCCCGTCTCACAAGACAACTAAGTTTCAGGGCTCCTTCGAGTACCGAGCGGCGGAGATCTACAATAGGTATCTGGACGTGTTCTTGACCGGCGGAACCAGCCGTTCCTTTAGAAGCGGGATCAAGAAGATTCTGATGCTTGCGCAAAATGCGTGTTAGGGTAGAACTGAAAAGCAGCTTTGCTGATTGTTTTGCCTCTTCATCGACTCTGCTTTATGAAATGTATTTATTTTTTCTTATGAAATGTATTTATTTTTTCTTTTTATTGTAAGTAAGAGTTGACGAATAAAACTATTATTATTATATTATAAACGATTACGCCACAGCCCAGTATAAAATACTTAGGTGTTACACTGGACTCAAGACTTAATTTCGACGAACATTTAAAACGGAGACGACAGCTTGGGTGCGCAGCAATGCGAAAGATCTACCCCCTAATGAGGGGAGGGGGGGCAGATGAGTTCTACCGATCCTAACGATCGGTCCTAACGTATCCTAACGTATGCTTGTCCCGTATGGGCAGGGGTGTCTAAGACCCGTCTTAGACCCCTTCAAGTATTTCAGAATCGCTGCCTCCGACTCGTTCCGGGAGCTGATCGATATACCCGACTTAAGACATTACATGACGACACACAAGTAGAATTTCTCCGAGACCACGTTAATCGGTTATCGGAAAAATTCTACAATACACAAATACACAATAGCATACTAACGACAAATATTACACGAGACAAAACCCTTCGAAAATACAAACTCCCTTTCCAATTACTACCTACATTCAACGAAACTCCACCACATCCCGACGACGACACCTAATTGAAAAAAAACTGTTACGCCACTGGAATACCTGGACATTGAAGTGACGCGTGTGAAAACCGTTACGTACCATAAATGGGTAGCTGTAAACAGCTACCTGAATACGCAAGCACTTCTTTGTTGTTCCTTTGCTGCTTTAATTTCATAGAATACATTGTGTTCTTTGCGTTCATTGGCTTTATTGACAGTTAAAGTAAACAACATTGTTATTTAAATTTTATAGTTTATTTATTGTTATTGTTGACATTTTTTAATTATCAAAAATAGCCTAATTATTTTAAGTTGGTTTTTGCTTAATTTTCCAACAAATATTACTAAAAAATACAAACTACTCAAATTAAAAATTAAAATATTGTATATTCATTTTTGTAAAAATTTTTGTAAATTTAAATGTAATGTTAACTGAAGATATATGTATAAACATGAGGTACTTCTAAATGTAATCCAATACAAATGTAGGTCCAACCGGCTTCTATCAGCTGCTCGGTCCATCAAAACCTGTAAGAATTAATTTAATAAAGACTTTTTAAATCTAAAAATCTAGTTGGACTAGGAACCAGTGGGTCTACAGTTCTCTTCCCACCTTCGCTAGTTTTTTTAAAAATTTTTTTTTTTCTCTAGTGCGTATTATTTTCCTTAAGTAAATGCTCGTAATACACAAGCGTCTTTCATGCGTAATTTATCGATGTCACTGCACAGACTATCTTCGACAGTGTCTTCAGCCCTCGTCGAGGGGCCAGGCAAATTAACGAATAAATATCAGACATGATAACTTTTCAGTAACTACGCTAGATAAAAACTAAACTGTTGAAAATGTATTTTAGGATAAAAATATGTAGTTTTAGGATATGTTGGTTTATTAACTTTTTATTTTTTATTAAAATCTAGTCAGTTGCATGGCTTTATTAGCCACATCATGTTTGCTATATCTGCCAATCGTAAAATAAATAAATTAAATCAGATGATAAATTATAAATAAATATTGACACATTTTAGTCTACAAGCATAAATTTAATCAATTTTACAAGAATGAAATGGCGTGAATAAGCACTAGAGAGAAAAAAAAACTAGCGAAGGTGGGAATAGAACCGTGGACTCACTGGTTCCTAGTCCAACTCCCTCGTCGCTGTGCTACGAAACTATTTGCTAATTGTTTCACATCTTGTCTTCAAACTCCTTCGACAATATTTCAAAGTCGATTTTCTCGAAAATTTCTGGCCATCTGGCCCTACTGCTTTGAGGAGTTCTTATTGGAGAGCTAAACTTTCAGTAGAAGAAGTGGCAAAAATTACAAAAATGCGGAGGTCATATAATTCCCTTGTAAGTATATTTATCGAAAAAAATAAAGTTCAAGTGAAAGCAAAAATCTATTACGGGGAGTAATAGATATTAAAAAATATTTACGGTTTCCAAGTGCTAAAAATATTAATTATAATTAATTTCATGAAAAAATTTCAATTATTTTTTTGTGATTCATTTCTAATGCTTCTAGCTGAAACTAATTCATTTTTAAAAAACTGCAAGTTTTGTTTCACGCGTATATTACACGTGAACTATTCAACTTGTTTATTACGAATTATTCTCAACAAATATTAGCAGTCTAGCGATCTAAAGAGTATAATTATTTCAACTATACTTCGATTATATAGTGTTGGGGAGTGGGGTATTCCCCGACCGCCAGTCTCAAACGGGTTTTAATTTAAACTTTTTAGCTTGACCTTGTCTTTAAAAATATTTTGTGGTTTTATCAATTATATCTGCCTAAAAAGCTGAGAAAAGCTACCTTTTCAATTAGTTAAATTTTTAAATTAATTTTAATTGGTTTTTAATTCTACTCAAATTAAAAATTCAAACAAGGGTAGATTAGCATAATACGTACCTTTACATTTGTAAACCATAAAATTGTTTTTGCAAAATTAATGTAACTGAATGTTAAAAGTAAACAAAATTGAAAAAATAGTTAAACAAATGAACAAATGGCGGGGGGGGGGTAGAAATAAATAAATATTTAAAAAGAGAGTATTATTTTCGGGAGGCATAATCAAAATATTTTCAAAAAAATAATCAAAATTTTAGACGGACAGATTTAAACACAAAACAAACAATTTCAGTTGCTATGCGAACGGAAACAAATGAAGCAAAACAATTTCGGTATCATCGTCACTTCTACTAAAAATAAAAAATTGTTTTGTTTCATTTGTTTTCATTCAGAGTTTCATTCATTAGTTTAAAATAAAGTAAATTTAGATATTAATACTTAAATATAATTTAAATTTGGTTAGTTGGTCATAGCATAGATAACCGATGCTATGTTGGGTATCTGCAAACCTGAAAAAAAATTTTAAATTGGTAATGAATGGACCAATGAAAGGTACGTGAAATTTTAGAATGACAACTTACTGATAGATAAATACTAGTTTTGCTGTGTTTGGTCATTGTAATCTATTTACATAGATAATCTTTCCAACATTACATTCATCTAATAGGCAAATTGGCGGTCATGGTCGTTGTCAGAGTTTGCATTAAATGAAACATAGCAGCCAAATCATAAATCCATTACTAACCTTAGCGTTGGCGAAAATAAAAAATAAACGTAAAGAATTTTAAAAATAAAATGTAAAGCACTTGAATTTTTCAAGAAGATTTACTTGAGGTGTGGTTCTGGCTTATGTTCTTTTACCCGAAAACAAAAATAATTCTTTCATTTTATTGCGATATAATCAGTGTAATCAAATTAATATTTAAACAGGTAAAGATTTCGTTTGTTTATGATTAAGGAAATTTTTAACTCGAATATTATACGCGAGAAAAAATTAGAACAACTAATTTTAAATACAGTTTTATAAAAAATGCACAATACTTTACATATTAAACCTATACTTTGTTTACTATAGCGCGAAACTTAAAAATATTTTCTATTGGACCGATCGATGAAATTTATTATACATAGAAAATGGATCATTATTTTTAGAAATGCTATTTTGATAAAATTAAACATTTAAATATAAGTACTTGTAAAAAGTAATAAATGTTTATATTCTGCGAAAAATGTAATTAAACATGGAATATGCATTGCTCTAATTAACAGTTTGTAAACCTCTCAGATTTAGACCGCAGAAACGATTCTTTAAATGGAAACTCTAGTGAAAAAGCGTGGGAAAATAATAAAATGAAACTTAGAACGATTGATCACAAAATTGTTAATTAGTGCAATACCACTAAATTTAGCTTAGCAAAAAGAGACCCACTGTCGTCTGTCTCATTCATCTGTGATTCCAAAATAAACTGCAGCCTACTAAAATAAAATTATTTGGCACTCTTGCGGTGACTGTTGGGGTCTCAACAGGTCAAGAAATCTTGTGTGTTAGTGAGAAAAATTATTGAATAATGAGTGGCCCGTTTAAAAGGCGCGCTTCTTTAAAGAAGCCCGTTTCTTTGGGGTTGGTAAAATCGGCTGCAGCAAGGAGACGATCGTCGGTTACAGCCCTAGCTCCTATTCCACAAGTCCAGCAAGAGATTCCATGGGATCTATTGGATCGCTTGCTCTTGCCGGTCGTTTGTTGTCACGCTGCCGCCGTGATCATCAGCACAACACTCAGTATATTACGGATATGGCAAGTTACCACGTTTACCCTTTTTATATGGTTTACTATAGTCATGCTGGGGGTGGTGCTGTTTTACCACAATTTGAAGGTAAGAAATCATTAATTGTACCAAATTTGTCGAAATAGACCTATTTCGGATGCGTCGACAAACATTTTGATTGTACCTCGTAGTCTGCAAAGGATCGCGTATCACTTAATTCAGAGGATTAAATATCGCCAAAAAACGGCAATTTATTTTAAAATATAGTAAAAATGATCTCTCGAATAAAGGAAACCTATAAAAACAAATAGTATATCAAATGTAAACGTCGGAGAGAAATTATTGTGACAAAGGAATTTATGAAAGCAACGTTAGAGATATGAATTTAAATAAAAAGTTTTTGAATTAGTTAAACCTTCCTTACCTAACCAACTTTATTTATTTTTCCGATTTTCTTGTATTTCTTAAATATAAATTTAGTAGTTTTGTTTATAAAACTCCATCGAACACTAAATTTATTTTTATAACCCACATTTAACATCTCACTTCGTCTCGGAATTTTTTGATGTCGTTGGGGTTAGTTTTGCTATTAGGACTAATAATAAATTATTTGGCATAAATATCTTGCATTCCAAAGTTTAGCTTGCACACGCTAAAATTTGTACGTTTGCTTGTTTCCTTCGAGTAAACAAAAATATTTTAATCTTTATTCTGCTATTAAAGAGTCATTTTTATAAATCAGCTTTCAGATAGCCACTTCATTTTTGGCGAAGATGCACTTTTTCTAATCGTCTAGACCAATCGGAGAGCCACGTTTTGATCTGTCCATAAGCGACGATAGTGGATACTCTCTATACAGTCTTTCTTCATTTTTACAATATTTATTAGTGGTAGATTTATTTATTATCAATTACAGAACATGCACACAAACCATCGATCTTCGGTACCTCATTATTGTGCTGAAAAGAAAACTTCTTATCATGCGTGGAGATTTCAATTCCACTCGGGAGTTTATGTTACATTTATTAATTATACTCACTTTACACCATGAATTGAAAGAATAAGTACAAACTTATGCTGTCAAAATTAATATTGAGCTTTGGAAGGGCAGCGCCTCATCGCCTCCCCCCCCCCTCCACCTATATACTTTTAATATCTCTACTTATTTTTTACACTCGCATTTTTTATTATCACTAATGCAAGATATCATATAAAGTGAGATAAGAAATATCTCCTTGCTAATAAAACACGGCTTTATGTCTACCGGTTTCAGTTTATCATTATCATGAAATTTTAATTTTTAATAAATAAAAAATTAGATATTTATTTTGCGATAATTGTTGTACGTCTTTTTTAAAGTAATTTATAATGTCTTCCAGTATAATATATTTCTTTTTATATATCGTTGTGGGATTTTGTAACATTACCTACCCTGCACAATCTTTTATTTTCCCAGCTAGCTTTTACAGTGGAGAATAAGAAAAAGACGCTCAGTAGTCGGTTCCCGTAAATCACCCCGCTTGTCTTGCGAGCAAATAAATAAATACTCTAAAATAAATCTTTTTCAAAAATAAATTATCCAAATTTAAATTACATTCAATGCAATGTAAAATTTTACTGGGCTCATACGTTTAATTTTATGCGTATCCAAAACGTCTTGTTATTACCATCTGCCACTAGCTCGTACAAATGCAAATGTTAATTCTTGCAATTTTAAAATAATTCACGTCCAATTTCAAATTTTACAATTTTAATTGTTCTTTCCAAATCAATCTAATCAATCAAAACCATCAAAACCACTACGGTTCAGTAGCAACGCATCAAAAATATCCAAATTATCAAAATATCAAAAATTAATCATCCAAAAAGACGCAATAATGCATTCGCATAAAATCACTTTATTTAAATCAATATAATTACTCAAAATTTCAAAATAATATCAAAAAACTCAACGTATCAAAAATCAAATTCAGCGGGTCTGCAAAATCACGCACCCGCTGTCGGCCATAGTTGGCACAAGAAGCCACGAATTTCGTGTGTTTGATCCCCACCTAGCAAATCTTACAAACTTACAACTTCATTATTAAAGCTAAAATTTCACCAAAATGCATAGGGTGAGTCGCAATCATTTTGAAACACCACAATATATTGATATGACTCCAATATTAATTAATTAAAAATTTTAGGTATCGGTGGCAGGGAAGGCCGTTTTACTAACAGGATGTGACTCGCGAATAGGAAGTGCGCTTGCACGTGTCTTGGATGAGATGGGTTTTACCGTCTTCGCTGGATTCCAAAACGCCGTCGACAATTCGGTAGCCGACGAACTCAAAGAGGAATCATCCGGTAGACTGCACATCCTTCAATTAGACGTCTCTTCGGAAACGCAAATTTTAGCGGCGTCTCTCTACATTACGGCCCACCTTCCCGATGAAGCGGATGGACTTTGGGGCGTCATTCACGCAGCTTCCTGGGTCGCTTTCGGAGAAATCGAATGGATTCCACAAGAGGTTCGTTAAAATTTAAGTTTGAAAAATTATTAACGGTAATTTTGCAATCCAAATTAAATTTTTGTTTTGATGACGTGTCATAAACAAATGGCGTATGTTTTATAAATACAGACATTAAGACTTTATGGCGTAATAAAAATCAGTTTTTGTATACCGCAACAGAACATTAAATCGTAAAATGTCTAAGCGCTAAATCGTAAACAGTAGAAAAATCGACAACGCAAATATTTATTTATTTCGAAATTTAATCGGTAAAAACGTACCGGATAGTTTTATTGCGAAGACTGAAACATCTGCCGCCAGCTAATAAAATGAAACGTTTCAGGTCATTAGAAAAGCAACTGAAGTCAACTTATTGGGAGCAACTCGATTAGTTCAAGTGATGCTGCCGTTAATACGACGTGCTAAAGGCCGAATCGTTCTCGTTACTTCCGGTTTATCCAATATCGTTTCTCCGGTACGCGGCATTCACTGCGCCCTGCAGGCCGCGTTGGAAGCCACGGCGACTTGCTTAAGACTTGAATTGAAATCCCGCAAGGTGGACGTCATAGTGGTGGCTCCTGGAGAGTACACGACTGGAAGCGCCTGGCTATCGGAAGAATCGATCAGGGAACAAGCTCGTGAGATGTGGGAACAGTTGCGCGAAGAACAGAAGCTGGATTACGGAGAGGAGTACTTCGAAGTCGCAGTGAGGAGTCTCGAAAAATATACAAAATCGCAGGTAAGCTGGAGCGGTGTGAACTCATCATTAGAAACGTACTTTACTCTGTTTACCTGGTGATATTTAAAAATGACCGAATTACAGAAATTCTTTCGTTTGATGTTTTTCATGTCGAAAAATAAAAACTTTTAGTAAAATTAAATTATTTAGCAGAAACGGCAGCACCTGGGGCTGGAAATCCTGCTAAAAATACTTAATGACGTTTCGTATAATATAATAATGACTTTCATCTTTTGTAAGTGAGTAATTGGCATTTTGGTTTAATTTTCGCTTTTTAAACTTCCCCAAGTTGTTAAACAAAATTTTAAAAATTAATATCGAGGAAAAATGTTTTACAATGTTAGATTATTCGGTTCTGCTTCCCCTAATATTGATCAAGAAGCTGTAGCGAACTAATAAATCATGAGATGGCTTTCAGAAGTAAACAATTTAATTATTTAGGTATCGCATTTTTAAATTTTCATTAACAAAGTTTATATTAATTAATTAGAACGATAATTAAGCATTCTATTTGTTTGTAACAGTCATAAATAATTAATAAAACGTCTACTCGGCTATACGTACAAGCAAAATGATTAAGAGGGCTTTAAATTGTGTTTATTGCAAGACCTGCTCAATAAATTATAGAATAATTCTTTTTTTTTGCAAAATAACAAAAAAATTGCAAATGAAAGTTTTGATTGCTTATCATCTTTCGAGATTTTAATCTCCCGAATTTCTCTTCATACGTCTACGTTTCCGTTGTTCATTATATATTTTTTAAATTTGTATGCTTCCAAATCTATTTCAAGGTATTTTTAGAAATCCATACATTTAGGCAGGGGTGCGTTCTTCGGAACAACTTCGAGCGCTTACCGATTAGCATTTATGAATTTAAAGGTTCGCAGTATTAGTTCACACTAATAACGTAAGCAAAAACGTATAAAACATTTTAGAATAAAATTAATGTTTTTTGGTCGCTGGGCAATTATAATGTAATTTACTGCTTTTGTTCTCTTCCAAAGCAAAATAGAATTTATTTTCTAAATTAATGCTTATCAAAGAGTTTATTCTATTTGAGGTAAACTGCCGCTTCAAAATAAAAACATAAATTTTAAGCGGACGTCAAGCGCATTCATATTCTAGGATGGTATAACATAAGATGATTAAATTAGCTCCGTGGACCGTTAAATGCCTGATTTTAAAAGTATCTCATATTAAAAATATAAAATGTTCTAGTTTCAGCTTCACATGTTAACAGGTATGCAATTGTCATATCTACCACACTTAGAAAGCCGTCAGTAGAAATAACTAAATCAGCACTGTCGTATTCGACGCATTACTATTTTTTAGTTTTAAACTATTAAAACTAATTAATTAATTCGATTTAAAAATTTAAGATATTTAAAATTTTTATTATTGATATTCGTTTGTCAGCTCGTGCGGCATCGAGGCCGCACCACCAATCATCCCAACCGCTAAATTTTTTTATTTATTTTAGTTTGTATTTAGGTTGGCAATAAAAATTAAACAGTTGAAATGACAGACATACTATTTAAAAAAAATTCCGGGGAGTTTTGTGAACAGATAAAGAATAAGATAAGGCGGGAAAAGTCGACTAGTCTGTTTTATGTGCATATTTGAAAAATTAGTTTAAAAGTTAATTTTATTTAATTATTATTGTCGTAATAGTGTGTTTTAAATTTTAAAAAAATCGAATTTTTTTCTATTTTTTTAAAGTACGGATTCTTAAAAGTCGAAAAATACGCATTTTTTAAAGAGCTTTACATAATATCTTAAGTTCTATTTGACCGATTAATTTAAAATTTAGTGTGTACCCCCAGTATAATATGTTGCTTTAAATCGGTAGGGAATATAAATCAACATTGTAATGAAGATATTGTGGGGATTTTTTGTGCAGTCAACTCGCAAGTCCAACACCTTTGTGACACATATTTTTAATTGTAATATTTTATAAAACTTGGCATAGTGATTTTTGTGATGTGCTTCGATAACCATCTACGAAAAAGAAGAGTAATTAATTTGTGCAACATCCTGTACGTAATGAAGAACTTACCGGGTATAAATTTTCTAGAGGTTGAACGCAAGGAGGTCTTCCTAAGCGGGTTGGTAGAGACCAGACGCTTAGATTTGGATTAGTGGATTTTAGTTTGCGATTTGTGCAATTTTTGCTTAATTAATAAGTGAAAATTAGTTTCCGAGCCACAGAAGCGAATATTTGTGACAAGTCGTCGATTTCAACTACGTTAAGTTTACAGTTGAATTATTTGGATGTTATTGAAAACAGGATCAACGGTATTGTAATTGAAGAGTTTCAATCAAATTGAGCACGAAAATTAATACTACAACTGGTGGTTAGCAGAAATTCGTTATTAACGCACATGTGATACTCTTCCAATGCACAGAAGCTAAATGGTGGTCAACTGAACGAGACGAGTACCCGACCACTTACGATATTATGTACCAGGTATTTGAAAATTAAAAATTGCTCTTTTGTGAAAAACATTTTTATTATAAAATTCAACATTTGTAATAACTTTATAAAAATTATTTGCTACACAATTAACCATTTAACGACAAATGAAATTGAAATTTAGTAAATGAAATTTCAAACTCAGTGGTCGAACACAATTACACACGATAAAGCCTAAAAGCGAAATTGTCGCTACAAAATTTTCCTTTGAATAAAAACATTTTTCGTTATTCAAAATACGAGTTTTTATTTGTTCGCAAGATAGACGGGGTGACCCATATGAATTCGCTACTGAGTGTTTTTATGCTTCCTAAAAAGCTGAGCCAGCCGAGGTAATTTAAAGGTGAAAAAGGTTTATTCAAAAAATACCATCACAATATATACAAAATTTTAAGTTATTCGTTCAAATATAATTTGAGATATTATGTCAACCATTTTGAAAAATTGAATTTTGCAAAAAAATGGTCTGTATTTAAAAGAAAATGAAAAAAATCGATTTGTTCAAATCTCTAGACTAAAATACCGCCTTAAAAATATTAAGTAAATTTAGAATATTTATATTAAAAAATAAAAATACTTTTATTTTTAAATAAAAATTTATTTAAATAATTTATCTATTAAATTATTAATAAGTTAAAACACTTTTATTTAAAATTTTATATGAAAATATAAAATTACAACCTTTGTACATTTTAAAAGGTCATAGCATTATATTATATTAATTAGCAGTACCGTAGCCAGGTATTTTTTTGGAGTGTTGTTTTATTTATAATAAGAAACTTTTATTATTAATTTACCATTAGGTAGACCTAACAAGATTTAAAATTCAAAAGTCATATTTCAAAATATTTTATTTCGAAAACTTTTAAAAATTTTACGTGACGTCACAATATTGGAAGCTTTCCTTCCCCAATTGTCACACCTTTCCTAAATCTTTTTTTCAGTCTAATATTTTTTTTGTAATTTTCATTACTTTAACTTTTGAAGGCAATTTACGTTACCTATTTAAAAAAATTAATATTAATATCATAATAAAATTAATTATGTTGAAACATAAATTATATTTCATTACCTTTATTTTTACATCAAAATTTACCCCCCTCCCCCCCGATATCTGCTAAAAGCTAAAAACATATGCTAAAAATTGAGAAAATTAATTGTATTTTTCCAAGCATAAGCTGAAATTTCAACTGTACAATTTTAATAATAGGGCCCCTATTACATTGGAGCACTGGAACTTTTGCTTTATTAGTTTTAAAATCCTCTGGGAGAATATTTTTCATGATATGCTAACTCATATTAACCACTCCCAAATTATTGAATTTTTAAAACAAATTATTTTCAATTTAGTATATCCCAAAGTTAAAAATTTTTTACTAAATTATTTATATTTTACCCTTAAAACTCACCCTATTCAGAAATATGAGCTTTTTAATTATACCACCAACGGTTGTGTATCTCCTGAAAATTACATTTCAAAAGTTTTAGATTTTTTATCGCTATATACGAATTCTGGATCAGTGCAGAGGTGGCACAGGAAAAAGTTAATGTTTTTGATCCTACCGCAGTCTATAGCATACCGTAAAAATGTATAATATGTAAGACGGGGAATGTAGAATCCAATCCAAAAATCGGCCTGTATGCGATACAAATGTTTCGGTTACATTTTAAAATTCAGCATCGGTATTTTATAACAAATATATAATAATCAAATAAAACAGATCGTTTTTGTTAAAAACGAAATATTTTATTATGTATTATTAAAATTATATTACGTTGATATTTACAACTTTTAACCAGCAAGCATGGCATTATTTAAATTTTTTCTTGTTATACATAATATAAATTTTTTTTCCATATGTTACTTCTTTAAATTTCAAAATACAGGAATAAGTGTAGAGCTAACGGCAGCTCAGTTATCAGTTAATAGTAACGAGCGCCAGGTGACTTTAAGATAACAAAAGAAGTTAAAATTTTTTTGGTTTTAGACCTATGGCTGCTCGAAATTATTCGAATTACTTTCACGCAATTCTATTAATTAACGTTAATCGGCCACAGCACCGAAAGTATGGGTTAGAAAAAAAAAAATAAAAAACCTCGTTTGTTCAGAAATCTACAGGCTTTAAGTTTATAAAAAGCTGTTTTTCTGTATTTAATGAATAAAGCAAGTTATTTCTGAAAAATCGGAAAAGTCTTGTTATACATAGTTTATCTGGTGCTTAAAGAAGTTTCTTTATGTAACGCAACTAACGAAACATGAACTTGATGCTATAAAAACGATTCCCCGGTAAAGGTAAAGGATAATTATATAATTTTTTTTCTGAACTATATGATATAATATTGACGTAAGCACAAGTTAATAACTTATTTTTCCTCCTAAAGTTCTAACGTCCACGTCAATGGAAATTATTATTAATATATTATTTAATTGATTATAATGTAAGAAAAGACCAATGCTGACAGTTTCAATGTAATACCTTCTTATTATTATTTCACATTTTCTAATCACAAAAATTTGTGTATGACGTTTATTTTCTCTTTTTAAAACAATTAATATTGCCCATATGTTAACATTTCCAACTAAAACTTTTATTTGTTTTACAGCAAGAATAATTAAATATAAATAGGAACTCGAGATATTTTCAGAAATAAATTGGAAAACTTTTATTACGTCGACGACATGTGTTTCCTCCTTTCGTAATGTCAACTCATGCCTGCAGTGACGGCTGTACATACTCCCCGGAAGGTCACCCATCCAAGTACTGAGCGCTTGACTTTGGTGTTCTTGTATTTCAAATGTCGTCTAGACAGATTGGAACAACAATAATAAAAATAGTAATACTGGCACACTTTCTTTAAACCAATATCGAATAACGCAAGCAAAACAAACTTGGAATTATTAGAAATTATATAATTTTTTTGAACCGGGTGATATAATATTAGCGTAAGCACGGATTACTTAATTACTTTCTCTAATCAAGTCGACGTCAGCACCGACTGCCGGTAAAGTTTTAAATTTTCAAAGGTCAATGCAGTTTTGATTATTATACGAGAATGACTTGTGTTTTTCTTTTGCGTGGGTTTTTCCCGTTACCAATAAAATAAATTGATAATTGCTTAGGTTCGCCGTTTTAATTACCGAAACAAAAAGTTAATAACGTTTTGGGCGATCATGAAAATGTCGGAGAACTTTGACAAGATGATGGACGACGTTCGTCGCATTGTCGTTTCTTATTAAGCGGCTCTTCTTTCATGACGAGGACGACGCGAAGTAAAATAGGTTTTCCGTGATAAATTGTAAAAGAATGCGTCTAGTCGAAATTGGGAAATAAAATTTGGAAAAAGAGTGTAAAATGCAAAGTACTGCCGTGAATGATGGGTTCACTTAAGAGTTTGCATGGCACATAAAATTATATTTAGGTAAACAAAAGTGACTGAATTTGTTTTTCAACAACAATAAATTCTTATCATTATAATATTGTGTGTACCTATTCCCAGTTGAGCGAAAAATAAAGCCTCTTTATGTCTTTAAGCTTCGCCCACGACCTGTTGTGTTAATTAACAAAATTAATTTATGTATGCAGGATGCGGATCTGTCTCCAGCTCTAAGGGCTCTCTCGGATTCCGTCATACGCACCTTTCCTCTACAAAGATATACTCCAATTAGTCGACAGGAAAAACTTCAAGCTTTCATCGCCAATTATTTTCCAAAATCAATTTACGACATTATTTATACTTAAAACTGCGGAGGAGAGCTGATCAATGTAATTTAGTTTACGTTTGTTTGATACAAAGCCATTCATTTGTAAGTATGAAGTGCAAATAATTAGATAAACTACCGAGCTGGTTCAAGTGAAACATGTTTGGAACCTCTGCAATACATTTTTAACTGCTTATTAATTTAGCGCTCACGCGGGCCTCGTTTACGCGAGATTCCATTTACACCTAACATACTTCCGCATTAGCATCGTAAATATCCTTGCCTACTAAATATTTTTGCAAACTTCGGCGTCGCGTCGATAATTCATTTAATCTTTTAATTCTGATAAACTGTTTCTGACAAAAAACATTGTTTTACTTGACCCACCCTCGTACGCGCTTACTTTATTTTTAGAAAAATTAAATTTTAACTTATTAAGTTCGTATTTTAGCAGAATAATTTTAAATTGGTAAATTAGAATTATAGTTGCTTTTACTAGACTTTTAGCATGTATGATGTGTTGTTATTTTAGTTATAGAATTTATAAATAAAATTAAATTTTTACCAAAAATTGATGGTCTAATTGAACCTATTGATCGTATTATTACGTAGTTTTGAACGTCGACCTTTTACCGCGCATGCTTTGTTTACAAATAGCGGTCAAGCGTTATAACAACGGCCACACGTTGACGTAATTTTCGATAGTCCAATCGTTGCCGCCAAAAGAAATATACGAAACGAATTTATTTATCGTTAATTAATTTTTAGTTCGTTTATGGAATTATGTACACTCACCCTGTACATCATCGATTTTATACAATTTTGTTAGTTCAACTGACTGCCACCCCGCGTCGCAACGATCTAAACGTCAAAATATTTTGAAGGAGGGCGGAACCTTGTAAATAAAAATCGGTAATTTAGTTTCAATTTAAATAATACTGCCAAATTAAAATGGGTGACAACGAAATGTCAGGTAAACCGTTTAAAATAACCGACGCTGATCGCGAAAATCGTAAGGGCATTGTTGCGATTTCACTGCAGGACCTAACCTCAAAAGTGCTTGAAAAATTAAACATGAACGATCCCGTGACGGTGGTATTGGAAACAGACGGGACAGAAATTGACGACGAAGAGTATTTCGCCACTCTGGATCCGCACACGAGTTTGATGGTGCTAAGTGATGGTCAAAAATGGAATCACCCAACGCCCCCTTGCCGTTTGTCCATGGATTCGGTCGACGACGGCAAGGGAAGTCCCGAATTAGCCGGAATCGTGGGTAAAATAAAACAGAATTTGTGTCACGTTTCCCTATTGGGAGGTCCCGAGTTGGAACTGCTCAGCGACATGGATCCAGATTCCTATGACGATATAACGTCTTTTGATAAGATATTTTTGGAACAACTGAAAGAAGCGTCCGGTAGATTTTTAATCGAAAAACGTCAAGCTCAAGAGGCGTTGGAGTTGTTGAGGATGTATCACGAGAAGGAGACCGAGGGTGAGGTGCAGTAAAGCGACATGGAAAGCCTTGAAAGTATTTTGAGATGAGATATCTACAAGACTGATTTATAAATTTCTAATTATTCACCTAGTTATCCATTTGCTCAAAATTTGTGCACTAAATCACCTATTTGAACACCAACAAGATCGTTGAATAATTGTAGAAGAAAACGACTCACAGCACAATAATTCACCATCAAGAAACCCCATGTTTAATCGTTCCCATTTTTTAAGTTGTACAATTTTAATAGTGAATTTTACAATACAGCTTGACGTAAACAAGGAAGGTTAAATGATGTAAGGATTTTTAAAAGATTTTTATTTTCAAGTAATCGCCGCGCCTAGCATTGCTTAACTTGAAACTCATCAGTCAATAAAAAACGAACAACCTCACAATAATATTTAGGAGATTAAAATTTTGATGTGCTGTTGAGTTTGTCCAACATGAATTGCATGTGATTTAATGAACTCCGCCCCTGGAACGGTTTTTTGTGTTGTTACCAAAGAAGATGTTGATTAACCTTTTGTCGTTTAAAAAAAAAATGGTTGTTTAAAGAGTCTAATTTGTACAATAGCTGTGATAATTTTTTTGTAAAAGTTTTATTTTAGATTAAGAAAAAAATCGATTGAGTTGCCAATCGGTAAGGCACTCGGCACGTAAATACTATGTCTAAATACGAGATAATATGTAATTTAACTGAAAAATGTGGAATTGTCTTCAATCGTTCAACTGCCAATATTAAAGTCCCTCGAATAACGCATTTTTGACTACGAAGACTTTGTAGAATTTTGTTGCTTTTAATTTTAAGTAAGTGGAAGGTTGTAGAGTTGATAGACGTAATATGTTTTAGTATTTGGTATACCTAGCTGACCTTTTTCGTACTTTTGTGCCCCATGTATCTTGAATAAAAGTTTAATGTATACCACTTTTGTTGTCTCTTAATAAAAACAAAAGTTTGTACTCTACTTGTTTTATTGCCTTTCTTAAAAATCATGCAACTTGAAACTTTTCCATTAATAAAATATTTTCAGTCTGTATCTGAAATTAGCTTACAGTTAAAACAGAAAGTCAACATCTAGGATTTAATGTAAAATTTTGAGTATACCTTTTGAGCAAATTTTCATTGGTTAAAATGAATTGTGTTTCTGATAATTGCAAACATGGAGTACTAACCTACCAGATATCTGCAAGACCTCCGTGAAGTTGGCCTCCCATCTGAAACATTTTGATATAAAAAAATATGGAATCGTTAGGTCATCGTTAGGTCTCGAAAGGTCACCCGATTTTATCGTTAGGTCACTATTAGTTTTATCAAAAAAAATTATTCAAGTTTTGAAAAATTTCCTTGGTAAGTTAGCCTCCCCATTAAACGATTTTGACGAAATAAAAGTGGAAACCGGTAGGAAATGTACTGCTAAGGTTTGGTCACGTATATTTATCGTTAGGTCACCTTTAATTTCTTTGCAATTAATTAATTTCAATATCATGTACCTATTGCGCATGCGCTAAACAAAAATATAGTTGTGATGAAATTTTTCTTACAAAAGTAAGAAAAGTATAACATTTTGATATAAAAAAATATGGAATCGTTAGGTTGTCGTTAGGTCTTGAAAGGTCATTTGGTTTTATCGTTAGGTCACTTTTAGTTTTATCAAAAAAAATTATTCAAGTTTTGAAAAATTTTCTTGGTAAGTTAGCCTCCCCATTAAACGATTTCGATGAAATAAAAGTGGAAACAGGTAGGAAATGCACTGCTAAGGTTTGGTCACGTATCTTTATCGTTAGGTCACTTTTCATTTCTTTGCAATTAATTAATTTCAATTTTATATTTCTATTACGCTTGCGCTAAACAAAAATGTTAGTGTGTGCAAAATTACATCTTGGGACGCGTTCTTGTCAACTCTTGACTTGGGGTGCGTTCTCGCCAACACTTTTGTACATAACGTTCGCTCTAAATGGTTAGAAAAGTTTCGTAAGCGCGGAACTCGAAAGCAGCTATAAAGCACAGAAAAATAATATATATATATATCAAACAATGCGTTTAAAGTGTGAGGATCTTCTATTCTGTAGAATTTTACGGTGGATTTGAATATTTAAGGAATTTTTTGTTTAAAATCATGCAGCTGTTATATTTTAGTGATTTCGCGCATTTTGCTTTCAACACAAACCATTTTATTAGCTGAAATTACGCTTTGCAAGTTTGACATAACCTCAATATCTAACTTTTAATTCGAATGCTTCTTTTTTGCATTGACGCAAAACATCTAGAGTAGGAAGGTTTGGAGGCAATCGAGATCCTTCTGAAGCATATTTAGCGGCCTGCCGCTTTAACCAATTACTACATCCTCCATTTAGAACTTCTCTCGCTACTTGTTACCGTCGTAATCCTTTTAAAGATCTTCTAACATCCTCGTGTTTTTCGTAAAATGTATCTCGAGTTTTTATTTTCACATTGAAAACATCTGCACATATGGTAAATGTGCATGTTTGAAAAATTATAAAATAATAAAAATAAAACCAACTCGGTATAACTACTCAAGAAATTGTAATTAAAAAATATTTTTAAATTAAGAATTAGTTGTAGGAATTCATAAGCTCTTGGGTTTTATGGTCTTTTTAAATTGCATAAATCGGGACATCCTGTTCGGGAATTATTAGAAAATAATAATACTAAAACCAACTCGGTAACTAGTCAGGAAATTGTAATTAAAAAATATTTTTTAATTAGGAATTAGTTGTAGGAATTCATAAGCTTCTGGGCTTTATGGTTTTTTAAATTGCATAAGCCGGGACCAGGATCTTAACATAATAATTTTATCTTCAAAAGGATTATGAGAAAACCCATATTTTGTATTAAATTTACAAAAGAAATAGAAGTTAACATAGAATCAATTGCCTCGATTTCATAATAATTAAAGATAATAATATGCACCCTTTTGATATTTTCTATAAACCTACTGAAGGAACTTCTTCAAATTTAGCAATAAATAATTATTTGCTTCAAATAAAAGCAAATTTATTGAAAACATTATTAAAAATAATGTTAATGTTAAAAAAACGAGTTACAACACTAAAATCATTATTTCCTAATGAAGTGCAAACCGTAATCGGTAAAATAGTCTAAGGAAAAAAGGTCTACGGTAAATTAGTCTAGGTAAAAAGGTCTACGGAAAAAAGTCTACGGGTAAAAAGGTCTAGGTAAAATGGTCTAGGTAAAAAAGTCTAGGTAAAATAGTCTAGGTAAAATTGTCTAGGTAAAATAGTCCATTAATTACATAAGGGTTTGGGGGGGGGGAGTATCGAAAATCTTACGGATCTTTATACGTGGGGGGGGGGAAGTCCGACGTATTCCTTACGTAAGTTTCTTAAAATATTTAAAAAAAATTTTGTGTTAACTTTTTCACGTAATTAATTATTTTTATTTACTTTTATTTATATACATAAAGTTTAATTTAAATTTTTGTATTTTTTGTATATAATATTATTATAAGGAAAGGGGGGACTAACATTTTGTTTAATAACCTTTACGTAAGATGTGGGGGGTGCCAAAATCTTACGTAGGAAAGGGGTCAAAAATTACAAAAATCGTCCCTATGTAATTAATGAGCGCTCGCCTACGGCGAAATTCAATATTTCTTGAATTAAATTTTTAATAAAAAGTTGCGCTAACATTGCTAAGATCTATTATATTATATAGTTATGCAACGATGATGCAATTACGATTCTGTCACGAAAATGTTAGTTCTAGAATCTACTTAATCTATTCATGAATTTATTCCTCCCTCCCGGTGTGAATCCGCACTTGGGAAAATACATGTCTTCACGTTTAAAACAAAAAACAATATTATTAAGAATTATAGTTTATTATTAAAAATACACTAAATCTAATAGTATGCCCAATAGCGCGAGATTATAGACCATTTTACTTAGACTATTTTACTTAGATTATTTTACCTAGACTTTTTTACCTAGACTATTTTACCTAGACCTTTTTACCGGTAGACTTTTTTTCCGTAGACCATTTTACCTAGACCAATTTACCGTAGACCTTTTTTCCTTAGACTATTTTACCTAGAATCAGTGCAAATACGTCGTTGTGATTTGATGCCATATTAAGTATACACTGTAGATATGTGGTACAGTGCAGCTGCTGTATAGATTAAGTGTTTTGTTTCAACACCTAGTACATTAGTGAATTATAATATTGCAATTGTGGATCACCGTCAAGTACATCAATAATAGACGCTACTTAAATAGAAGATCTTCGCACTCTAAACGTTTTGATTACGCTCTATAACTGCTTTCGAGTTTCGCGCTTACGAAAATTTTCTAACCATTTAGAGCGAACGTTATGTACAAAAGTGTTGGCGAGAACGCACCCCAAGTCAAGAGTTGACAAGAACGCGTCCAAAGATGTAATTTTGCACACACTAATATTTTTGTTTAGCGCAAGCGCAATAGAAATATAAAATTGAAATTAATTAATTGCAAAGAAATGAAAGGTGACCTAACGATAAATATACTTGACCAAACCTTAGCAGTGCATTTCCTACCTGTTTCCACTTTTATTTCATCGAAATCGTTTAATGGGGAGGCTAACTTACCAAGAAAATTTTTCAAAACTTGAATAATTTTTTTGGATAAAACTAAAAATGACCTAACGATAAAACCAAATGACCTTTCGAGACCTAACGACAACCTAACGATACCATATTTTTTTATATCAAAATGTTATACTTTTCTTACTTTTGTAAGAAAAATTTCATCACAACTATATTTTTGTTTAGCGCATGCGCAATAGGGACATAAAATTGAAATTAATTAATTGCAAAGAAATGAAAGCTGACCTAACGATAAAAATACGTGACCAAACCTTAGCAGTGCATTTCCTACCGGTTTCCATTTTTATTTCGTCGAAATCGTTTAATGGGGAGGCTAACTTACCAAGAAAATTTTTCAAAACTTGAATAATTTTTTTTGATAAAACTAAAAGTGACCTAACGATAAAACCGGGTGACCTTTCGTGACCTAACAATGACCTAACGATTCCATATTTTTTTATATCAAAATGTTTCAGATGGGAGGCCAACTTCACGGAGGTATCTGCAAGCACCACTTGAATTTTCATGGCGGAGCAAGTAAGTAATTGTTGAAAAAGCGTCTGATTTGGACCTTTAATTTTTTGTATAACAGTTATAAATCCACTTATACTTGATATTCTAATAACTTAACACTATATTATAATATTATATTTTTTTATAAAATTAATTTTTACATGTTAAAAAAAAATATTATCATATATTAATAACGAAGTACTCCAAATTCGGGTCTGGAAACCACAGGAAAAAGTGTAAACCACATTCAAAATTCATAAAAAGCAACTAGGACCAATATTTCTTCCTTTCATAGCTAGACTAATAAATAAATGGTAAATATCATATGGTAATGAAAGCTATTGAAAACTTTGAAAAACAGTGAGATATCGAATTTTGGGGTCAAAAATATTCACGGAGAACAGCTATCGTATTTTAAAAAAATCTAAAAAAATAAATGGTTATTTTATTACATAGGTTGATCTCTTTTAGTGTATAGAATTCGGAAAACCCTAGGGGGCTGCCCAAATAGAATAAAAAGATGCGTAAATGAGAAAGCAACAGTAAGCAAAAAGGGAATTTTGCGAAGGTACACACAAGCGCCTGGCGGAAGTGTGTAAAACGGTGACAAATGCGAAAGCAGCAGTGAGCAAACGAAATTCGACTTACTTACTTTAAACCCACATAAAATGCTAAATATCATACTTACGATGAATCTGTCTACGCCAATCGAATTTTCTGCTCAAAATATACAAGAAAATATCTAAAAAGCAACCGATTTGAGACTTTCACTTTTTGGGCTCAAAAAAATTCAAAGGGGTTAACCTTGGATTTTTTTCAAATATCGTGAAAATATTCAGTGGTGTTTTTAGTGCCCAAATCGACTAATTTCGATGCGTAGAGTTCGAAAAACGCGCCGGATCCTGGCGCAAACACTTTAATCCGTCTCAAAATGCCAAGTAAAGGAGGGTCAAATTGGCATCGCATTTGCTTACTTTAAAGCCAGATAAAATTTAAAATATCATACTTACGAGGAATCTGCCTGCGCCAATCGAATTTTCTGCTCAAAATATACAAGAAAATATCGAAAAAGCATCCGATTTGAGACTTTCACTTTTTGGGCTCAAAAAAATTCAAAGGGGTTAACCTTGGATTTTTTTCAAAAATCGTGAAAATATTCAGTGGTGTTTTTAGTGCATAAATCGACTAATTTCGATGCGTAGAGTTCGAAAAACGCGCCGGATCCTGGCGCAAACACTTTAATCCGTCTCAAAATGCCAAGTAAAGGAGGGTCAAATTGGCATCGCATTTGCTTACTTTAAAGCCAGATAAAATTTAAAATATCATACTTACGAGGAATCTGCCTGCGCCAATCGAATTTTCTGCTCAAAATATACAAGAAAATATCGAAAAAGCATCCGATTTGAGTATTTCACTTTTTGGGCTCAAAAAAATTCAAAGGGGTTAACCTTGGATTTTTTTCAAAAATCGTGAAAATATTCAGTGGTGTTTTTAATGCATAAATCGACTAATTTCGATGCGTAGAGTTCGAAAAACGCGCCGGATCCTGGCGCAAACACTTTAATCCGTCTCAAAATGCCAAGTAAAGGAGGGTCAAATTGGCATCGCATTTGATTACTTTAAAGCCAGATAAAATTTAAAATATCATACTTACGAGGAATCTGCCTGCGCCAATCGAATTTTCTGCTCAAAATATACAAGAAAATATCGAAAAAGCATACGATTTGAGACTTTCACTTTTTGGGCTCAAAAAAATTCAAAGGGGTTAACCTTGGATTTTTTTCAAAAATCGTGAAAATATTCAGTGGTGTTTTTAGTGCATAAATCGACTAATTTCGATGCGTAGAGTTCGAAAAACGCGCCGGATCCTGGCGCAAACACTTTAATCCGTCTCAAAATGCCAAGTAAAGGAGGGTCAAATTGGCATCGCATTTGCTTACTTTAAAGCCAGATAAAATTTAAAATATCATACTTACGAGGAATCTGCCTGCGCCAATCGAATTTTCTGCTCAAAATATACAAGAAAATATCGAAAAAGCATCCGATTTGAGACTTTCACTTTTTGGGCTCAAAAAAATTCAAAGGGGTTAACCTTGGATTTTTTTCAAAAATCGTGAAAATATTCAGTGGTGTTTTTAGTGCATAAATCGACTAATTTCGATGCGTAGAGTTCGAAAAACGCGCCGGATCCTGGCGCAAACACTTTAATCCGTCTCAAAATGCCAAGTAAAGGAGGGTCAAATTGGCATCGCATTTGCTTACTTTAAAGCCAGATAAAATTTAAAATATCATACTTACGAGGAATCTGCCTGCGCCAATCGAATTTTCTGCTCAAAATATACAAGAAAATATCGAAAAAGCATCCGATTTGAGACTTTCACTTTTTGGGCTCAAAAAAATTCAAAGGGGTTAACCTTGGATTTTTTTCAAAAATCGTGAAAATATTCAGTGGTGTTTTTAGTGCATAAATCGACTAATTTCGATGCGTAGAGTTCGAAAAACGCGCCGGCTCCTGGCGCAAACACTTTAATCCGTCTCAAAATGCCAAGTAAAGGAGGGTCAAATTGGCATCGCATTTGCTTACTTTAAAGCCAGATAAAATTTAAAATATCATACTTACGAGGAATCTGCCTGCGCCAATCGAATTTTCTGCTCAAAATATACAAGAAAATATCGAAAAAGCATCCGATTTGAGACTTTCACTTTTTGGGTTCAAAAAAATTCAAAGGGGTTAACCTTGGATTTTTTTCAAAAATCGTGAAAATATTCAGTGGTGTTTTTAGTGCATAAATCGAATAATTTCGATGCGTAGAATTCGAAAAACGCGCCGGATCCTGGCGCAAACACTTTAATCCGTCTCAAAATGCCAAGTAAAGGAGGGTCAAATTGGCATCGCATTTGCTTACTTTAAAGCCAGATAAAATTTAAAATATCATACTTACCAGGAATCTGCCTGCGCCAATCGAATTTTCTGCTCAAAATATACAAGAAAATATCGAAAAAGCATCCGATTTGAGACTTTCACTTTTTGGGCTCAAAAAAATTCAAAGGGGTTAACCTTGGATTTTTTTCAAAAATCGTGAAAATATTCAGTGGTGTTTTTAGTGCATAAATCGACTAATTTCGATGCGTAGAGTTCGAAAAACGCGCCGGATCCTGGCGCAAACACTTTAATCCGTCTCAAAATGCCAAGTAAAGGAGGGTCAAATTGGCATCGCATTTGCTTACTTTAAAGCCAGATAAAATTTAAAATATCATACTTACGAGGAATCTGCCTGCGCCAATCGAATTTTCTGCTCAAAATATACAAGAAAATATCGAAAAAGCATCCGATTTGAGACTTTCACTTTTTGGGCTCAAAAAAATTCAAAGGGGTTAACCTTGGATTTTTTTCAAAAATCGTGAAAATATTCAGTGGTGTTTTTAGTGCATAAATCGAATAATTTCGATGCGTAGAATTCGAAAAACGCGCCGGATCCTGGCGCAAACACTTTAATCCGTCTCAAAATGCCAAGTAAAGGAGGGTCAAATTGGCATCGCATTTGCTTACTTTAAAGCCAGATAAAATTTAAAATATCATACTTACGAGGAATCTGCCTGCGCCAATCGAATTTTCTGCTCAAAATATACAAGAAAATATCGAAAAAGCATCCGATTTGAGACTTTCACTTTTTGGGCTCAAAAAAATTCAAAGGGGTTAACCTTGGATTTTTTTCAAAAATCGTGAAAATATTCAGTGGTGTTTTTAGTGCATAAATCGACTAATTTCGATGCGTAGAGTTCGAAAAACGCGCCGGATCCTGGCGCAAACACTTTAATCCGTCTCAAAATGCCAAGTAAAGGAGGGTCAAATTGGCATCGCATTTGCTTACTTTAAAGCCAGATAAAATTTAAAATATCATACTTACGAGGAATCTGCCTGCGCCAATCGAATTTTCTGCTCAAAATATACAAGAAAATATCGAAAAAGCATCCGATTTGAGACTTTCACTTTTTGGGCTCAAAAAAATTCAAAGGGGTTAACCTTGGATTTTTTTCAAAAATCGTGAAAATATTCAGTGGTGTTTTTAGTGCATAAATCGACTAATTTGGATGCGTAGAGTTCGAAAAACGCGCCGGCTCCTGGCGCAAACACTTTAATCCGTCTCAAAATGCCAAGTAAAGGAGGGTCAAATTGGCATCGCATTTGCTTACTTTAAAGCCAGATAAAATTTAAAATATCATACTTACGAGGAATCTGCCTGCGCCAATCGAATTTTCTGCTCAAAATATACAAGAAAATATCGAAAAAGCATCCGATTTGAGACTATCACTTTTTGGGCTCAAAAAAATTCAAAGGGGTTAACCTTGGATTTTTTTCAAAAATCGTGAAAATATTCAGTGGTGTTTTTAGTGCCCAAATCGACTAATTTGGATGCGTAGAGTTCGAAAAACGCGCCGGCTCCTGGCGCAAACACTTTAATCCGTCTCAAAATGCCAAGTAAAGGAGGGTCAAATTGGCAACGCATTTGCTTACTTTAAAGCCAGATAAAATTTAAAATATCATACTTACGAGGAATCTGCCTGCGCCAATCGAATTTTCTGCTCAAAATATACAAGAAAATATCGAAAAAGCATCCGATTTGAGACTTTCACTTTTTGGGCTCAAAAAAATTCAAAGGGGTTAACCTTGGATTTTTTTCAAATATCGTGAAAATATTCAGTGGTGTTTTTAGTGCCCAAATCGACTAATTTCGATGCGTAGAGTTCGAAAAACGCGCCGGATCCTGGCGCAAACACTTTAATCCGTCTCAAAATGCCAAGTAAAGGAGGGTCAAATTGGCATCGCATTTGCTTACTTTAAAGCCAGATAAAATTTAAAATATCATACTTACGAGGAATCTGCCTGCGCCAATCGAATTTTCTGCTCAAAATATACAAGAAAATATCGAAAAAGCATCCGATTTGAGACTTTCACTTTTTGGGCTCAAAAAAATTCAAAGGGGTTTAACCTTGGATTTTTTTCAAAAATCGTGAAAATATTCAGTGGTGTTTTTAGTGCATAAATCGACTAATTTGGATGCGTAGAGTTCGAAAAACGCGCCGGCTCCTGGCGCAAACACTTTAATCCGTCTCAAAATGCCAAGTAAAGGAGGGTCAAATTGGCATCGCATTTGCTTACTTTAAAGCCAGATAAAATTTAAAATATCATACTTACGAGGAATCTGCCTGCGCCAATCGAATTTTCTGCTCAAAATATACAAGAAAATATCGAAAAAGCATCCGATTTGAGACTTTCACTTTTTGGGCTCAAAAAAAATTCAAAGGGGTTAACCTTGGATTTTTTTCAAAAATCGTGAAAATATTCAGTGGTGTTTTTAGTGCATAAATCGACTAATTTCGATGCGTAGAGTTCGAAAAACGCGCCGGATCCTGGCGCAAACACTTTAATCCGTCTCAAAATGCCAAGTAAAGGAGGGTCAAATTGGCATCGCATTTGCTTACTTTAAAGCCAGATAAAATTTAAAATATCATACTTACGAGGAATCTGCCTGCGCCAATCGAATTTTCTGCTCAAAATATACAAGAAAATATCGAAAAAGCATCCGATTTGAGTATTTCACTTTTTGGGCTCAAAAAAATTCAAAGGGGTTAACCTTGGATTTTTTTCAAAAATCGTGAAAATATTCAGTGGTGTTTTTAGTGCATAAATCGAATAATTTCGATGCGTAGAATTCGAAAAACGCGCCGGATCCTGGCGCAAACACTTTAATCCGTCTCAAAATGCCAAGTAAAGGAGGGTCAAATTGGCATCGCATTTGCTTACTTTAAAGCCAGATAAAATTTAAAATATCATACTTACGAGGAATCTGCCTGCGCCAATCGAATTTTCTGCTCAAAATATACAAGAAAATATCGAAAAAGCATCCGATTTGAGACTTTCACTTTTTGGGCTCAAAAAAATTCAAAGGGGTTAACCTTGGATTTTTTTCAAAAATCGTGAAAATATTCAGTGGTGTTTTTAGTGCATAAATCGACTAATTTCGATGCGTAGAGTTCGAAAAACGCGCCGGATCCTGGCGCAAACACTTTAATCCGTCTCAAAATGCCAAGTAAAGGAGGGTCAAATTGGCATCGCATTTGCTTACTTTAAAGCCAGATAAAATTTAAAATATCATACTTACGAGGAATCTGCCTGCGCCAATCGAATTTTCTGCTCAAAATATACAAGAAAATATCGAAAAAGCATCCGATTTGAGACTTTCACTTTTTGGGCTCAAAAAAATTCAAAGGGGTTAACCTTGGATTTTTTTCAAAAATCGTGAAAATATTCAGTGGTGTTTTTAGTGCATAAATCGACTAATTTCGATGCGTAGAGTTCGAAAAACGCGCCGGATCCTGGCGCAAACACTTTAATCCGTCTCAAAATGCCAAGTAAAGGAGGGTCAAATTGGCATCGCATTTGCTTACTTTAAAGCCAGATAAAATTTAAAATATCATACTTACGAGGAATCTGCCTGCGCCAATCGAATTTTCTGCTCAAAATATACAAGAAAATATCGAAAAAGCATCCGATTTGAGACTTTCACTTTTTGGGCTCAAAAAAATTCAAAGGGGTTAACCTTGGATTTTTTTCAAAAATCGTGAAAATATTCAGTGGTGTTTTTAGTGCATAAATCGACTAATTTCGATGCGTAGAGTTCGAAAAACGCGCCGGATCCTGGCGCAAACACTTTAATCCGTCTCAAAATGCCAAGTAAAGGAGGGTCAAATTGGCATCGCATTTGCTTACTTTAAAGCCAGATAAAATTTAAAATATCATACTTACGAGGAATCTGCCTGCGCCAATCGAATTTTCTGCTCAAAATATACAAGAAAATATCGAAAAAGCATCCGATTTGAGACTTTCACTTTTTGGGCTCAAAAAAATTCAAAGGGGTTAACCTTGGATTTTTTTCAAAAATCGTGAAAATATTCAGTGGTGTTTTTAGTGCATAAATCGACTAATTTCGATGCGTAGAGTTCGAAAAACGCGCCGGATCCTGGCGCAAACACTTTAATCCGTCTCAAAATGCCAAGTAAAGGAGGGTCAAATTGGCATCGCATTTGCTTACTTTAAAGCCAGATAAAATTTAAAATATCATACTTACGAGGAATCTGCCTGCGCCAATCGAATTTTCTGCTCAAAATATACAAGAAAATATCGAAAAAGCATCCGATTTGAGACTTTCACTTTTTGGGCTCAAAAAAATTCAAAGGGGTTAACCTTGGATTTTTTTCAAAAATCGTGAAAATATTCAGTGGTGTTTTTAGTGCATAAATCGACTAATTTCGATGCGTAGAGTTCGAAAAACGCGCCGGATCCTGGCGCAAACACTTTAATCCGTCTCAAAATGCCAAGTAAAGGAGGGTCAAATTGGCATCGCATTTGCTTACTTTAAAGCCAGATAAAATTTAAAATATCATACTTACGAGGAATCTGCCTGCGCCAATCGAATTTTCTGCTCAAAATATACAAGAAAATATCGAAAAAGCATCCGATTTGAGACTTTCACTTTTTGGGCTCAAAAAAATTCAAAGGGGTTAACCTTGGATTTTTTTCAAAAATCGTGAAAATATTCAGTGGTGTTTTTAGTGCATAAATCGACTAATTTCGATGCGTAGAGTTCGAAAAACGCGCCGGATCCTGGCGCAAACACTTTAATCCGTCTCAAAATGCCAAGTAAAGGAGGGTCAAATTGGCATCGCATTTGCTTACTTTAAAGCCAGATAAAATTTAAAATATCATACTTACGAGGAATCTGCCTGCGCCAATCGAATTTTCTGCTCAAAATATACAAGAAAATATCGAAAAAGCATCCGATTTGAGACTTTCACTTTTTGGGCTCAAAAAAATTCAAAGGGGTTAACCTTGGATTTTTTTCAAAAATCGTGAAAATATTCAGTGGTGTTTTTAGTGCATAAATCGACATATTTCGATGCGTAGAGTTCGAAAAACGCGCCGGCTCCTGGCGCAAACACTTTAATCCGTCTCAAAATGCCAAGTAAAGGAGGGTCAAATTGGCATCGCATTTGCTTACTTTAAAGCCAGATAAAATTTAAAATATCATACTTACGAGGAATCTGCCTGCGCCAATCGAATTTTCTGCTCAAAATATACAAGAAAATATCGAAAAAGCATCCGATTTGAGACTTTCACTTTTTGGGCTCAAAAAAATTCAAAGGGGTTAACCTTGGATTTTTTTCAAAAATCGTGAAAATATTCAGTGGTGTTTTTAGTGCATAAATCGACTAATTTCGATGCGTAGAGTTCGAAAAACGCGCCGGATCCTGGCGCAAACACTTTAATCCGTCTCAAAATGCCAAGTAAAGGAGGGTCAAATTGGCATCGCATTTGCTTACTTTAAAGCCAGATAAAATTTAAAATATCATACTTACGAGGAATCTGCCTGCGCCAATCGAATTTTCTGCTCAAAATATACAAGAAAATATCGAAAAAGCATCCGATTTGAGACTTTCACTTTTTGGGCTCAAAAAAATTCAAAGGGGTTAACCTTGGATTTTTTTCAAAAATCGTGAAAATATTCAGTGGTGTTTTTAGTGCATAAATCGACTAATTTCGATGCGTAGAGTTCGAAAAACGCGCCGGATCCTGGCGCAAACACTTTAATCCGTCTCAAAATGCCAAGTAAAGGAGGGTCAAATTGGCATCGCATTTGCTTACTTTAAAGCCAGATAAAATTTAAAATATCATACTTACGAGGAATCTGCCTGCGCCAATCGAATTTTCTGCTCAAAATATACAAGAAAATATCGAAAAAGCATCCGATTTGAGACTTTCACTTTTTGGGCTCAAAAAAATTCAAAGGGGTTAACCTTGGATTTTTTTCAAAAATCGTGAAAATATTCAGTGGTGTTTTTAGTGCATAAATCGACTAATTTCGATGCGTAGAGTTCGAAAAACGCGCCGGATCCTGGCGCAAACACTTTAATCCGTCTCAAAATGCCAAGTAAAGGAGGGTCAAATTGGCATCGCATTTGCTTACTTTAAAGCCAGATAAAATTTAAAATATCATACTTACGAGGAATCTGCCTGCGCCAATCGAATTTTCTGCTCAAAATATACAAGAAAATATCGAAAAAGCATCCGATTTGAGACTTTCACTTTTTGGGCTCAAAAAAATTCAAAGGGGTTAACCTTGGATTTTTTTCAAAAATCGTGAAAATATTCAGTGGTGTTTTTAGTGCATAAATCGACTAATTTCGATGCGTAGAGTTCGAAAAACGCGCCGGATCCTGGCGCAAACACTTTAATCCGTCTCAAAATGCCAAGTAAAGGAGGGTCAAATTGGCATCGCATTTGATTACTTTAAAGCCAGATAAAATTTAAAATATCATACTTACGAGGAATCTGCCTGCGCCAATCGAATTTTCTGCTCAAAATATACAAGAAAATATCGAAAAAGCATACGATTTGAGACTTTCACTTTTTGGGCTCAAAAAAATTCAAAGGGGTTAACCTTGGATTTTTTTCAAAAATCGTGAAAATATTCAGTGGTGTTTTTAGTGCATAAATCGACTAATTTCGATGCGTAGAGTTCGAAAAACGCGCCGGATCCTGGCGCAAACACTTTAATCCGTCTCAAAATGCCAAGTAAAGGAGGGTCAAATTGGCATCGCATTTGCTTACTTTAAAGCCAGATAAAATTTAAAATATCATACTTACGAGGAATCTGCCTGCGCCAATCGAATTTTCTGCTCAAAATATACAAGAAAATATCGAAAAAGCATCCGATTTGAGACTTTCACTTTTTGGGCTCAAAAAAATTCAAAGGGGTTAACCTTGGATTTTTTTCAAAAATCGTGAAAATATTCAGTGGTGTTTTTAGTGCATAAATCGACTAATTTCGATGCGTAGAGTTCGAAAAACGCGCCGGATCCTGGCGCAAACACTTTAATCCGTCTCAAAATGCCAAGTAAAGGAGGGTCAAATTGGCATCGCATTTGCTTACTTTAAAGCCAGATAAAATTTAAAATATCATACTTACGAGGAATCTGCCTGCGCCAATCGAATTTTCTGCTCAAAATATACAAGAAAATATCGAAAAAGCATCCGATTTGAGACTTTCACTTTTTGGGCTCAAAAAAATTCAAAGGGGTTAACCTTGGATTTTTTTCAAAAATCGTGAAAATATTCAGTGGTGTTTTTAGTGCATAAATCGAATAATTTCGATGCGTAGAATTCGAAAAACGCGCCGGCTCCTGGCGCAAACACTTTAATCCGTCTCAAAATGCCAAGTAAAGGAGGGTCAAATTGGCATCGCATTTGCTTACTTTAAAGCCAGATAAAATTTAAAATATCATACTTACGAGGAATCTGCCTGCGCCAATCGAATTTTCTGCTCAAAATATACAAGAAAATATCGAAAAAGCATCCGATTTGAGTATTTCACTTTTTGGGCTCAAACAAATTCAAAGGGGTTAACCTTGGATTTTTTTCAAATATCGTGAAAATATTCAGTGGTGTTTTTAGTGCCCAAATCGACTAATTTCGATGCGTAGAGTTCGAAAAACGCGCCGGATCCTGGCGCAAACACTTTAATCCGTCTCAAAATGCCAAGTAAAGGAGGGTCAAATTGGCATCGCATTTGCTTACTTTAAAGCCAGATAAAATTTAAAATATCATACTTACGAGGAATCTGCCTGCGCCAATCGAATTTTCTGCTCAAAATATACAAGAAAATATCGAAAAAGCATCCGATTTGAGACTTTCACTTTTTGGGCTCAAAAAAATTCAAAGGGGTTAACCTTGGATTTTTTTCAAAAATCGTGAAAATATTCAGTGGTGTTTTTAGTGCATAAATCGACTAATTTGGATGCGTAGAGTTCGAAAAACGCGCCGGCTCCTGGCGCAAACACTTTAATCCGTCTCAAAATGCCAAGTAAATGAGGGTCAAATTGGCATCGCATTTGCTTACTTTAAAGCCAGATAAAATTTAAAATATCATACTTACGAGGAATCTGCCTGCGCCAATCGAATTTTCTGCTCAAAATATACAAGAAAATATCGAAAAAGCATCCGATTTGAGACTTTCACTTTTTGGGCTCAAAAAAATTCAAAGGGGTTAACCTTGGATTTTTTTCAAAAATCGTGAAAATATTCAGTGGTGTTTTTAGTGCATAAATCGACTAATTTCGATGCGTAGAGTTCGAAAAACGCGCCGGTTCCTGGCGCAAACACTTTAATCCGTCTCAAAATGCCAAGTAAAGGAGGGTCAAATTGGCATCGCATTTGCTTACTTTAAAGCCAGATAAAATTTAAAATATCATACTTACGAGGAATCTGCCTGCGCCAATCGAATTTTCTGCTCAAAATATACAAGAAAATATCGAAAAAGCATCCGATTTGAGACTTTCACTTTTTGGGCTCAAAAAAATTCAAAGGGGTTAACCTTGGATTTTTTTCAAAAATCGTGAAAATATTCAGTGGTGTTTTTAGTGCATAAATCGACTAATTTCGATGCGTAGAGTTCGAAAAACGCGCCGGCTCCTGGCGCAAACACTTTAATCCGTCTCAAAATGCCAAGTAAAGGAGGGTCAAATTGGCATCGCATTTGCTTACTTTAAAGCCAGATAAAATTTAAAATATCATACTTACGAGGAATCTGCCTGCGCCAATCGAATTTTCTGCTCAAAATATACAAGAAAATATCGAAAAAGCATCCGATTTGAGACTTTCACTTTTTGGGCTCAAAAAAATTCAAAGGGGTTAACCTTGGATTTTTTTCAAAAATCGTGAAAATATTCAGTGGTGTTTTTAGTGCATAAATCGACTAATTTCGATGCGTAGAGTTCGAAAAACGCGCCGGATCCTGGCGCAAACACTTTAATCCGTCTCAAAATGCCAAGTAAAGGAGGGTCAAATTGGCATCGCATTTGCTTACTTTAAAGCCAGATAAAATTTAAAATATCATACTTACGAGGAATCTGCCTGCGCCAATCGAATTTTCTGCTCAAAATATACAAGAAAATATCGAAAAAGCATCCGATTTGAGACTTTCACTTTTTGGGCTCAAAAAAATTCAAAGGGGTTAACCTTGGATTTTTTTCAAAAATCGTGAAAATATTCAGTGGTGTTTTTAGTGCATAAATCGACTAATTTCGATGCGTAGAGTTCGAAAAACGCGCCGGATCCTGGCGCAAACACTTTAATCCGTCTCAAAATGCCAAGTAAAGGAGGGTCAAATTGGCATCGCATTTGCTTACTTTAAAGCCAGATAAAATTTAAAATATCATACTTACGAGGAATCTGCCTGCGCCAATCGAATTTTCTGCTCAAAATATACAAGAAAATATCGAAAAAGCATCCGATTTGAGTCTTTCACTTTTTGGGCTCAAAAAAATTCAAAGGGGTTAACCTTGGATTTTTTTCAAAAATCGTGAAAATATTCAGTGGTGTTTTTAGTGCATAAATCGACTAATTTCGATGCGTAGAGTTCGAAAAACGCGCCGGCTCCTGGCGCAAACACTTTAATCCGTCTCAAAATGCCAAGTAAAGGAGGGTCAAATTGGCATCGCATTTGCTTACTTTAAAGCCAGATAAAATTTAAAATATCATACTTACGAGGAATCTGCCTGCGCCAATCGAATTTTCTGCTCAAAATATACAAGAAAATATCGAAAAAGCATCCGATTTGAGACTTTCACTTTTTGGGCTCAAAAAAATTCAAAGGGGTTAACCTTGGATTTTTTTCAAATATCGTGAAAATATTCAGTGGTGTTTTTAGTGCCCAAATCGACTAATTTCGATGCGTAGAGTTCGAAAAACGCGCCGGATCCTGGCGCAAACACTTTAATCCGTCTCAAAATGCCAAGTAAAGGAGGGTCAAATTGGCATCGCATTTGCTTACTTTAAAGCCAGATAAAATTTAAAATATCATACTTACGAGGAATCTGCCTGCGCCAATCGAATTTTCTGCTCAAAATATACAAGAAAATATCGAAAAAGCATCCGATTTGAGACTTTCACTTTTTGGGCTCAAAAAAATTCAAAGGGGTTAACCTTGGATTTTTTTCAAAAATCGTGAAAATATTCAGTGGTGTTTTTAGTGCATAAATCGACTAATTTCGATGCGTAGAGTTCGAAAAACGCGCCGGATCCTGGCGCAAACACTTTAATCCGTCTCAAAATGCCAAGTAAAGGAGGGTCAAATTGGCATCGCATTTGCTTACTTTAAAGCCAGATAAAATTTAAAATATCATACTTACGAGGAATCTGCCTGCGCCAATCGAATTTTCTGCTCAAAATATACAAGAAAATATCGAAAAAGCATCCGATTTGAGTATTTCACTTTTTGGGCTCAAAAAAATTCAAAGGGGTTAACCTTGGATTTTTTTCAAATATCGTGAAAATATTCAGTGGTGTTTTTAGTACCCAAATCGACTAATTTCGATGCGTAGAGTTCGAAAAACGCGCCGGATCCTGGCGCAAACACTTTAATCCGTCTCAAAATGCCAAGTAAAGGAGGGTCAAATTGGCATCGCATTTGCTTACTTTAAAGCCAGATAAAATTTAAAATATCATACTTACGAGGAATCTGCCTGCGCCAATCGAATTTTCTGCTCAAAATATACAAGAAAATATCGAAAAAGCATCCGATTTGAGACTTTCACTTTTTGGGCTCAAAAAAATTCAAAGGGGTTAACCTTGGATTTTTTTCAAAAATCGTGAAAATATTCAGTGGTGTTTTTAGTGCATAAATCGACTAATTTCGATGCGTAGAGTTCGAAAAACGCGCCGGATCCTGGCGCAAACACTTTAATCCGTCTCAAAATGCCAAGTAAAGGAGGGTCAAATTGGCATCGCATTTGCTTACTTTAAAGCCAGATAAAATTTAAAATATCATACTTACGAGGAATCTGCCTGCGCCAATCGAATTTTCTGCTCAAAATATACAAGAAAATATCGAAAAAGCATCCGATTTGAGACTTTCACTTTTTGGGCTCAAAAAAATTCAAAGGGGTTAACCTTGGATTTTTTTCAAAAATCGTGAAAATATTCAGTGGTGTTTTTAGTGCATAAATCGACTAATTTCGATGCGTAGAGTTCGAAAAACGCGCCGGATCCTGGCGCAAACACTTTAATCCGTCTCAAAATGCCAAGTAAAGGAGGGTCAAATTGGCATCGCATTTGCTTACTTTAAAGCCAGATAAAATTTAAAATATCATACTTACGAGGAATCTGCCTGCGCCAATCGAATTTTCTGCTCAAAATATACAAGAAAATATCGAAAAAGCATCCGATTTGAGTATTTCACTTTTTGGGCTCAAAAAAATTCAAAGGGGTTAACCTTGGATTTTTTTCAAATATCGTGAAAATATTCAGTGGTGTTTTTAGTACCCAAATCGACTAATTTCGATGCGTAGAGTTCGAAAAACGCGCCGGATCCTGGCGCAAACACTTTAATCCGTCTCAAAATGCCAAGTAAAGGAGGGTCAAATTGGCATCGCATTTGCTTACTTTAAAGCCAGATAAAATTTAAAATATCATACTTACGAGGAATCTGCCTGCGCCAATCGAATTTTCTGCTCAAAATATACAAGAAAATATCGAAAAAGCATCCGATTTGAGACTTTCACTTTTTGGGCTCAAAAAAATTCAAAGGGGTTAACCTTGGATTTTTTTCAAATATCGTGAAAATATTCAGTGGTGTTTTTAGTGCCCAAATCGACTAATTTCGATGCGTAGAGTTCGAAAAACGCGCCGGATCCTGGCGCAAACACTTTAATCCGTCTCAAAATGCCAAGTAAAGGAGGGTCAAATTGGCATCGCATTTGCTTACTTTAAAGCCAGATAAAATTTAAAATATCATACTTACGAGGAATCTGCCTGCGCCAATCGAATTTTCTGCTCAAAATATACAAGAAAATATCGAAAAAGCATCCGATTTGAGTATTTCACTTTTTGGGCTCAAAAAAATTCAAAGGGGTTAACCTTGGATTTTTTTCAAATATCGTGAAAATATTCAGTGGTGTTTTTAGTGCCCAAATCGACTAATTTCGATGCGTAGAGTTCGAAAAACGCGCCGGATCCTGGCGCAAACACTTTAATCCGTCTCAAAATGCCAAGTAAAGGAGGGTCAAATTGGCATCGCATTTGCTTACTTTAAAGCCAGATAAAATTTAAAATATCATACTTACGAGGAATCTGCCTGCGCCAATCGAATTTTCTGCTCAAAATATACAAGAAAATATCGAAAAAGCATCCGATTTGAGACTTTCACTTTTTGGGCTCAAAAAAATTCAAAGGGGTTAACCTTGGATTTTTTTCAAAAATCGTGAAAATATTCAGTGGTGTTTTTAGTGCATAAATCGACTAATTTCGATGCGTAGAGTTCGAAAAACGCGCCGGATCCTGGCGCAAACACTTTAATCCGTCTCAAAATGCCAAGTAAAGGAGGGTCAAATTGGCATCGCATTTGCTTACTTTAAAGCCAGATAAAATTTAAAATATCATACTTACGAGGAATCTGCCTGCGCCAATCGAATTTTCTGCTCAAAATATACAAGAAAATATCGAAAAAGCATCCGATTTGAGACTTTCACTTTTTGGGCTCAAAAAAATTCAAAGGGGTTAACCTTGGATTTTTTTCAAAAATCGTGAAAATATTCAGTGGTGTTTTTAGTGCATAAATCGACTAATTTCGATGCGTAGAGTTCGAAAAACGCGCCGGATCCTGGCGCAAACACTTTAATCCGTCTCAAAATGCCAAGTAAAGGAGGGTCAAATTGGCATCGCATTTGCTTACTTTAAAGCCAGATAAAATTTAAAATATCATACTTACGAGGAATCTGCCTGCGCCAATCGAATTTTCTGCTCAAAATATACAAGAAAATATCGAAAAAGCATCCGATTTGAGTATTTCACTTTTTGGGCTCAAAAAAATTCAAAGGGGTTAACCTTGGATTTTTTTCAAATATCGTGAAAATATTCAGTGGTGTTTTTAGTACCCAAATCGACTAATTTCGATGCGTAGAGTTCGAAAAACGCGCCGGATCCTGGCGCAAACACTTTAATCCGTCTCAAAATGCCAAGTAAAGGAGGGTCAAATTGGCATCGCATTTGCTTACTTTAAAGCCAGATAAAATTTAAAATATCATACTTACGAGGAATCTGCCTGCGCCAATCGAATTTTCTGCTCAAAATATACAAGAAAATATCGAAAAAGCATCCGATTTGAGACTTTCACTTTTTGGGCTCAAAAAAATTCAAAGGGGTTAACCTTGGATTTTTTTCAAATATCGTGAAAATATTCAGTGGTGTTTTTAGTGCCCAAATCGACTAATTTCGATGCGTAGAGTTCGAAAAACGCGCCGGATCCTGGCGCAAACACTTTAATCCGTCTCAAAATGCCAAGTAAAGGAGGGTCAAATTGGCATCGCATTTGCTTACTTTAAAGCCAGATAAAATTTAAAATATCATACTTACGAGGAATCTGCCTGCGCCAATCGAATTTTCTGCTCAAAATATACAAGAAAATATCGAAAAAGCATCCGATTTGAGACTTTCACTTTTTGGGCTCAAAAAAATTCAAAGGGGTTAACCTTGGATTTTTTTCAAAAATCGTGAAAATATTCAGTGGTGTTTTTAGTGCATAAATCGACTAATTTCGATGCGTAGAGTTCGAAAAACGCGCCGGATCCTGGCGCAAACACTTTAATCCGTCTCAAAATGCCAAGTAAAGGAGGGTCAAATTGGCATCGCATTTGCTTACTTTAAAGCCAGATAAAATTTAAAATATCATACTTACGAGGAATCTGCCTGCGCCAATCGAATTTTCTGCTCAAAATATACAAGAAAATATCGAAAAAGCATCCGATTTGAGACTTTCACTTTTTGGGCTCAAAAAAATTCAAAGGGGTTAACCTTGGATTTTTTTCAAAAATCGTGAAAATATTCAGTGGTGTTTTTAGTGCATAAATCGACTAATTTCGATGCGTAGAGTTCGAAAAACGCGCCGGATCCTGGCGCAAACACTTTAATCCGTCTCAAAATGCCAAGTAAAGGAGGGTCAAATTGGCATCGCATTTGCTTACTTTAAAGCCAGATAAAATTTAAAATATCATACTTACGAGGAATCTGCCTGCGCCAATCGAATTTTCTGCTCAAAATATACAAGAAAATATCGAAAAAGCATCCGATTTGAGACTTTCACTTTTTGGGCTCAAAAAAATTCAAAGGGGTTAACCTTGGATTTTTTTCAAAAATCGTGAAAATATTCAGTGGTGTTTTTAGTGCATAAATCGACTTATTTCGATGCGTAGAGTTCGAAAAACGCGCCGGCTCCTGGCGCAAACACTTTAATCCGTCTCAAAATGCCAAGTAAAGGAGGGTCAAATTGGCATCGCATTTGCTTACTTTAAAGCCAGATAAAATTTAAAATATCATACTTACGAGGAATCTGCCTGCGCCAATCGAATTTTCTGCTCAAAATATACAAGAAAATATCGAAAAAGCATCCGATTTGAGACTTTCACTTTTTGGGCTCAAAAAAATTCAAAGGGGTTAACCTTGGATTTTTTTCAAAAATCGTGAAAATATTCAGTGGTGTTTTTAGTGCATAAATCGACTAATTTCGATGCGTAGAGTTCGAAAAACGCGCCGGATCCTGGCGCAAACACTTTAATCCGTCTCAAAATGCCAAGTAAAGGAGGGTCAAATTGGCATCGCATTTGCTTACTTTAAAGCCAGATAAAATTTAAAATATCATACTTACGAGGAATCTGCCTGCGCCAATCGAATTTTCTGCTCAAAATATACAAGAAAATATCGAAAAAGCATCCGATTTGAGACTTTCACTTTTTGGGCTCAAAAAAATTCAAAGGGGTTAACCTTGGATTTTTTTCAAAAATCGTGAAAATATTCAGTGGTGTTTTTAGTGCATAAATCGACTAATTTCGATGCGTAGAGTTCGAAAAACGCGCCGGATCCTGGCGCAAACACTTTAATCCGTCTCAAAATGCCAAGTAAAGGAGGGTCAAATTGGCATCGCATTTGCTTACTTTAAAGCCAGATAAAATTTAAAATATCATACTTACGAGGAATCTGCCTGCGCCAATCGAATTTTCTGCTCAAAATATACAAGAAAATATCGAAAAAGCATCCGATTTGAGACTTTCACTTTTTGGGCTCAAAAAAATTCAAAGGGGTTAACCTTGGATTTTTTTCAAAAATCGTGAAAATATTCAGTGGTGTTTTTAGTGCATAAATCGACTAATTTCGATGCGTAGAGTTCGAAAAACGCGCCGGATCCTGGCGCAAACACTTTAATCCGTCTCAAAATGCCAAGTAAAGGAGGGTCAAATTGGCATCGCATTTGCTTACTTTAAAGCCAGATAAAATTTAATATATCATACTTACGAGGAATCTGCCTGCGCCAATCGAATTTTCTGCTCAAAATATACAAGAAAATATCGAAAAAGCATCCGATTTGAGACTTTCACTTTTTGGGCTCAAAAAAATTCAAAGGGGTTAACCTTGGATTTTTTTCAAATATCGTGAAAATATTCAGTGGTGTTTTTAGTGCCCAAATCGACTAATTTCGATGCGTAGAGTTCGAAAAACGCGCCGGATCCTGGCGCAAACACTTTAATCCGTCTCAAAATGCCAAGTAAAGGAGGGTCAAATTGGCATCGCATTTGCTTACTTTAAAGCCAGATAAAATTTAAAATATCATACTTACGAGGAATCTGCCTGCGCCAATCGAATTTTCTGCTCAAAATATACAAGAAAATATCGAAAAAGCATCCGATTTGAGACTTTCACTTTTTGGGCTCAAAAAAATTCAAAGGGGTTAACCTTGGATTTTTTTCAAAAATCGTGAAAATATTCAGTGGTGTTTTTAGTGCATAAATCGACTAATTTCGATGCGTAGAGTTCGAAAAACGCGCCGGATCCTGGCGCAAACACTTTAATCCGTCTCAAAATGCCAAGTAAAGGAGGGTCAAATTGGCATCGCATTTGCTTACTTTAAAGCCAGATAAAATTTAAAATATCATACTTACGAGGAATCTGCCTGCGCCAATCGAATTTTCTGCTCAAAATATACAAGAAAATATCGAAAAAGCATCCGATTTGAGACTTTCACTTTTTGGGCTCAAAAAAATTCAAAGGGGTTAACCTTGGATTTTTTTCAAAAATCGTGAAAATATTCAGTGGTGTTTTTAGTGCATAAATCGACTAATTTCGATGCGTAGAGTTCGAAAAACGCGCCGGATCCTGGCGCAAACACTTTAATCCGTCTCAAAATGCCAAGTAAAGGAGGGTCAAATTGGCATCGCATTTGCTTACTTTAAAGCCAGATAAAATTTAAAATATCATACTTACGAGGAATCTGCCTGCGCCAATCGAATTTTCTGCTCAAAATATACAAGAAAATATCGAAAAAGCATCCGATTTGAGACTTTCACTTTTTGGGCTCAAAAAAATTCAAAGGGGTTAACCTTGGATTTTTTTCAAAAATCGTGAAAATATTCAGTGGTGTTTTTAGTGCATAAATCGACTAATTTCGATGCGTAGAGTTCGAAAAACGCGCCGGCTCCTGGCGCAAACACTTTAATCCGTCTCAAAATGCCAAGTAAAGGAGGGTCAAATTGGCATCGCATTTGCTTACTTTAAAGCCAGATAAAATTTAAAATATCATACTTACGAGGAATCTGCCTGCGCCAATCGAATTTTCTGCTCAAAATATACAAGAAAATATCGAAAAAGCATCCGATTTGAGACTTTCACTTTTTGGGCTCAAAAAAATTCAAAGGGGTTAACCTTGGATTTTTTTCAAATATCGTGAAAATATTCAGTGGTGTTTTTAGTGCCCAAATCGACTAATTTCGATGCGTAGAGTTCGAAAAACGCGCCGGATCCTGGCGCAAACACTTTAATCCGTCTCAAAATGCCAAGTAAAGGAGGGTCAAATTGGCATCGCATTTGCTTACTTTAAAGCCAGATAAAATTTAAAATATCATACTTACGAGGAATCTGCCTGCGCCAATCGAATTTTCTGCTCAAAATATACAAGAAAATATCGAAAAAGCATCCGATTTGAGACTTTCACTTTTTGGGCTCAAAAAAATTCAAAGGGGTTAACCTTGGATTTTTTTCAAAAATCGTGAAAATATTCAGTGGTGTTTTTAGTGCATAAATCGACTAATTTCGATGCGTAGAGTTCGAAAAACGCGCCGGATCCTGGCGCAAACACTTTAATCCGTCTCAAAATGCCAAGTAAAGGAGGGTCAAATTGGCATCGCATTTGCTTACTTTAAAGCCAGATAAAATTTAAAATATCATACTTACGAGGAATCTGCCTGCGCCAATCGAATTTTCTGCTCAAAATATACAAGAAAATATCGAAAAAGCATCCGATTTGAGACTTTCACTTTTTGGGCTCAAAAAAATTCAAAGGGGTTAACCTTGGATTTTTTTCAAAAATCGTGAAAATATTCAGTGGTGTTTTTAGTGCATAAATCGACTAATTTCGATGCGTAGAGTTCGAAAAACGCGCCGGATCCTGGCGCAAACACTTTAATCCGTCTCAAAATGCCAAGTAAAGGAGGGTCAAATTGGCATCGCATTTGCTTACTTTAAAGCCAGATAAAATTTAAAATATCATACTTACGAGGAATCTGCCTGCGCCAATCGAATTTTCTGCTCAAAATATACAAGAAAATATCGAAAAAGCATCCGATTTGAGTATTTCACTTTTTGGGCTCAAAAAAATTCAAAGGGGTTAACCTTGGATTTTTTTCAAATATCGTGAAAATATTCAGTGGTGTTTTTAGTGCCCAAATCGACTAATTTCGATGCGTAGAGTTCGAAAAACGCGCCGGATCCTGGCGCAAACACTTTAATCCGTCTCAAAATGCCAAGTAAAGGAGGGTCAAATTGGCATCGCATTTGCTTACTTTAAAGCCAGATAAAATTTAAAATATCATACTTACGAGGAATCTGCCTGCGCCAATCGAATTTTCTGCTCAAAATATACAAGAAAATATCGAAAAAGCATCCGATTTGAGACTTTCACTTTTTGGGCTCAAAAAAATTCAAAGGGGTTAACCTTGGATTTTTTTCAAAAATCGTGAAAATATTCAGTGGTGTTTTTAGTGCATAAATCGACTAATTTCGATGCGTAGAGTTCGAAAAACGCGCCGGCTCCTGGCGCAAACACTTTAATCCGTCTCAAAATGCCAAGTAAAGGAGGGTCAAATTGGCATCGCATTTGCTTACTTTAAAGCCAGATAAAATTTAAAATATCATACTTACGAGGAATCTGCCTGCGCCAATCGAATTTTCTGCTCAAAATATACAAGAAAATATCGAAAAAGCATCCGATTTGAGACTTTCACTTTTTGGGCTCAAAAAAATTCAAAGGGGTTAACCTTGGATTTTTTTCAAATATCGTGAAAATATTCAGTGGTGTTTTTAGTGCATAAATCGACTAATTTCGATGCGTAGAGTTCGAAAAACGCGCCGGCTCCTGGCGCAAACACTTTAATCCGTCTCAAAATGCCAAGTAAAGGAGGGTCAAATTGGCATCGCATTTGCTTACTTTAAAGCCAGATAAAATTTAAAATATCATACTTACGAGGAATCTGCCTGCGCCAATCGAATTTTCTGCTCAAAATATACAAGAAAATATCGAAAAAGCATCCGATTTGAGACTTTCACTTTTTGGGCTCAAAAAAATTCAAAGGGGTTAACCTTGGATTTTTTTCAAATATCGTGAAAATATTCAGTGGTGTTTTTAGTGCCCAAATCGACTAATTTCGATGCGTAGAGTTCGAAAAACGCGCCGGATCCTGGCGCAAACACTTTAATCCGTCTCAAAATGCCAAGTAAAGGAGGGTCAAATTGGCATCGCATTTGCTTACTTTAAAGCCAGATAAAGTTTAAAATATCATACTTACGAGGAATCTGCCTGCGCCAATCGAATTTTCTGCTCAAAATATACAAGAAAATATCGAAAAAGCATCCGATTTGAGACTTTCACTTTTTGGGCTCAAAAAAATTCAAAGGGGTTAACCTTGGATTTTTTTCAAAAATCGTGAAAATATTCAGTGGTGTTTTTAGTGCATAAATCGACTAATTTCGATGCGTAGAGTTCGAAAAACGCGCCGGATCCTGGCGCAAACACTTTAATCCGTCTCAAAATGCCAAGTAAAGGAGGGTCAAATTGGCATCGCATTTGCTTACTTTAAAGCCAGATAAAATTTAAAATATCATACTTACGAGGAATCTGCCTGCGCCAATCGAATTTTCTGCTCAAAATATACAAGAAAATATCGAAAAAGCATCCGATTTGAGACTTTCACTTTTTGGGCTCAAAAAAATTCAAAGGGGTTAACCTTGGATTTTTTTCAAAAATCGTGAAAATATTCAGTGGTGTTTTTAGTGCATAAATCGACTAATTTCGATGCGTAGAGTTCGAAAAACGCGCCGGATCCTGGCGCAAACACTTTAATCCGTCTCAAAATGCCAAGTAAAGGAGGGTCAAATTGGCATCGCATTTGCTTACTTTAAAGCCAGATAAAATTTAAAATATCATACTTACGAGGAATCTGCCTGCGCCAATCGAATTTTCTGCTCAAAATATACAAGAAAATATCGAAAAAGCATCCGATTTGAGACTTTCACTTTTTGGGCTCAAAATAATTCAAAGGGGTTAACCTTGGATTTTTTTCAAAAATCGTGAAAATATTCAGTGGTGTTTTTAGTGCATAAATCGACTAATTTCGATGCGTAGAGTTCGAAAAACGCGCCGGCTCCTGGCGCAAACACTTTAATCCGTCTCAAAATGCCAAGTAAAGGAGGGTCAAATTGGCATCGCATTTGCTTACTTTAAAGCCAGATAAAATTTAAAATATCATACTTACGAGGAATCTGCCTGCGCCAATCGAATTTTCTGCTCAAAATATACAAGAAAATATCGAAAAAGCATCCGATTTGAGTATTTCACTTTTTGGGCTCAAAAAAATTCAAAGGGGTTAACCTTGGATTTTTTTCAAATATCGTGAAAATATTCAGTGGTTATTTTTAGTGCCCAAATCGACTAATTTCGATGCGTAGAGTTCGAAAAACGCGCCGGATCCTGGCGCAAACACTTTAATCCGTCTCAAAATGCCAAGTAAAGGAGGGTCAAATTGGCATCGCATTTGCTTACTTTAAAGCCAGATAAAATTTAAAATATCATACTTACGAGGAATCTGCCTGCGCCAATCGAATTTTCTGCTCAAAATATACAAGAAAATATCGAAAAAGCATCCGATTTGAGACTTTCACTTTTTGGGCTCAAAAAAATTCAAAGGGGTTAACCTTGGATTTTTTTCAAAAATCGTGAAAATATTCAGTGGTGTTTTTAGTGCATAAATCGACTAATTTCGATGCGTAGAGTTCGAAAAACGCGCCGGATCCTGGCGCAAACACTTTAATCCGTCTCAAAATGCCAAGTAAAGGAGGGTCAAATTGGCATCGCATTTGCTTACTTTAAAGCCAGATAAAATTTAAAATATCATACTTACGAGGAATCTGCCTGCGCCAATCGAATTTTCTGCTCAAAATATACAAGAAAATATCGAAAAAGCATCCGATTTGAGACTTTCACTTTTTGGGCTCAAAAAATTCAAAGGGGTTAACCTTGGATTTTTTTCAAATATCGTGAAAATATTCAGTGGTGTTTTTAGTGCCCAAATCGACTAATTTCGATGCGTAGAGTTCGAAAAACGCGCCGGATCCTGGCGCAAACACTTTAATCCGTCTCAAAATGCCAAGTAAATGAGGGTCAAATTGGCATCGCATTTGCTTACTTTAAAGCCAGATAAAATTTAAAATATCATACTTACGAGGAATCTGCCTGCGCCAATCGAATTTTCTGCTCAAAATATACAAGAAAATATCGAAAAAGCATCCGATTTGAGACTTTCACTTTTTGGGCTCAAAAAAATTCAAAGGGGTTAACCTTGGATTTTTTTCAAAAATCGTGAAAATATTCAGTGGTGTTTTTAGTGCATAAATCGACTAATTTCGATGCGTAGAGTTCGAAAAACGCGCCGGATCCTGGCGCAAACACTTTAATCCGTCTCAAAATGCCAAGTAAAGGAGGGTCAAATTGGCATCGCATTTGCTTACTTTAAAGCCAGATAAAATTTAAAATATCATACTTACGTGGAATCTGCCTGCGCCAATCGAATTTTCTGCTCAAAATATACAAGAAAATATCGAAAAAGCATCCGATTTGAGACTTTCACTTTTTGGGCTCAAAAAAATTCAAAGGGGTTAACCTTGGATTTTTTTCAAATATCGTGAAAATATTCAGTGGTGTTTTTAGTGCCCAAATCGACTAATTTCGATGCGTAGAGTTCGAAAAACGCGCCGGATCCTGGTGCAAACACTTTAATCCGTCTCAAAATGCCAAGTAAAGGAGGGTCAAATTGGCATCGCATTTGCTTACTTTAAAGCCAGATAAAATTTAAAATATCATACTTACGAGGAATCTGCCTGCGCCAATCGAATTTTCTGCTCAAAATATACAAGAAAATATCGAAAAAGCATCCGATTTGAGACTTTCACTTTTTGGGCTCAAAAAAATTCAAAGGGGTTAACCTTGGATTTTTTTCAAAAATCGTGAAAATATTCAGTGGTGTTTTTAGTGCATAAATCGACTAATTTCGATGCGTAGAGTTCGAAAAACGCGCCGGATCCTGGCGCAAACACTTTAATCCGTCTCAAAATGCCAAGTAAAGGAGGGTCAAATTGGCATCGCATTTGCTTACTTTAAAGCCAGATAAAATTTAAAATATCATACTTACGAGGAATCTGCCTGCGCCAATCGAATTTTCTGCTCAAAATATACAAGAAAATATCGAAAAAGCATCCGATTTGAGACTTTCACTTTTTGGGCTCAAAAAAATTCAAAGGGGTTAACCTTGGATTTTTTTCAAATATCGTGAAAATATTCAGTGGTGTTTTTAGTGCCCAAATCGACTAATTTCGATGCGTAGAGTTCGAAAAACGCGCCGGATCCTGGTGCAAACACTTTAATCCGTCTCAAAATGCCAAGTAAAGGAGGGTCAAATTGGCATCGCATTTGCTTACTTTAAAGCCAGATAAAATTTAAAATATCATACTTACGAGGAATCTGCCTGCGCCAATCGAATTTTCTGCTCAAAATATACAAGAAAATATCGAAAAAGCATCCGATTTGAGACTTTCACTTTTTGGGCTCAAAAAAATTCAAAGGGGTTAACCTTGGATTTTTTTCAAAAATCGTGAAAATATTCGGTGGTGTTTTTAGTGCATAAATCGACTAATTTCGATGCGTAGAGTTCGAAAAACGCGCCGGCTCCTGGCGCAAACACTTTAATCCGTCTCAAAATGCCAAGTAAAGGAGGGTCAAATTGGCATCGCATTTGCTTACTTTAAAGCCAGATAAAATTTAAAATATCATACTTACGAGGAATCTGCCTGCGCCAATCGAATTTTCTGCTCAAAATATACAAGAAAATATCGAAAAAGCATCCGATTTGAGACTTTCACTTTTTGGGCTCAAAAAAATTCAAAGGGGTTAACCTTGGATTTTTTTCAAAAATCGTGAAAATATTCAGTGGTGTTTTTAGTGCATAAATCGACTAATTTCGATGCGTAGAGTTCGACAAACGCGCCGGATCCTGGCGCAAACACTTTAATCCGTCTCAAAATGCCAAGTAAAGGAGGGTCAAATTGGCATCGCATTTGCTTACTTAAAAGCCAGATAAAATTTAAAATATCATACTTACGAGGAATCTGCCTGCGCCAATCGAATTTTCTGCTCAAAATATACAAGAAAATATCGAAAAAGCATCCGATTTGAGACTTTCACTTTTTGGGCTCAAAAAAATTCAAAGGGGTTAACCTTGGATTTTTTTCAAAAATCGTGAAAATATTCAGTGGTGTTTTTAGTGCATAAATCGACTAATTTCGATGCGTAGAGTTCGAAAAACGCGCCGGATCCTGGCGCAAACACTTTAATCCGTCTCAAAATGCCAAGTAAAGGAGGGTCAAATTGGCATCGCATTTGCTTACTTTAAAGCCAGATAAAATTTAAAATATCATACTTACGAGGAATCTGCCTGCGCCAATCGAATTTTCTGCTCAAAATATACAAGAAAATATCGAAAAAGCATCCGATTTGAGACTTTCACTTTTTGGGCTCAAAAAAATTCAAAGGGGTTAACCTTGGATTTTTTTCAAAAATCGTGAAAATATTCAGTGGTGTTTTTAGTGCATAAATCGACTAATTTCGATGCGTAGAGTTCGAAAAACGCGCCGGCTCCTGGCGCAAACACTTTAATCCGTCTCAAAATGCCAAGTAAAGGAGGGTCAAATTGGCATCGCATTTGCTTACTTTAAAGTCAGATAAAATTTAAAATATCATACTTACGAGGAATCTGCCTGCGCCAATCGAATTTTCTGCTCAAAATATACAAGAAAATATCGAAAAAGCATCCGATTTGAGACTTTCACTTTTTGGGCTCAAAAAAATTCAAAGGGGTTAACCTTGGATTTTTTTCAAAAATCGTGAAAATATTCAGTGGTGTTTTTAGTGCATAAATCGACTAATTTCGATGCGTAGAGTTCGAAAAACGCGCCGGATCCTGGCGCAAACACTTTAATCCGTCTCAAAATGCCAAGTAAAGGAGGGTCAAATTGGCATCGCATTTGCTTACTTTAAAGCCAGATAAAATTTAAAATATCATACTTACGAGGAATCTGCCTGCGCCAATCGAATTTTCTGCTCAAAATATACAAGAAAATATCGAAAAAGCATCCGATTTGAGACTTTCACTTTTTAGGCTCAAAAAAATTCAAAGGGGTTAACCTTGGATTTTTTTCAAATATCGTGAAAATATTCAGTGGTGTTTTTAGTGCCCAAATCGACTAATTTCGATGCGTAGAGTTCGAAAAACGCGCCGGATCCTGGCGCAAACACTTTAATCCGTCTCAAAATGCCAAGTAAAGGAGGGTCAAATTGGCATCGCATTTGCTTACTTTAAAGCCAGATAAAATTTAAAATATCATACTTACGAGGAATCTGCCTGCGCCAATCGAATTTTCTGCTCAAAATATACAAGAAAATATCGAAAAAGCATCCGATTTGAGACTTTCACTTTTTGGGCTCAAAAAAATTCAAAGGGGTTAACCTTGGATTTTTTTCAAAAATCGTGAAAATATTCAGTGGTGTTTTTAGTGCATAAATCGACTAATTTCGATGCGTAGAGTTCGAAAAACGCGCCGGATCCTGGCGCAAACACTTTAATCCGTCTCAAAATGCCAAGTAAAGGAGGGTCAAATTGGCATCGCATTTGCTTACTTTAAAGCCAGATAAAATTTAAAATATCATACTTACGAGGAATCTGCCTGCGCCAATCGAATTTTCTGCTCAAAATATACAAGAAAATATCGAAAAAGTATCCGATTTGAGACTTTCACTTTTTGGGCTCAAAAAAATTCAAAGGGGTTAACCTTGGATTTTTTTCAAAAATCGTGAAAATATTCAGTGGTGTTTTTAGTGCATAAATCGACTAATTTCGATGCGTAGAGTTCGAAAAACGCGCCGGATCCTGGCGCAAACACTTTAATCCGTCTCAAAATGCCAAGTAAAGGAGGGTCAAATTGGCATCGCATTTGCTTACTTTAAAGCCAGATAAAATTTAAAATATCATACTTACGAGGAATCTGCCTGCGCCAATCGAATTTTCTGCTCAAAATATACAAGAAAATATCGAAAAAGCATCCGATTTGAGACTTTCACTTTTTGGGCTCAAAAAAATTCAAAGGGGTTAACCTTGGATTTTTTTCAAAAATCGTGAAAATATTCAGTGGTGTTTTTAGTGCATAAATCGACTAATTTCGATGCGTAGAGTTCGAAAAACGCGCCGGCTCCTGGCGCAAACACTTTAATCCGTCTCAAAATGCCAAGTAAAGGAGGGTCAAATTGGCATCGCATTTGCTTACTTTAAAGCCAGATAAAATTTAAAATATCATACTTACGAGGAATCTGCCTGCGCCAATCGAATTTTCTGCTCAAAATATACAAGAAAATATCGAAAAAGCATCCGATTTGAGACTTTCACTTTTTGGGCTCAAAAAAATTCAAAGGGGTTAACCTTGGATTTTTTTCAAAAATCGTGAAAATATTCAGTGGTGTTTTTAGTGCATAAATCGACTAATTTCGATGCGTAGAGTTCGAAAAACGCGCCGGTTCCTGGCGCAAACACTTTAATCCGTCTCAAAATGCCAAGTAAAGGAGGGTCAAATTGGCATCGCATTTGCTTACTTTAAAGCCAGATAAAATTTAAAATATCATACTTACGAGGAATCTGCCTGCGCCAATCGAATTTTCTGCTCAAAATATACAAGAAAATATCGAAAAAGCATCCGATTTGAGATTTTCACTTTTTAGGCTCAAAAAAATTCAAAGGTCCTTGGATTTTTTTCAAATATCGTGAAAATATTCAGTGGTGTTTTTAGTGCCCAAATCGACTAATTTCGATGCGTAGAGTTCGAAAAACGCGCCGGATCCTGGCGCAAACACTTTAATCCGTCTCAAAATGCCAAGTAAAGGAGGGTCAAATTGGCATCGCATTTGCTTACTTTAAAGCCAGATAAAATTTAAAATATCATACTTACGAGGAATCTGCCTGCGCCAATCGAATTTTCTGCTCAAAATATACAAGAAAATATCGAAAAAGCATCCGATTTGAGACTTTCACTTTTTGGGCTCAAAAAAATTCAAAGGGGTTAACCTTGGATTTTTTTCAAAAATCGTGAAAATATTTAGTGGTGTTTTTAGTGCATAAATCGACTAATTTCGATGCGTAGAGTTCGAAAAACGCGCCGGATCCTGGCGCAAACACTTTAATCCGTCTCAAAATGCCAAGTAAAGGAGGGTCAAATTGGCATCGCATTTGCTTACTTTAAAGCCAGATAAAATTTAAAATATCATACTTACGAGGAATCTGCCTGCGCCAATCGAATTTTCTGCTCAAAATATACAAGAAAATATCGAAAAAGCATCCGATTTGAGACTTTCACTTTTTGGGCTCAAAAAAATTCAAAGGGGTTAACCTTGGATTTTTTTCAAAAATCGTGAAAATATTCAGTGGTGTTTTTAGTGCATAAATCGACTAATTTCGATGCGTAGAGTTCGAAAAACGCGCCGGATCCTGGCGCAAACACTTTAATCCGTCTCAAAATGCCAAGTAAAGGAGGGTCAAATTGGCATCGCATTTGCTTACTTTAAAGCCAGATAAAATTTAAAATATCATACTTACGAGGAATCTGCCTGCGCCAATCGAATTTTCTGCTCAAAATATACAAGAAAATATCGAAAAAGCATCCGATTTGAGACTTTCACTTTTTGGGCTCAAAAAAATTCAAAGGGGTTAACCTTGGATTTTTTTCAAAAATCGTGAAAATATTCAGTGGTGTTTTTAGTGCATAAATCGACTAATTTCGATGCGTAGAGTTCGAAAAACGCGCCGGCTCCTGGCGCAAACACTTTAATCCGTCTCAAAATGCCAAGTAAAGGAGGGTCAAATTGGCATCGCATTTGCTTACTTTAAAGCCAGATAAAATTTAAAATATCATACTTACGAGGAATCTGCCTGCGCCAATCGAATTTTCTGCTCAAAATATACAAGAAAATATCGAAAAAGCATCCGATTTGAGACTTTCACTTTTTGGGCTCAAAAAAATTCAAAGGGGTTAACCTTGGATTTTTTTCAAAAATCGTGAAAATATTCAGTGGTGTTTTTAGTGCATAAATCGACTAATTTCGATGCGTAGAGTTCGAAAAACGCGCCGGTTCCTGGCGCAAACACTTTAATCCGTCTCAAAATGCCAAGTAAAGGAGGGTCAAATTGGCATCGCATTTGCTTACTTTAAAGCCAGATAAAATTTAAAATATCATACTTACGAGGAATCTGCCTGCGACAATCGAATTTTCTGCTCAAAATATACAAGAAAATATCGAAAAAGCATCCGATTTGAGATTTTCACTTTTTAGGCTCAAAAAAATTCAAAGGGGTTAACCTTGGATTTTTTTCAAATATCGTGAAAATATTCAGTGGTGTTTTTAGTGCCCAAATCGACTAATTTCGATGCGTAGAGTTCGAAAAAACGCGCCGGATCCTGGCGCAAACACTTTAATCCGTCTCAAAATGCCAAGTAAAGGAGGGTCAAATTGGCATCGCATTTGCTTACTTTAAAGCCAGATAAAGTTTAAAATATCATACTTACGAGGAATCTGCCTGCGCCAATCGAATTTTCTGCTCAAAATATACAAGAAAATATCGAAAAAGCATCCGATTTGAGACTTTCACTTTTTGGGCTCAAAAAAATTCAAAGGGGTTAACCTTGGATTTTTTTCAAAAATCGTGAAAATATTCAGTGGTGTTTTTAGTGCATAAATCGACAAATTTGGATGCGTAGAGTTCGAAAAACGCCCCGGCTCCTGGCGCAAACACTTTAATCCGTCTCAAAATGCCAAGTAAAGGAGGGTCAAATTGGCATCGCATTTGCTTACTTTAAAGCCAGATAAAATTTAAAATATCATACTTACGAGGAATCTGCCTGCGCCAATCGAATTTTCTGCTCAAAATATACAAGAAAATATCGAAAAAGCATCCGATTTGAGACTTTCACTTTTTGGGCTCAAAAAAATTCAAAGGGGTTAACCTTGGATTTTTTTCAAAAATCGTGAAAATATTCAGTGGTGTTTTTAGTGCATAAATCGACTAATTTCGATGCGTAGAGTTCGAAAAACGCGCCGGATCCTGGCGCAAACACTTTAATCCGTCTCAAAATGCCAAGTAAAGGAGGGTCAAATTGGCATCGCATTTGCTTACTTTAAAGCCAGATAAAATTTAAAATATCATACTTACGAGGAATCTGCCTGCGCCAATCGAATTTTCTGCTCAAAATATACAAGAAAATATCGAAAAAGCATCCGATTTGAGACTTTCACTTTTTGGGCTCAAAAAAATTCAAAGGGGTTAACCTTGGATTTTTTTCAAAAATCGTGAAAATATTCAGTGGTGTTTTTAGTGCATAAATCGACTAATTTCGATGCGTAGAGTTCGAAAAACGCGCCGGATCCTGGCGCAAACACTTTAATCCGTCTCAAAATGCCAAGTAAAGGAGGGTCAAATTGGCATCGCATTTGCTTACTTTAAAGCCAGATAAAATTTAAAATATCATACTTACGAGGAATCTGCCTGCGCCAATCGAATTTTCTGCTCAAAATATACAAGAAAATATCGAAAAAGCATCCGATTTGAGACTTTCACTTTTTGGGCTCAAAAAAATTCAAAGGGGTTAACCTTGGATTTTTTTCAAAAATCGTGAAAATATTCAGTGGTGTTTTTAGTGCATAAATCGACTAATTTCGATGCGTAGAGTTCGAAAAACGCGCCGGATCCTGGCGCAAACACTTTAATCCGTCTCAAAATGCCAAGTAAAGGAGGGTCAAATTGGCATCGCATTTGCTTACTTTAAAGCCAGATAAAATTTAAAATATCATACTTACGAGGAATCTGCCTGCGCCAATCGAATTTTCTGCTCAAAATATACAAGAAAATATCGAAAAAGCATCCGATTTGAGACTTTCACTTTTTGGGCTCAAAAAAATTCAAAGGGGTTTAACCTTGGATTTTTTTCAAAAATCGTGAAAATATTCAGTGGTGTTTTTAGTGCATAAATCGACTAATTTCGATGCGTAGAGTTCGAAAAACGCGCCGGATCCTGGCGCAAACACTTTAATCCGTCTCAAAATGCCAAGTAAAGGAGGGTCAAATTGGCATCGCATTTGCTTACTTTAAAGCCAGATAAAATTTAAAATATCATACTTACGAGGAATCTGCCTGCGCCAATCGAATTTTCTGCTCAAAATATACAAGAAAATATCGAAAAAGCATCCGATTTGAGACTTTCACTTTTTGGGCTCAAAAAAATTCAAAGGGGTTAACCTTGGATTTTTTTCAAAAATCGTGAAAATATTCAGTGGTGTTTTTAGTGCATAAATCGACTAATTTCGATGCGTAGAGTTCGAAAAACGCGCCGGATCCTGGCGCAAACACTTTAATCCGTCTCAAAATGCCAAGTAAAGGAGGGTCAAATTGGCATCGCATTTGCTTACTTTAAAGCCAGATAAAATTTAAAATATCATACTTACGAGGAATCTGCCTGCGCCAATCGAATTTTCTGCTCAAAATATACAAGAAAATATCGAAAAAGCATCCGATTTGAGACTTTCACTTTTTGGGCTCAAAAAAATTCAAAGGGGTTAACCTTGGATTTTTTTCAAAAATCGTGAAAATATTCAGTGGTGTTTTTAGTGCATAAATCGACTAATTTCGATGCGTAGAGTTCGAAAAACGCCCCGGCTCCTGGCGCAAACACTTTAATCCGTCTCAAAATGCCAAGTAAAGGAGGGTCAAATTGGCATCGCATTTGCTTACTTTAAAGCCAGATAAAATTTAAAATATCATACTTACGAGGAATCTGCCTGCGCCAATCGAATTTTCTGCTCAAAATATACAAGAAAATATCGAAAAAGCATCCGATTTGAGACTTTCACTTTTTAGGCTCAAAAAAATTCAAAGGGGTTAACCTTGGATTTTTTTCAAATATCGTGAAAATATTCAGTGGTGTTTTTAGTGCCCAAATCGACTAATTTCGATGCGTAGAGTTCGAAAAACGCGCCGGATCCTGGCGCAAACACTTTAATCCGTCTCAAAATGCCAAGTAAAGGAGGGTCAAATTGGCATCGCATTTGCTTACTTTAAAGCCAGATAAAATTTAAAATATCATACTTACGAGGAATCTGCCTGCGCCAATCGAATTTTCTGCTCAAAATATACAAGAAAATATCGAAAAAGCATCCGATTTGAGACTTTCACTTTTTGGGCTAAAAAAAATTCAAAGGTGTTAACCTTGGATTTTTTTCAAAAATCGTGAAAATATTCAGTGGTGTTTTTAGTGCATAAATCGACTAATTTGGATGCGTAGAGTTCGAAAAACGCCCCGGCTCCTGGCGCAAACACTTTAATCCGTCTCAAAATGCCAAGTAAAGGAGGGTCAAATTGGCATCGCATTTGCTTACTTTAAAGCCAGATAAAATTTAAAATATCATACTTACGAGGAATCTGCCTGCGCCAATCGAATTTTCTGCTCAAAATATACAAAAAAATATCGAAAAAGCATCCGATTTGAGACTTTCACTTTTTGGGCTCAAAAAAATTCAAAGGGGTTGTTAACCTTGGATTTTTTTCAAAAATCGTGAAAATATTCAGTGGTGTTTTTAGTGCATAAATCGACTAATTTCGATGCGTAGAGTTCGAAAAACGCGCCGGATCCTGGCGCAAACACTTTAATCCGTCTCAAAATGCCAAGTAAAGGAGGGTCAAATTGGCATCGCATTTGCTTACTTTAAAGCCAGATAAAATTTAAAATATCATACTTACGAGGAATCTGCCTGCGCCAATCGAATTTTCTGCTCAAAATATACAAGAAAATATCGAAAAAGCATCCGATTTGAGACTTTCACTTTTTGGGCTCAAAAAAATTCAAAGGGGTTAACCTTGGATTTTTTTCAAAAATCGTGAAAATATTCAGTGGTGTTTTTAGTGCATAAATCGACTAATTTCGATGCGTAGAGTTCGAAAAACGCGCCGGATCCTGGCGCAAACACTTTAATCCGTCTCAAAATGCCAAGTAAAGGAGGGTCAAATTGGCATCGCATTTGCTTACTTTAAAGCCAGATAAAATTTAAAATATCATACTTACGAGGAATCTGCCTGCGCCAATCGAATTTTCTGCTCAAAATATACAAGAAAATATCGAAAAAGCATCCGATTTGAGACTTTCACTTTTTGGGCTCAAAAAAATTCAAAGGGGTTAACCTTGGATTTTTTTCAAAAATCGTGAAAATATTCAGTGGTGTTTTTAGTGCATAAATCGACTAATTTGGATGCGTAGAGTTCGAAAAACGCCCCGGCTCCTGGCGCAAACACTTTAATCCGTCTCAAAATGCCAAGTAAAGGAGGGTCAAATTGGCATCGCATTTGCTTACTTTAAAGCCAGATAAAATTTAAAATATCATACTTACGAGGAATCTGCCTGCGCCAATCGAATTTTCTGCTCAAAATATACAAAAAAATATCGAAAAAGCAGCCGATTTGAGACTTTCACTTTTTGGGCTCAAAAAAATTCAAAGGGGTTGTTAACCTTGGATTTTTTTCAAAAATCGTGAAAATATTCAGTGGTGTTTTTAGTGCATAAATCGACTAATTTCGATGCGTAGAGTTCGAAAAACGCGCCGGATCCTGGCGCAAACACTTTAATCCGTCTCAAAATGCCAAGTAAAGGAGGGTCAAATTGGCATCGCATTTGCTTACTTTAAAGCCAGATAAAATTTAAAATATCATACTTACGAGGAATCTGCCTGCGCCAATCGAATTTTCTGCTCAAAATATACAAGAAAATATCGAAAAAGCATCCGATTTGAGACTTTCACTTTTTGGGCTCAAAAAAATTCAAAGGGGTTAACCTTGGATTTTTTTCAAATATCGCGAAAATATTCAGTGGTGTTTTTAGTGCCCAAATCGACTAATTTCGATGCGTAGAGTTCGAAAAACGCGCCGGATCCTGGCGCAAACACTTTAATCCGTCTCAAAATGCCAAGTAAAGGAGGGTCAAATTGGCATCGCATTTGCTTACTTTAAAGCCAGATAAAATTTAAAATATCATACTTACGAGGAATCTGCCTGCGCCAATCGAATTTTCTTCTCAAAATATACAAGAAAATATCGAAAAAGCATCCGATTTGAGACTTTCACTTTTTGGGCTCAAAAAAATTCAAAGGGGTTAACCTTGTTTTTTTTTCAAAAATCGTGAAAATATTCAGTGGTGTTTTTAGTGCATAAATCGACTAATTTGGATGCGTAGAGTTCGAAAAACGCCCCGGCTCCTGGCGCAAACACTTTAATCCGTCTCAAAATGCCAAGTAAAGGAGGGTCAAATTGGCATCGCATTTGCTTACTTTAAAGCCAGATAAAATTTAAAATATCATACTTACGAGGAATCTGCCTGCGCCAATCGAATTTTCTGCTCAAAATATACAAAAAAATATCGAAAAAGCATCCGATTTGAGACTTTCACTTTTTGGGCTCAAAAAAATTCAAAGGGGTTGTTAACCTTGGATTTTTTTCAAAAATCGTGAAAATATTCAGTGGTGTTTTTAGTGCATAAATCGACTAATTTCGATGCGTAGAGTTCGAAAAACGCGCCGGATCCTGGCGCAAACACTTTAATCCGTCTCAAAATGCCAAGTAAAGGAGGGTCAAATTGGCATCGCATTTGCTTACTTTAAAGCCAGATAAAATTTAAAATATCATACTTACGAGGAATCTGCCTGCGCCAATCGAATTTTCTGCTCAAAATATACAAGAAAATATCGAAAAAGCATCCGATTTGAGACTTTCACTTTTTGGGCTCAAAAAAATTCAAAGGGGTTAACCTTGGATTTTTTTCAAAAATCGTGAAAATATTCAGTGGTGTTTTTAGTGCATAAATCGACTAATTTGGATGCGTAGAGTTCGAAAAACTCGCCGGCTCCTGGCGCAAACACTTTAATCCGTCTCAAAATGCCAAGTAAAGGAGGGTCAAATTGGCATCGCATTTGCTTACTTTAAAGCCAGATAAAATTTAAAATATCATACTTACGAGGAATCTGCCTGCGCCAATCGAATTTTCTGCTCAAAATATACAAGAAAATATCGAAAAAGCATCCGATTTGAGACTTTCACTTTTTGGGCTCAAAAAAATTCAAAGGGGTTAACCTTGGATTTTTTCAAAAATCGTGAAAATATTCAGTGGTGTTTTTAGTGCATAAATCGACTAATTTCGATGCGTAGAGTTCGAAAAACGCGCCGGTTCCTGGCGCAAACACTTTAATCCGTCTCAAAATGCCAAGTAAAGGAGGGTCAAATTGGCATCGCATTTGCTTACTTTAAAGCCAGATAAAATTTAAAATATCATACTTACGAGGAATCTGCCTGCGCCAATCGAATTTTCTGCTCAAAATATACAAGAAAATATCGAAAAAGCATCCGATTTGAGACTTTCACTTTTTAGGCTCAAAAAAATTCAAAGGGGTTAACCTTGGATTTTTTTCAAAAATCGTGAAAATATTCAGTGGTGTTTTTAGTGCCCAAATGGACTAATTTCGATGCGTAGAGTTCGAAAAACGCGCCGGATCCTGGCGCAAACACTTTAATCCGTCTCAAAATGCCAAGTAAAGGAGGGTCAAATTGGCATCGCATTTGCTTACTTTAAAGCCAGATAAAATTTAAAATATCATACTTACGAGGAATCTGCCTGCGCCAATCGAATTTTCTGCTCAAAATATACAAGAAAATATCGAAAAAGCATCCGATTTGAGACTTTCACTTTTTGGGCTCAAAAAAATTCAAAGGGGTTAACCTTGGATTTTTTTCAAAAATCGTGAAAATATTCAGTGGTGTTTTTAGTGCATAAATCGACTAATTTCGATGCGTAGAGTTCGAAAAACGCGCCGGATCCTGGCGCAAACACTTTAATCCGTCTCAAAATGCCAAGTAAAGGAGGGTCAAATTGGCATCGCATTTGCTTACTTAAAAGCCAGATAAAATTTAAAATATCATACTTACGAGGAATCTGCCTGCGCCAATCGAATTTTCTGCTCAAAATATACAAGAAAATATCGAAAAAGCATCCGATTTGAGACTTTCACTTTTTGGGCTCAAAAAAATTCAAAGGGGTTAACCTTGGATTTCTTTCAAAAATCGTGAAAATATTCAGTGGTGTTTTTAGTGCATAAATCGACTAATTTCGATGCGTAGAGTTCGAAAAACGCGCCGGATCCTGGCGCAAACACTTTAATCCGTCTCAAAATGCCTAGTAAAGGAGGGTCAAATTGGCATCGCATTTGCTTACTTTAAAGCCAGATAAAATTTAAAATATCATACTTACGAGGAATCTGCCTGCGCCAATCGAATTTTCTGCTCAAAATATACAAGAAAATATTGAAAAAGCATCCGATTTGAGACTTTCACTTTTTGGGCTCAAAAAAATTCAAAGGGGTTAACCTTGGATTTTTTTCAAAAATCGTGAAAATATTCAGTGGTGTTTTTAGTGCATAAATCGACTAATTTGGATGCGTAGAGTTCGAAAAACGCCCCGGCTCCTGGCGCAAACACTTTAATCCGTCTCAAAATGCCAAGTAAAGGAGGGTCAAATTGGCATCGCATTTGCTTACTTTAAAGCCAGATAAAATTTAAAATATCATACTTACGAGGAATCTGCCTGCGCCAATCGAATTTTCTGCTCAAAATATACAAGAAAATATCGAAAAAGCATCCGATTTGAGACTTTCACTTTTTGGGCTCAAAAAAATTCAAAGGGGTTAACCTTGGATTTTTTTCAAAAATCGTGAAAATATTCCGTGGTGTTTTTAGTGCATAAATCGACTAATTTCGATGCGTAGAGTTCGAAAAACGCGCCGGATCCTGGCGCAAACACTTTAATCCGTCTCAAAATGCCAAGTAAAGGAGGGTCAAATTGGCATCGCATTTGCTTACTTTAAAGCCAGATAAAATTTAAAATATCATACTTACGAGGAATCTGCCTGCGCCAATCGAATTTTCTGCTCAAAATATACAAGAAAATATCGAAAAAGCATCCGATTTGAGACTTTCACTTTTTGGGCTCAAAAAAATTCAAAGGGGTTAACCTTGGATTTTTTTCAAAAATCGTGAAAATATTCAGTGGTGTTTTTAGTGCATAAATCGACTAATTTCGATGCGTAGAGTTCGAAAAACGCGCCGGATCCTGGCGCAAACACTTTAATCCGTCTCAAAATGCCAAGTAAAGGAGGGTCAAATTGGCATCGCATTTGCTTACTTTAAAGCCAGATAAAATTTAAAATATCATACTTACGAGGAATCTGCCTGCGCCAATCGAATTTTCTGCTCAAAATATACAAGAAAATATCGAAAAAGCATCCGATTTGAGACTTTCACTTTTTGGGCTCAAAAAAATTCAAAGGGGTTAACCTTGGATTTCTTTCAAAAATCGTGAAAATATTCAGTGGTGTTTTTAGTGCATAAATCGACTAATTTCGATGCGTAGAGTTCGAAAAACGCGCCGGATCCTGGCGCAAACACTTTAATCCGTCTCAAAATGCCTAGTAAAGGAGGGTCAAATTGGCATCGCATTTGCTTACTTTAAAGCCAGATAAAATTTAAAATATCATACTTACGAGGAATCTGCCTGCGCCAATCGAATTTTCTGCTCAAAATATACAAGAAAATATCGAAAAAGCATCCGATTTGAGACTTTCACTTTTTGGGCTCAAAAAAATTCAAAGGGGTTAACCTTGGATTTTTTTCAAAAATCGTGAAAATATTCAGTGGTGTTTTTAGTGCATAAATCGACTAATTTGGATGCGTAGAGTTCGAAAAACGCCCCGGCTCCTGGCGCAAACACTTTAATCCGTCTCAAAATGCCAAGTAAAGGAGGGTCAAATTGGCATCGCATTTGCTTACTTTAAAGCCAGATAAAATTTAAAATATCATACTTACGAGGAATCTGCCTGCGCCAATCGAATTTTCTGCTCAAAATATACAAGAAAATATCGAAAAAGCATCCGATTTGAGACTTTCACTTTTTGGGCTCAAAAAAATTCAAAGGGGTTAACCTTGGATTTCTTTCAAAAATCGTGAAAATATTCAGTGGTGTTTTTAGTGCATAAATCGACTAATTTCGATGCGTAGAGTTCGAAAAACGCGCCGGATCCTGGCGCAAACACTTTAATCCGTCTCAAAATGCCTAGTAAAGGAGGGTCAAATTGGCATCGCATTTGCTTACTTTAAAGTCAGATAAAATTTAAAATATCATACTTACGAGGAATCTGCCTGCGCCAATCGAATTTTCTGCTCAAAATATACAAGAAAATATCGAAAAAGCATCCGATTTGAGACTTTCACTTTTTGGGCTCAAAAAAATTCAAAGGGGTTAACCTTGGATTTTTTTCAAAAATCGTGAAAATATTCAGTGGTGTTTTTAGTGCATAAATCGACTAATTTCGATGCGTAGAGTTCGAAAAACGCGCCGGATCCTGGCGCAAACACTTTAATCCGTCTCAAAATGCCAAGTAAAGGAGGGTCAAATTGGCATCGCATTTGCTTACTTAAAAGCCAGATAAAATTTAAAATATCATACTTACGAGGAATCTGCCTGCGCCAATCGAATTTTCTGCTCAAAATATACAAGAAAATATCGAAAAAGCATCCGATTTGAGACTTTCACTTTTTGGGCTCAAAAAAATTCAAAGGGGTTAACCTTGGATTTCTTTCAAAAATCGTGAAAATATTCAGTGGTGTTTTTAGTGCATAAATCGACTAATTTCGATGCGTAGAGTTCGAAAAACGCGCCGGATCCTGGCGCAAACACTTTAATCCGTCTCACAATGCCTAGTAAAGGAGGGTCAAATTGGCATCGCATTTGCTTACTTTAAAGCCAGATAAAATTTAAAATATCATACTTACGAGGAATCTGCCTGCGCCAATCGAATTTTCTGCTCAAAATATACAAGAAAATATCGAAAAAGCATCCGATTTGAGACTTTCACTTTTTGGGCTCAAAAAAATTCAAAGGGGTTAACCTTGGATTTTTTTCAAAAATCGTGAAAATATTCAGTGGTGTTTTTAGTGCATAAATCGACTAATTTGGATGCGTAGAGTTCGAAAAACGCCCCGGCTCCTGGCGCAAACACTTTAATCCGTCTCAAAATGCCAAGTAAAGGAGGGTCAAATTGGCATCGCATTTGCTTACTTTAAAGCCAGATAAAATTTAAAATATCATACTTACGAGGAATCTGCCTGCGCCAATCGAATTTTCTGCTCAAAATATACAAGAAAATATCGAAAAAGCATCCGATTTGAGACTTTCACTTTTTGGGCTCAAAAAAATTCAAAGGGGTTAACCTTGGATTTTTTTCAAAAATCGTGAAAATATTCAGTGGTGTTTTTAGTGCATAAATCGACTAATTTCGATGCGTAGAGTTCGAAAAACGCGCCGGATCCTGGCGCAAACACTTTAATCCGTCTCAAAATGCCAAGTAAAGGAGGGTCAAATTGGCATCGCATTTGCTTACTTTAAAGCCAGATAAAATTTAAAATATCATACTTACGAGGAATCTGCCTGCGCCAATCGAATTTTCTGCTCAAAATATACAAGAAAATATCGAAAAAGCATCCGATTTGAGACTTTCACTTTTTGGGCTCAAAAAAATTCAAAGGGGTTAACCTTGGATTTTTTTCAAAAATCGTGAAAATATTCAGTGGTGTTTTTAGTGCATAAATCGACTAATTTCGATGCGTAGAGTTCGAAAAACGCGCCGGATCCTGGCGCAAACACTTTAATCCGTCTCAAAATGCCAAGTAAAGGAGGGTCAAATTGGCATCGCATTTGCTTACTTTAAAGCCAGATAAAATTTAAAATATCATACTTACGAGGAATCTGCCTGCGCCAATCGAATTTTCTGCTCAAAATATACAAGAAAATATCGAAAAAGCATCCGATTTGAGACTTTCACTTTTTGGGCTCAAAAAAATTCAAAGGGGTTAACCTTGGATTTTTTTCAAAAATCGTGAAAATATTCAGTGGTGTTTTTAGTGCATAAATCGACTAATTTCGATGCGTAGAGTTCGAAAAACGCGCCGGATCCTGGCGCAAACACTTTAATCCGTCTCAAAATGCCAAGTAAAGGAGGGTCAAATTGGCATCGCATTTGCTTACTTTAAAGCCAGATAAAATTTAAAATATCATACTTACGAGGAATCTGCCTGCGCCAATCGAATTTTCTGCTCAAAATATACAAGAAAATATCGAAAAAGCATCCGATTTGAGACTTTCACTTTTTGGGCTCAAAAAAATTCAAAGGGGTTAACCTTGGATTTTTTTCAAAAATCGTGAAAATATTCAGTGGTGTTTTTAGTGCATAAATCGACTAATTTCGATGCGTAGAGTTCGAAAAACGCGCCGGATCCTGGCGCAAACACTTTAATCCGTCTCAAAATGCCAAGTAAAGGAGGGTCAAATTGGCATCGCATTTGCTTACTTTAAAGCCAGATAAAATTTAAAATATCATACTTACGAGGAATCTGCCTGCGCCAATCGAATTTTCTGCTCAAAATATACAAGAAAATATCGAAAAAGCATCCGATTTGAGACTTTCACTTTTTGGGCTCAAAAAAATTCAAAGGGGTTAACCTTGGATTTTTTTCAAAAATCGTGAAAATATTCAGTGGTGTTTTTAGTGCATAAATCGACTAATTTCGATGCGTAGAGTTCGAAAAACGCGCCGGATCCTGGCGCAAACACTTTAATCCGTCTCAAAATGCCAAGTAAAGGAGGGTCAAATTGGCATCGCATTTGCTTACTTTAAAGCCAGATAAAATTTAAAATATCATACTTACGAGGAATCTGCCTGCGCCAATCGAATTTTCTGCTCAAAATATACAAGAAAATATCGAAAAAGCATCCGATTTGAGACTTTCACTTTTTGGGCTCAAAAAAATTCAAAGGGGTTAACCTTGGATTTTTTTCAAAAATCGTGAAAATATTCAGTGGTGTTTTTAGTGCATAAATCGACTAATTTGGATGCGTAGAGTTCGAAAAACGCGCCGGCTCCTGGCGCAAACACTTTAATCCGTCTCAAAATGCCAAGTAAAGGAGGGTCAAATTGGCATCGCATTTGCTTACTTTAAAGCCAGATAAAATTTAAAATATCATACTTACGAGGAATCTGCCTGCGCCAATCGAATTTTCTGCTCAAAATATACAAGAAAATATCGAAAAAGCATCCGATTTGAGACTTTCACTTTTTGGGCTCAAAAAAATTCAAAGCGGTTAACCTTGGATTTTTTTCAAAAATCGTGAAAATATTCAGTGGTGTTTTTAGTGCATAAATCGACTAATTTCGATGCGTAGAGTTCGAAAAACGCGCCGGATCCTGGCGCAAACACTTTAATCCGTCTCAAAATGCCAAGTAAAGGAGGGTCAAATTGGCATCGCATTTGCTTACTTTAAAGCCAGATAAAATTTAAAATATCATACTTACGAGGAATCTGCCTGCGCCAATCGAATTTTCTGCTCAAAATATACAAGAAAATATCGAAAAAGCATCCGATTTGAGACTTTCACTTTTTGGGCTCAAAAAAATTCAAAGGGGTTAACCTTGGATTTTTTTCAAAAATCGTGAAAATATTCAGTGGTGTTTTTAGTGCATAAATCGACTAATTTCGATGCGTAGAGTTCGAAAAACGCGCCGGATCCTGGCGCAAACACTTTAATCCGTCTCAAAATGCCAAGTAAAGGAGGGTCAAATTGGCATCGCATTTGCTTACTTTAAAGCCAGATAAAATTTAAAATATCATACTTACGAGGAATCTGCCTGCGCCAATCGAATTTTCTGCTCAAAATATACAAGAAAATATCGAAAAAGCATCCGATTTGAGACTTTCACTTTTTGGGCTCAAAAAAATTCAAAGGGGTTAACCTTGGATTTTTTTCAAAAATCGTGAAAATATTCAGTGGTGTTTTTAGTGCATAAATCGACTAATTTCGATGCGTAGAGTTCGAAAAACGCGCCGGATTCTGGCGCAAACACTTTAATCCGTCTCAAAATGCCAAGTAAAGGAGGGTCAAATTGGCATCGCATTTGCTTACTTTAAAGCCAGATAAAATTTAAAATATCATACTTACGAGGAATCTGCCTGCGCCAATCGAATTTTCTGCTCAAAATATACAAGAAAATATCGAAAAAGCATCCGATTTGAGTATTTCACTTTTTGGGCTCAAAAAAATTCAAAGGGGTTAACCTTGGATTTTTTTCAAATATCGTGAAAATATTCAGTGGTGTTTTTAGTGCCCAAATCGACTAATTTCGATGCGTAGAGTTCGAAAAACGCGCCGGATCCTGGCGCAAACACTTTAATCCGTCTCAAAATGCCAAGTAAAGGAGGGTCAAATTGGCATCGCATTTGCTTACTTTAAAGCCAGATAAAATTTAAAATATCATACTTACGAGGAATCTGCCTGCGCCAATCGAATTTTCTGCTCAAAATATACAAGAAAATATCGAAAAAGCATCCGATTTGAGACTTTCACTTTTTGGGCTCAAAAAAATTCAAAGGGGTTAACCTTGGATTTTTTTCAAATATCGTGAAAATATTCAGTGGTGTTTTTAGTGCATAAATCGACTAATTTCGATGCGTAGAGTTCGAAAAACGCGCCGGCTCCTGGCGCAAACACTTTAATCCGTCTCAAAATGCCAAGTAAAGGAGGGTCAAATTGGCATCGCATTTGCTTACTTTAAAGCCAGATAAAATTTAAAATATCATACTTACGAGGAATCTGCCTGCGCCAATCGAATTTTCTGCTCAAAATATACAAGAAAATATCGAAAAAGCATCCGATTTGAGACTTTCACTTTTTGGGCTCAAAAAAATTCAAAGGGGTTAACCTTGGATTTTTTTCAAATATCGTGAAAATATTCAGTGGTGTTTTTAGTGCCCAAATCGACTAATTTCGATGCGTAGAGTTCGAAAAACGCGCCGGATCCTGGCGCAAACACTTTAATCCGTCTCAAAATGCCAAGTAAAGGAGGGTCAAATTGGCATCGCATTTGCTTACTTTAAAGCCAGATAAAATTTAAAATATCATACTTACGAGGAATCTGCCTGCGCCAATCGAATTTTCTGCTCAAAATATACAAGAAAATATCGAAAAAGCATCCGATTTGAGACTTTCACTTTTTGGGCTCAAAAAAATTCAAAGGGGTTAACCTTGGATTTTTTTCAAAAATCGTGAAAATATTCAGTGGTGTTTTTAGTGCATAAATCGACTAATTTCGATGCGTAGAGTTCGAAAAACGCGCCGGATCCTGGCGCAAACACTTTAATCCGTCTCAAAATGCCAAGTAAAGGAGGGTCAAATTGGCATCGCATTTGCTTACTTTAAAGCCAGATAAAATTTAAAATATCATACTTACGAGGAATCTGCCTGCGCCAATCGAATTTTCTGCTCAAAATATACAAGAAAATATCGAAAAAGCATCCGATTTGAGACTTTCACTTTTTAGGCTCAAAAAAATTCAAAGGGGTTAACCTTGGATTTTTTTCAAATATCGTGAAAATATTCAGTGGTGTTTTTAGTGCCCAAATCGACTAATTTCGATGCGTAGAGTTCGCTAAACGCGCCGGATCCTGGCGCAAACACTTTAATCCGTCTCAAAATGCCAAGTAAAGGAGGGTCAAATTGGCATCGCATTTGCTTACTTTAAAGCCAGATAAAATTTAAAATATCATACTTACGAGGAATCTGCCTGCGCCAATCGAATTTTCTGCTCAAAATATACAAGAAAATATCGAAAAAGCATCCGATTTGAGACTTTCACTTTTTGGGCTCAAAAAAATTCAAAGGGGTTAACCTTGGATTTTTTTCAAAAATCGTGAAAATATTCAGTGGTGTTTTTAGTGCATAAATCGACTAATTTCGATGCGTAGAGTTCGAAAAACGCGCCGGATCCTGGCGCAAACACTTTAATCCGTCTCAAAATGCCAAGTAAAGGAGGGTCAAATTGGCATCGCATTTGCTTACTTTAAAGCCAGATAAAATTTAAAATATCATACTTACGAGGAATCTGCCTGCGCCAATCGAATTTTCTGCTCAAAATATACAAGAAAATATCGAAAAAGCATCCGATTTGAGACTTTCACTTTTTGGGCTCAAAAAAATTCAAAGGGGTTAACCTTGGATTTTTTTCAAAAATCGTGAAAATATTCAGTGGTGTTTTTAGTGCATAAATCGACTAATTTGGATGCGTAGAGTTCGAAAAACGCGCCGGCTCCTGGCGCAAACACTTTAATCCGTCTCAAAATGCCAAGTAAAGGAGGGTCAAATTGGCATCGCATTTGCTTACTTTAAAGCCAGATAAAATTTAAAATATCATACTTACGAGGAATCTGCCTGCGCCAATCGAATTTTCTGCTCAAAATATACAAGAAAATATCGAAAAAGCATCCGATTTGAGACTTTCACTTTTTGGGCTCAAAAAAATTCAAAGGGGTTAACCTTGGATTTTTTTCAAAAATCGTGAAAATATTCAGTGGTGTTTTTAGTGCATAAATCGACTAATTTGGATGCGTAGAGTTCGAAAAACGCGCCGGCTCCTGGCGCAAACACTTTAATCCGTCTCAAAATGCCAAGTAAAGGAGGGTCAAATTGGCATCGCATTTGCTTACTTTAAAGCCAGATAAAATTTAAAATATCATACTTACGAGGAATCTGCCTGCGCCAATCGAATTTTCTGCTCAAAATATACAAGAAAATATCGAAAAAGCATCCGATTTGAGACTTTCACTTTTTGGGCTCAAAAAAATTCAAAGGGGTTAACCTTGGATTTTTTTCAAAAATCGTGAAAATATTCAGTGGTGTTTTTAGTGCATAAATCGACTAATTTCGATGCGTAGAGTTCGAAAAACGCGCCGGATCCTGGCGCAAACACTTTAATCCGTCTCAAAATGCCAAGTAAAGGAGGGTCAAATTGGCATCGCATTTGCTTACTTTAAAGCCAGATAAAATTTAAAATATCATAATTACGAGGAATCTGCCTGCGCCAATCGAATTTTCTGCTCAAAATATACAAGAAAATATCGAAAAAGCATCCGATTTGAGACTTTCACTTTTTGGGCTCAAAAAAATTCAAAGGGGTTAACCTTGGATTTTTTTCAAAAATCGTGAAAATATTCAGTGGTGTTTTTAGTGCATAAATCGACTAATTTCGATGCGTAGAGTTCGAAAAACGCGCCGGATCCTGGCGCAAACACTTTAATCCGTCTCAAAATGCCAAGTAAAGGAGGGTCAAATTGGCATCGCATTTGCTTACTTTAAAGCCAGATAAAATTTAAAATATCATACTTACGAGGAATCTGCCTGCGCCAATCGAATTTTCTGCTCAAAATATACAAGAAAATATCGAAAAAGCATCCGATTTGAGACTTTCACTTTTTGGGCTCAAAAAAATTCAAAGGGGTTAACCTTGGATTTTTTTCAAAAATCGTGAAAATATTCAGTGGTGTTTTTAGTGCATAAATCGACTAATTTCGATGCGTAGAGTTCGAAAAACGCGCCGGATTCTGGCGCTAACACTTTAATCCGTCTCAAAATGCCAAGTAAAGGAGGGTCAAATTGGCATCGCATTTGCTTACTTTAAAGCCAGATAAAATTTAAAATATCATACTTACGAGGAATCTGCCTGCGCCAATCGAATTTTCTGCTCAAAATATACAAGAAAATATCGAAAAAGCATCCGATTTGAGACTTTCACTTTTTAGGCTCAAAAAAATTCAAAGGGGTTAACCTTGGATTTTTTTCAAATATCGTGAAAATATTCAGTGGTGTTTTTAGTGCATAAATCGACTAATTTCGATGCGTAGAGTTCGAAAAACGCGCCGGATCCTGGCGCAAACACTTTAATCCGTCTCAAAATGCCAAGTAAAGGAGGGTCAAATTGGCATCGCATTTGCTTACTTTAAAGCCAGATAAAATTTAAAATATCATACTTACGAGGAATCTGCCTGCGCCAATCGAATTTTCTGCTCAAAATATACAAGAAAATATCGAAAAAGCATCCGATTTGAGACTTTCACTTTTTGGGCTCAAAAAAATTCAAAGGGGTTAACCTTGGATTTTTTTCAAAAATCGTGAAAATATTCAGTGGTGTTTTTAGTGCATAAATCGACTAATTTCGATGCGTAGAGTTCGAAAAACGCGCCGGATTCTGGCGCAAACACTTTAATCCGTCTCAAAATGCCAAGTAAAGGAGGGTCAAATTGGCATCGCATTTGCTTACTTTAAAGCCAGATAAAATTTAAAATATCATACTTACGAGGAATCTGCCTGCGCCAATCGAATTTTCTGCTCAAAATATACAAGAAAATATCGAAAAAGCATCCGATTTGAGACTTTCACTTTTTAGGCTCAAAAAAATTCAAAGGGGTTAACCTTGGATTTTTTTCAAATATCGTGAAAATATTCAGTGGTGTTTTTAGTGCCCAAATCGACTAATTTCGATGCGTAGAGTTCGCTAAACGCGCCGGATCCTGGCGCAAACTCTTTAATCCGTCTCAAAATGCCAAGTAAAGGAGGGTCAAATTGGCATCGCATTTGCTTACTTTAAAGCCAGATAAAATTTAAAATATCATACTTACGAGGAATCTGCCTGCGCCAATCGAATTTTCTGCTCAAAATATACAAGAAAATATCGAAAAAGCATCCGATTTGAGACTTTCACT